>JAWWNH010000025.1:3000000-3450000 GCA_034641385.1 Darevskia mixta | reverse complement strand
CCCAGCCCCAAGTTGCAGGAGCAACATCATTGGTGACCAGTTCCTTCCAGTATTCCTGCTTGAAACCTGTCCTGCTTTCCTGCCTGAGCTCCTGACCCGCCCTGGTTCCCTGCTTGCCTACCTGTTCCAACTTCACCTGACTCCCTGCCCTGCACCCCGCTTCAGTTATTACGGACTGCCTTTACATTGTACCTCTGACCACGGACCGGACTTGACCTCACCTTTCGGGTAACCCACAGGACCAGCACACTGGCCAGCATTGGGAGTTTGGGGGCAAAGGTGAACTTGCCCCCAGATATGTGTGCGTGTGAATAAAAAGGAATTTTTTTGAGTGGCAGGCAATGGGGGAAGCTGAGAATAAAAAATCTCACCTGTCAATTTGTGTAAATACTGCAAAATTAGAATATACATTTATGTAAAGATTCCCACAAGAACATAATAAGAGTTCTTCTTCTTCTTCCTTGGCAATCACTCGTAGCGAGTAAGATTGTCTTCCATAAACATGGTTTTAACAATGAGTCTGTAAGTGACTGTGAAGGCCAATTTTGGATCCACATGTCCTTCCACAGCAGGGACATTGGTTTCCAGGCAGGAGTTGATCACGGTGTGATTTGCCAAGCATGCCTTCCTCTTAGCACATTTCTCCCTTGCGTCCTGAGTTCGAGTGTCTTCAAAGCCCATGACACCATTGGTAAAGGCTATTCTCCAATTGGAGCTCTCACAGCCCAGTGTTTCCTAGTTGTCGGTGTTTATACCACATTTTTTAAGAGTTCCCTTGAGAGAGTCTTTAAACCTCTTTTGTTGATGTCAGGTTCTCTTATCGGTTGTTCAATAGTAACACCAAGCCATCCTGTCTTTAAGTCTCTTTATTTCAGTGCAAAGCTATTTACAGTGCAGAGCTCAGTTTATCATGTCTGCTCAGTCACTAGCAGAATCCGGAAGTGCCTCCCTTCTGTTTGGCGCCAACACCAAAGTCTCGGCATCCTAAATTGCCGCCTTCTCCTCCTACGTGAGATAGGCGCCGGAACTGATGCCTCCCCCTCCGAGCGAGTCTGCTGGGTGGTGCCAGGTCTCCCAGCAACTCCCTGGACACCTGGCACTCCCTGGCTCCCAGCCACTAACTGCTCCTCCCCCAAATAGGGGCTGCCAGATTCACTCGAAGATGAATCTGTCGTTAACACAGGTTGCAGGTCCCTGTATGCACTCAGAGCTGGACTGGCAGGGGTGGGCAGATCCCTGACAGTTGACCACCAGCATTACGCTTTCCATTTTTAAGTTCGGAATACAGTAGTTGCTTTGGAAGACGATAATCGGATTTGTACAACATGACCAGTCCAACCAAGTTGATGTTGAAGAATCATTGCTTCAACACTGATGATCTTTGCTTCTTCCGGTACACTGGTATTAGTTCGCCTGTCTTCCCAATTGACGTGTAAAAATTTTCAGAGACACCGCTGGTGGAATAAGAGTCTGCTGTATCAGGCAGTGGCCCATTTTGTCCAGCATTCTGTACTCACACTGCCCAAGCAGATGCTGAGAAAAACCCACAAGCAGGCGTCCAAGAGCCTTCTCCCTTCCTGCTGTTTCCACCAATTGATATTCAGAAGCTTTGCTGCCTCCAACTGTGGATGGAGGGCCCAGCCATAATGGCCAGTAGAAGAAGAAGAAGAGTTTGGATTTGATATCCCGCTTTATCACTACCCGAAGGAGTCTCAAAGCGGCTCACATTCTCCTTTCCCTTCCTCCCCCACAACAAACACTCTGTTGTGAGGTGAGTGGGGCTGAGAGACATCAAAGAAGTGCGACTAGTCCAAGGTCACCCAGCAGCTGCATGTGGAGGAGCGGAGACGCGAACCCGGTTCACCAGATTACGAGTCCACCGCTCTTAACCACTACACCACACTGGCTCTCCCAGTACCCATTGGTAGTCCACTCCTCCATGAATTTGTCTAATCCTCTTTTAATCATAGCACTTGTAAGGGATGCTGAGGGTCATCACGTCCAACCGCCCGCAATGCAGGAATCCCAACTAAAGCATCCATGGCAGATGGCCATCCAACCTCTGCTATAGAATCTCCAAGAAGGAGAGTCCATCACCTTCTGAGGGAGTCTGTTCCACCGTGAAACAGCTCTTGCTGTCAGAAATATATTCCTGGTGTTTAGTCAGAATCTCCTTTCTTGAGCATTATATCCATTGGTTTGGATCTTACCCTCTTGAGCAGGAGAAAACAAGCTTGTTCCATCTTCCACGTGGCAGCCCTAGAGATATTTGAAGATGGCTATCAAATCTCCTCTCAGTCTCCTCAGGTTCCTGTGTATCAATGAAGCTAGTAACCCCAATGCCAGGTGTTCCCCTGTTGTCTGCAATATTGTCTCCTTCACCCTCAGGGTTAGTATGAAAGCCATCTAGGTTGGTGGCCAACACTGTCTCCTGTGGGAGAGAGTTCCATAGCTTACGTGCTGTGTGAAGAAGGAATTTCTTTTATCCATCCCAAATCTTCCAGCATTCAACAAGGGGGGTTGGAATCTAAGAATGGAAATTCTCTCTTGTAAATTGGTGTAAATACAAAATTAGGATGTATGTTTTTGTAAAAAATGGAACATAAATTTATTTAAAAAGGGGTTCTACTGTGCGGTTTTGCATCTGCTGTAATGCTCACTCAGAGCCAAGGAGGCTCTGCTGGCATTTTGTACAGAGAGGCATTTTGTCAGCTGCCAGAGTGCCAAGCCCCATTAGAATCACAGAATCAAAGAATTGTAGAGTTGGAAGAGACCCCCGTGCAATACAGGAGCCCATGGCAGATTCTAATTCCAATCTCTGTGTAAAAACCTCCAAGGAATGAGAGTCCACCACCTTCTGAGGGAGTCCATCTAGCTATTGAACAGCTCTTACCACCAGAAAGTTCTTCCTAAAATTTAGCCGGAATCTCCTTTCTTGTCATTGCAATCCAGCAGTTTGGGTCCTACCCTCTGGAGCAGCAGAAAACAAGCTATTTGGGATCACCACTCCCATCAATCCCAACATCATATGGAAACTCTGGATGAGTTGAAGCGTCATAGATTTCATAACGGAAGCCTGCCAAAACCAAAACTATCAAAAGATGCCACGAAACTTTAGATAGCTGAAGTTGGAGATTAGCATTGGAAGCGTTAATTGATATTCCTGCAATGCAGGGGGTTGAACTAGATGGCTCTTGAGGTCCCTTCAAACGCTACAATTCTAGGATTCTGTGAAATATTCACCTTCAGAAGTACCGTAGTCTTTTGCTCATTCAGGAACCAGGTGGACCTGTCCATGGTCCTGAAAATCTCTACCCTTCCCCACAGAGCTGCTTCAAATACGGGACCACCACTTTCCCAGAAAACGCATAGAGTTTCAAACACACACACCTCAGCCAGTGTGATATAGTGGTTAGAGTGTCGGACCATGACTTGGGAGACCAGGGTTTGAATCCCAACTCGGCCATAAACCTCTCTGGGCTACCTTGGGCCAGTCACTGCTTCTGAGCCTAACCCACCTCACAGAGTTGTTTGGGGGCTTAAATGAGGAGAGGGAGGACCACATATGCCCATAGCTGTCAACCTTCCCTTTTTTTTGCGGGAAATCCCCTTATTCCAGCGCCGTTTTCTGCTGTTTCCCTTTTTTTGGTGGGAAATTCCCTTATTCCAGCACCGCTTCCAGCTGCTATCCCGGATTGTTAGATATCCCTTAAATTTCCCGGATTTCAAAGGAAGCAGCTCCTCTCCCTCCCTGCCGGCCAGGGAGGCTCCTCAGCTGCGTTGCTCGCCAATAGTTACAGAGAATAGGATGTCCTTAGACAACAGCACTGTTTGTGCTTTGCTTGCATGTAAAATCAACCACTCTGGCCCAGCCCACAAATACACTCCTTCCAAAAGAGTGTTAAAGGATGCAAAGTCTGCAACACGTTTGTATAATAAGTCATTAATGGATGCTAGAGCCAAAAGAGTGAACCTGATCAATCCCCCCATGAAGAATTGACGCTTTTGAACTGTGATGCTGGAGTCCCGTGGACTGCAAGAAGATCAAACCGATCCATTCTGAAGGACATCGGCCCTGGCTGCTCACCGGAAGGACAGATCCTGAAGCATCGCATGAGAAGAGAAGACTCGCTGGAAAAGAGACCCTGAGGTGGGGAAAGATGATGGTGTGTAGCCTGGTGTAAATTAATTTGTAGCCTGGGGGGCTTAGCATGGCGTGGACTGTCCCCGAGAACCGTAGACTGTCCCCGGGACAGGTGAGGCTGCTGATCCCTTATTTTCAAATCCGAAAGTTGACAGCTATGGATATGCCACCCTGATCTCCTTGAATGAAAAGGTGGGGTGTAACTAAACAAACTATGAAGAAACGAAATGAAGGAAAAGCCATGAATAGTTCAGAAGGCCTGGCTTGTGGACCTAACCAGCACCTTTTCCTTTAAAGCAGGCTTACCATAAGATAATCTCAATCATCGCATGAGCTTTTTCCACGGAGAAAGTGAATGAATGCAGGATGGAGAAAAGGGAGGTTTTTTCAGGAGGCCAGCTGGCCCTAAAACAGCCCTTTTAGGGGCAGTAAGGCTGAGTGGGGAGATTGTGTGAGAAATGAGGGAGAAGCTGGTCAGCATCTGCCCTACTTGTCTCCCGTGATTAAGGGCCTGCATGTTTCAGTGGGAAGCATGGCTTGCGTTTGTGACAGTTTCATGCGAGATGAGTTATATAAGCTGTACAAAACCAGAGTCAGCAATAATGAGGCTCCAGCAAAATCTTGCGCTGATCTGTGCCGGTGTCCTAATCGCAGCCGACAGCCAGGCTCTGTGGCTGGCTGACAATGATAATATTAACGTCAGGGCGGGGGAATATCAGGCAGGGAAAGCACTGTTCAAGCAGGGATTACTCTCCTGGTGGATAATAACCAGGCCTTATCGCTGCGTCCCTAAAACCCAAGGACATGTAGGGCTGGGTGAGACATGCAGCTGGAGCCAGCAAGACTCATCGCTTGATGCCTCATCCTTCCTGCATGCGTCCATCTCTAAGTATCTGTAGACTTGTCCTTGAAAGAGAGAGAGAACCACCACAATGCACAAAAGCACACAACCATTCACCGCCAGGCTTCTGCAAACACACCAAGGAAATGCATGCAAACAAATAAACTCCTCCCGACTCATTGTGGGGGCCACTGCCTCACAGCAATGCCTAAGAGGGACTCTGGTTATCTGGGTGAATAAAGAAGACTTTATACTGGGGGGGGGGGGTTGAAACATTTTGCTCTTGGCCTGCATGGGATACTAACAGGTTGAGTTGCAACCAGCATGGGATTTTCATTTTCCTTTGTAATTTTGCTTGTTACATTTTCTGTCGCCTATCCTCAAGCATAGTTCAGGGTCAGGATAAAAAATACTCTTGCTCTTGATGCACAGTTTCCATTACATAGCAGCACAAGAAGCTGCCTTTTACTGAGTAAGACTAATTCGTCCCTCTAGCTTCATACTGACTGGCAGCAGTGGCTCTCCAGGTTTCAGGCAGGGAACGCTCCCTACCTGGAGTTGCTGCCAGTGGGAATTGAACCTGGTGAACTCTCTTTCATGGGAGATCACTGCCAGTGATTCTTGAGCCATGGTTTACAGAGGGTTGGACTAAATGACCCTCAGGATCCCTTCCAACTTGACAATTCTATGATTCAAACAGAGCTGGGCCAGTGATGAATGCCAGCAGCAACTGAGAGACATCTCCATATCCTCGAGGAAGGAGATCATGAGAAGTCACAGTGTCAAATGTATAGCAGTGAACAGATAGACACAAACACAAATATATTTGCTGTTTTGCAATCATGAGCCTGTGATGTACCCCAACCCCAGACAGAGAGACAAGTCCCTCTGACACATATATGCATATTCAGTCCCCCCCCCCCTCGGACACACACACACACACACACACACAGAGAGAGAGAGAGAGAGAGAGAGAGAGAGAGAGAGAGAGAGAGAGAGAGAGAGAGCTCTATGCACAGCTAGAGAATTCAGGGCATCTGCACCAACATTTCAGCCATTTCTTTTTTCTTTTCTTTTTTTATATATAAACTTTATTCTCATTCAAAATTGATAATACAAAGCTATACAAAACAATACAATACAATACGTATCACAAGACGAGCAATAACAAGCAACACACAAAACTCATACACGTCTTCACATGTTACATAAATTCTGCTTATTCTTATTCTTAACCACAATGATCAAAAAGCATGTATATATATATATAAAGATACTGTAATTACCAACACATTTCCATTTATACAATCGTCCTAAGCAGAAAAGAAAAACAAATACAAAATCAATTTAACTTCCTTAAATATAATTATCAACTTCCCTGTTCCTTCTCTCCTTTGATTCAGAATGATAAAATTTTACTAATCTGTTTTAACTCTGACACCTCCTAATCTACCATTTCAGCCATTTCTTTTTTCAGGGTTGCTGGAAGCAAGTCAAAGCATTGCCAAGATCACAGGAAAGGAAAAGGATTTCCTGCAGTATCCCCCCAAATCTTCATTGAGTTGTGGGGGCTACAGCTTAGGAATCCCATGCTATCAGTAGGGGCAATAAGAAGCATCTACACTTATCTTTTGCCCTGTGCTTTCGAGCCACATGTCTGCACATTAAAGTGCCATGTCCAACCAAGTGTGTGTGTTGTTGTTGTTTTGCCTGAATGCTTTCGCATGGAAGACACTGCCCTTTAACACTGAATCAGAGCAAACGGTGGGTTTTCCCTGGGAAGGAAGTGGGGCAGAGCCATGCATTCTAGGCACGGGGCAAGCAGAAGTGTGGGAAAGCTCTTTGTGTCGATCCCACAGCTATTCATATGCCCCAGGCATCCCTCCAGAAGACCTCTGGCCAGAAAACTGCCCTTCTTCTTTCCTCATGATGCCTCTGATAGAAAAAAATAATGCAAATGCTCCACATGGAAGCCAGTGAAAACCAGCTGTGCCCTGGTGGGCTGTGGGATTACCAGGGGAGGGGGGCGCATAATATCTGAAGGAATGTCCCAAGGAAGATGGTGCAAGTTTGTTTTCTGCTACTCCAGAAGGGAGGACCTAAACCAACGTCGTTTACCTTCCCACTGCAGTGGTACCTATTTATCTACTTGCACTGGTGTGCTTTCAAACTGCTAGGTTAGCAGAAGCTGGGGCAGAGGAATGGGAGCTCACCCCGCCGTGGGGATTCGAACCACTGACCTTCTGATCAGCAAGCCCAAGAGGCTCAGTGGTTCAGACCACAGCACCACCTGCGTTCATGTTACAAGAAAGGAGATCCCTGTTAGGAAAAACTTTATGGTGGTAAGAGCTGTTGAACAGTGGAATGGATTCCCTTGAAAGCCGGTGGCCTCCCCTTCACTGGAGATTTTTAAGCAGAAGTTGGGTGACCCTCTGTCAGGGATCCTTTAGCTGTGATTCCTGCATTCCAGGGGCTTGGACTCAATGACCCATGGGAGTCCCTTCCAATTTTACAAGTCTTTGAGTGGGAGCACTGAGCTCTGAGTCTGCCACAAATGCTTGAGGCCTGTCAACACTTGCCTCCAGACCTCCCACAGGAGGTGCCAGCAGATGGGCTTCATCAAATGGGCGTTCACCAGCAGTGACTACTCTTCCAATTGAAAAAGTTGGCCCAGTAAAATATGCCATCTTGCACTCTGCCTTTAACACTTGCAGATGCCTGGCTGCAAGACGCCATCCCCTCCTTCACCCCTAGTCCAGGGCTCAGGAGAGCAGTGCAAAGACTAAGCCAGGCTGGCCCAAGCCATTGGGCTACCAGAAGGGGGGGGAAGGAAATTTCACCCTCCCTGTCAGAGATCTGCCCACCCCTGCCAGTCCAGCTCTGAGTGCTTACAGGGAGCCGCAGCCTGTGTTAACAACAGATTCATCTTCGAGTGAATCTAGCAGTCCAGTCTCGGGGGAGGAGCAGTTAGTGGCTGGGAGCCAGGGAGTGCCAGGTGACCAGGGAGTTGCTGGGAGACCTGGCACCACCCAGCAGACTCGCTCGGAGGGGGAGGCATCAGTTCCGGCGCAGATATCACGTAGGAGGAGGAGGAATTAGAATACTCGCAGGAGGAGTGCTCGCCTTCAGGCAAGACGGGGTGATGAGTCGCCAGGGGATCGGGACCGACCGTTACCCCATCTAAGATAAAAGGCGGTCAGACCCCGCCCCAGGTTGCGGGAGCAACATTATTGGTTGCTAGATCCTGCCGGTGTCCCTGCTTCCGACCTGTCTTGGTTTCCTGCGTGTGTTCCTGCCCTGCCCTGGTTTCCTGCCTGTGTACCTGTTCCTGACCTTGCCTGACGCCCTGCCCTGCACCTAGCTTCAGCTACATCAGACTGTCTCCACGTTGAACCTTTGGACCATGGACCGGATTTGGACCTTGCCTCTCGGGTAACCCACGGGACCAGCACAGTAGCCATCGGTAGCCCTTTTCTCCTCCATGAATTTGTCTAATGCTCTTTGAAAGCCATCTAAGTCGGCACCCATCTCTGTGGGAGGAAGTTCCATAGCTATGTTTAGCTATGTGCTGCATGATGCAAGGCTTTCTTTTATCTGTCCTGAATCTTCCAGCAGCAACACAGAGCAAATTGCTCATGGAGTGAAGAGTATGAAGCATCTCTGTGAGCTTTCCGCTTCATGTTGAGAACCGAACCTGAGATGGCCTCACCCCATTTCCTGAGTGAGATTGTAAGAGAGCTGGCCGGGACTGACTGGCAACTTTCCCCAACCTGGCGCCCTTCAGATGTTTTGGACCACAACTCCCATTGGCCTCAGCCAGGATAAGTGTCAGGTTCTCTTATCGGTTGTTCAATAGTAAGACCAAGCCATCTTGTCTTTAACTCTCTTTATTTTGTGCAAAGCTATTTACAGTGCAGAGTTCAGTTTATCATGTCTGCTCAGTCACTAGCAGAATCCGGAAGTGCCTCCCTCCTGTTTTGGCGCCAACACCAAAGCCTTGGCATCCTGAATTGCCGCCTTCTCCTCCTACGTGAGATATGCGCCGAACTGATGCCTCCCCCTCCGAGCGAGTCTGCTGGGTGGTGCCAGGTCTCTCAGCAACTCCCTGGACACCTGGCACTCCCTGGCTCCCAGCCACTAACTGCTCCTCCCCCGAAGAGGGGCTGCCAGATTCACTCGAAGATGAATCTGTCGTTAACACAGGCTGTGGGTCCCTGTATGCACTCAGAGCTGGACTGGCAGGGGTGGGCAGATCCCTGACAATAAGTGTAGTATTCTGTGGCTGATGGGATAGTCCAAAGTATGTAGATGGTGTCAGGTTTAGGAAGGTCTCTTCTCCACATTCCTGCATTGGCATTGTATCTCAAGCTCTTCCCAGAAGGAAGGGGTGAAACCAAAGAATGGGGTGGAGCAAGACACGTTCAGGGCCTGCCAACTGGAGAGACATCAGCCTGCTCATTTCAGAGCCAGTTCCCGAAGGGAGGCTGCAAACTCAGGAGTGATTTTCCTGCTGACCCTGCCAGGAAATCTGATTCATGGTTTCATCAATATAGTGCATTTATACATCAGGAGGGAGTAATGGGGATGGTGCAAAAGGGCCTCTTACAAAACCAGCTTGCACAGGCTCAGCAGCCAGCTACGTCCAGCCCCACAGGGCTCTTGGTAGCATGTGCTGCCCTGCCCATCCCTACCCATGCACCCTTCATGAATCAGAAGTCACCAAATTGCTCAGGCAGCCGGTCTGAGCTTCCTTTTCACGGCTTGCGCCCGGCCACTTCCCCTCGCAGCAGCCACTCAAAGCACTCCTTGCACGCTGGAATCAGCAACAGCATGAAACACCGTGTTTCCCCTATTTTAAGACACCGTCTTATATATTTTTTCCTCAAGAAAACGCACTATGGCTTATTTTGAGGGGATGTCTCATTTTTATTACGTAAGCACGCCTTGGCAAGGCCACGCTCGAGTTCTGGGGCTGCGAAGGACGGGACGGGCGCAGAGCTCTTTGTTTGCTTGCTGGCAGCGGGGGGAGAATCCAAGCTGAGCTTTGAGGAAACGGGCACCAGAGAGACCCGCTTTCGCTGCGTGCTCTCTCCTACTCCTCCTCTGCCGCCTTCCCTCCTCGAAACTCGACAGAAGCCTTGTTTTCCAAGGGGACTCTTGGGTGGCTCAGGGGATTTTGTCGTGGTGGTGAGCAGGGAAAGCCCATGCCGCCTTCCCTCTCCGCCACGGCGGCCGCCCCATGCTCTCTGTGCTGAGCGGAGTTGGGCGAGCGCAGGGGCAAAGAGACCTTCGGAGTGCCTTTGTCGCGCCCGCTGCCCCTTCCTGTGCGCCCTGCTCTGCAGAGTTCCTGAGCGCTGCTTCTGGGGCTGACTGGTTTTGGTGGCGGGACACCCTGCCCCGCCTTTTCCTTGGCGCCCTCCAGAACTGCACCTATCACTTGGCTTATTTTCAGGGTACGGCTTATATTTCGCAAATGCGAAAAAATCCTGCTGTGGCTTATTTTATGACTACGTCTTAAAATAGGGGAAATAGGGACATTTCCTTGAGTTTTGAACAAAGGCACCAGCGGGTAGTACCAGCTGTCAGGGCACGGGCCAGCAGCAGTGGGGAATCCTGCTAGCAGTCTAGGCAGCTTTCAGAAATATATCCCTGCCGCAGGGTAGCTTGAAAGGGTCTGGGTGAGCAAGCAAGTGGAAGGCTGCCTGGTCCAAGCCCAGTTTAAAGAGAAAGACCCCCTAAGAAGGGTGAGTTTTGGAGTTGCCCATCCACAGACAGCGGCGATCAGACAGCAAACTGAACAGGCCTCCCCCCCCCCCCCCAGTCACAATCTGTCTCAAGATGCATTTTGCCTCTAGCTAAATTCTGGTAAATATTTCTCAATTTGCATATTATTAGCATACACAGATTTTATGCGAACCACTGCCTTCTATGCATTTCCATAGGATGCCTCTGTGGCCTCCCCAAAGATTCACCTTCAGGGAGGAGAGATTGATGGCCGGAGGGCGAGGAACGCCACACGCGGCAATCTTTTCAGCAGCTGCAAGCCTCAGCCTCTGCTATATTTTAATGCACCGATATTTCTCCAGGATTATGCTCAGTCACTTCTTGGCCTGTTATCACTCAGCTGGGTATTTTATGTGGCTGCAACAAAGGCAGGCCGTTCCCACCACTTGGCAGTGGTGGCATCTGGGCAGGAGGCATCTGGGCAGCGTTGGAAAAGGCTTCCAGCAATGAAGAAATAAGGCACGCTGCTTGCAGAGAATGTGTGAGGCTCACCGCCCAACTGGGCAAATTTCCTGCACCAGAGTGAACGGTTCTTACACATCATGTTTCTCCTCCCATGGAAGTCTCCCATGGAAGTCCATGGATCCTCCTCAGGGAAAGGCAGTCTGAAGCTAGATGGACCAATGGTCAGATTCGGTACAAGTCATACCCTCCAACATTTCTCCCATGAAAATAGGGACGTCCTATTCAACAACAACAACAACAACAACAACCCCAGTCATTCTGGGCGGCTTCCAACATATATAAAAACATAATAAAACATTAAACACTAAAACCTTCCCTATACAGGACTGCCTTCACTTGTCTTCTAAAGGTTGTATACTTATCTCCTTGGCACAGGGGTTGCATGACTCCATACCCTCCAACATTTCTCTGATGAAAATACGGACATCCTAAGGAAAACCGGGGCATTCCAGGAACAAATCAGAAACTGGGATGGCTTCTGTAAATCCGGGACTGTCCCTGGAAAATAAGGACACTTGGAGGTTCTCATAAGGTAGAGCCTATGCTCCTATTCCTTTAGTGTGGATTTCTTACAAGGTGACACAACGCACCTCTCGGAAGACACCAAAATTAAGTCCCACAGAAGGTCTGGTTGTCAGCATATACCCCATCTGGGGCAGTTTGTGAGACTGCCCCAAAGCCAGAGCAAAGCCGTGTGCGCACATCCCTGGCTACTGAGAGTCCGGTGGCGCAGTCATATGTGATTGTTCCCAGCATGAAGAACAACACACACAAGCCATAATTGAGGCTAAACTATTTATTGTAGGAATAGTGCAGAGAAAACCTCTGCTCCAGCTCAATAAGACAGAGCTGCCATAAAGCCGTCTGTCCGGCTTCAGGTCTAGCCAGAAGAGAGAGCACAAAGGCTAGGATTACAACAGTACAGTGAAACATAAACATTCCATGTAGGAAAACAGATAAGGCAGCTTTCTCATGGTTTAGTGAGACAGGCAATGGTCAGACCGACCTCGCTGCAGTTGTTTGCCGCTCGGCTTGGACAAAAATCATAACATCCTCCCCCGATATTTGACAAAGAGAGAGTGGCAAAAGCTAAAGCATCATTAAGAGAAAGAAAGAAACAGTTATCATATGCAATGTACCGTATTTTTCACTCCATAAGACACACTTTTTTCCTCCTAAAAAGTAAGGGGAAATGTCTGTGCGTCTTATGGAGCGAATGTGTGGTCCCTGGAGCTGAACTGCCCAGGGGCAAAAGCAGATCGTGCTTTTTTAAAAAAAGAGAGAGAAGGGGGTGTTGAAAGGAAGCCCGCTGAGCAGCTGCTCAGCAAACGATGGGGAGAGAGATAAGGGAGAGAAATTCCAGCCCAGCCCCCTTGCAGGCTGTTTCCCCAGCGACATGTGACTGGCTGATAAGATTATCTGTCTGGAAACTGTAGAAATGGCTTCCTGAAGCTGCAGAACTGTGAGTTAAACCCCATAAAACAGGGTTTTTTCCCTTTGCAAAGTAAGCTCAACAACTTTGAACTGATCCTCAAAAAATGGGGCTTTCCCCCTCTAAAAACTAGGTGCGTCCTATGTTCAGATGTGCCTTATAGAGCGAAAAATATGGTATGACTCTGATGTCTGTGTTCCACATATGGAACTCTCTGAGACTGGGTTTACCAGTTGGAGCCTTCACTTACCATTCCTCCAGGGGAGTAGAGCATTTGCTCTATGTGTGTTGGCAGGAACAGTGTAGGCAGGAACAGTGTCCACAAATCCCTAGGCAAGTTGACATGCGTTTGCTTGAGGATATGTACACACTTGTGTACACACACACACAGGCTTCTGGACTCTGCAATACCTACTTGAAATATGAATCTAACCTCCCCTCCCCTTTTTTAAATTAAAGAATGCCAACTCTTTCAAGGTGTTTGTCATTAAGCAGACTGATTTTCCATCTGCCTAGTTTCAGACTGGTCCAGACAAGCTGATAAATTCGGCTTTAATACTGGGCCATGAAAAACGTCTAACTTTGCCAACATTTAAATAAATGATCAATGGCCAGCTTTTTGCTCCCTTGGAAAGGACGGCAACCGCACCAGATGATGCTCTTCCAGCTGGGCCTGGACTCTACCTCGGAGTGAGGAACCAGGAATTGATGTCGCTCATCTCCAGCTAATGGCATATTCAGCCCCCATTTCTGAAGAGGTTCCAGGTCTGAACTGTGATCTGCTGCACTCATGCTGAAGTAATCCTAATTTAATGCACCCGGATTCACTCGCTGGAAAATTCAGCTGGTGTTCAGCGCAGCGTGTGAAATGGTGTGCAAATCACATGGCCAGAGAGGATGTATGTCTTTGAGGACCCAAAGGATGCTGTGTTCAAATGGGCATCCCTAGAAGGGGGCCCAAGAGCATAGCTGTCAACTTTCGGATTTGAAAATAGGGGATTTTTTCAAACTTTCGGATTTGAAAATAAGGGATGCCGCGAGGGCAGTGCAATGGCACCAAGTAGCCTCGCCACCCTGCGCTCCAGAGGCTGCGCGCGAACGGGTGAGCGAAAGAGCGAGCGCGTAGACGGCAGACAGGCTGTCTGTCTGGTTGGGCATGAGGGTCTGGCTGCACAAGGCATGCAAGCTCCGCCCCCAGTCGGTCTCAGACTCCTTATTCGCAGCCGAGCAACGCAGCTGAGGAGCCTACCTGGCCGGCAGGGAGGGAGAGGAGCTGCTTCCTTTGAAATCCGGGAAATTTAAGGGATATCAACAATCCAGGATAGCAGTGAGGAACGGCATTGGAATAAGGGAGTTTTCCGCAAAAAAAGGGAGGGTTGACAGCTATGCCCAAGAGAGAAATCCACAGATGCATCCAGCACAAAAAATAATGTGCACCTGCC
Organism: Darevskia mixta; assembly: GCA_034641385.1. Classification (NCBI taxonomy): domain Eukaryota; kingdom Metazoa; phylum Chordata; class Lepidosauria; order Squamata; family Lacertidae; genus Darevskia; species Darevskia mixta. The sequence goes on along the minus strand of JAWWNH010000025.1, from coordinate 3,435,892 downwards.
ACAGCCGTGACAAGCATCCTCGAGCCTCGCCAGGGAAGTCGCTTCAAGGGGCACTTGGACAAAGCTGAGAGGGGAGGCAGATTTGCGTTTTGTCCCCCAGTGGCGGGTTGGCACCAGCAATCAAAGCACCCCCTCCACCAGCAGATGCTTCAGGGGGAGTACTGAGGAGCTATGGAGCCTGGCACCCGCTGCCCCCAAGGGCTCTGCTGCTGCGCTTGGGCTGAGGTGCCTCAGGGACAGGCGTAGGCCTCAGGTGGCCAAGCACCAGACTCCTCTCCCCTGCCAACCCTGTACCTGGTCGCCTCCGGCTTGGAGGACAGGGGGGGACTCTGGCTCCAGAGCCAGCAGCAGAGACACCTGGAACCGAGGGCAGCTGCTAGAGAGAGCCAGCCCTCCTCCCCTCAGAGCTGCCTGGGGCTCCTTCTCAGGGCTGTCTTAAGCATATCCGGTGCCGTGGTGCAAAGCTCCCTCCGGTGCACACTCCCCCCCCCATTTCCAGAGTTGTCTACCTTTTCTTAGGGAGGACGGCACTGCCGGTGGGGCTGGAGGAGGTGGGCAGCGACTGGAGGGCGGCTCCTCTGGCAGGGAAGAGGTGGAGGCTGGACGCGGCGCCTCCCAGCTCAGCTGGCCGCTTCGTGCCGCGGCGGCCATGGCAGACGGAGGCTCTGGGCGTGGCGCTGCTTCCCACGGCATGGCGGAGGCGGGCGAGGGCAGCGAGCTGATGCCAGGAGGCACTGCGTCCAGTCTCTGACTCTTCCCTGGCGCCTTCCAGGACTTGGCACTCTGGCGCCCCACACCACTATCCTCTATGGGTAAGACGCCCCTGCTCCTTCTCTTACAGTGGGCCAGCCTGCAAGTCCAAAGTAAGAAGGCGGGCGCTGGAAAAATCTGGCCTTGGCTGGGGCTGGACCAAGCCCGACCCATCCGGACCTCCACCCTCTCAGTCCCCTGATGGGGCAGACAGGTCAGTGGGCGGGTGGGCGGGCTCTTTGGCTCTCCTCCATAAAGTGAGCACAGCATGGTGGAGGTCACAAAGAGGGGGGCATGCTCTCATCCCACACGTGAAGCTGGGGGCAGGCAGACCCTCCAAGTGCCCTTATTTTCCAGGGACATTTCTGATTTAGAGAAACCGTCCCGGTTTCTGGTTTGATCCCAGAATGTCCCGCTTTTCCTTGTTGTTGTTCAGTCGTTCAGTCGTGTCCAACTCTTCGTGACCCCATGGACCAGAGCACGCCAGGCACGCCTATCCTTCACTGCCTCTCGCAGTTTGGCCAAACTCATGTTGGTAGCTTCGAGAACACTGTCCAACCATCTTGTCCTCTGTCGTCCCCTTCTCCTTGTGCCCTCCATCTTTCCCAACATCAGGGTCTTTTCTAGGGAGTCTTCTCTTCTCATGAGGTGGCCAAAGTACTGGAGCCTCAACTTCAGGATCTGTCCTTCTAGTGAGCACTCAGGGCTGATTTCTTTAAGAATGGATAGGTTTGATCTTCTTGCAGTCCATGGGACTCTCAAGAGTCTCCTCCAGCACCATAATTCAAAAGCATCAATTCTTCAGCGATCAGCCTTCTTTATGGTCCAGCTCTCACTTCCGTACATTACTACTGGGAAAACCATAGCTTTAACTATACGGACCTTTGTCGGCAAGGTGATGTCTCTGCTTTTTAAGATGCTGTCTAGGTTTGTCATTGCTTTTCTCCCAAGAAGCAGGCGTCTTCTAATTTCATGACTGCTTTTCCTTACAGTGATGGCTAACCTTGACACTCCAGATGTTTTGGGACTACAACTCCCATCATCCCTGACCACTGATCCTGTTAGCTAGGGATGATGGGAGTTGTAGTTCCAAAACATCTGGGGTGTCAAGGTTAGCCATCACTGCCTTAGGATGTCCCTATTTTAATTGGAGAAATGTTGGCGGGTATGGAGTTATCTAACCCCGAGCCGCCTGAAGGATATCCTGTATAGGGAAAGTTTTTTAAAATGTTTAATGTTTTATTATGTTTCTACATGTGTTGGAAGTTGCCCAGAGTGGCTGGGGCAACCCAATAAGATGTGTGGGGTAGAAATAGTAAAATTATCATTATGGAATGGGACGTCCTAGTTTTCATCGGAGAAATGTTGGAGGGTATGGGCAGGCAGGAGGCTGCAAGGCGGGGGGGCACCATCTTCCAGCTCACCTCAAACCGTCTTGGACCAGCGCTGGATAAGTGGTTGCACAGCACGACATGCGCCAGCCTCCTCTGGACAGAGCCCTTCCTGGGGCAGGCGTGACCCGCCAGTTCCCCTGTCTCCTTGCAACCCCCTCCCCGCTCAAGAGCAGCGGTGCTGGGGCACATTCATCATCCCCCCTTCCACGTGGAGCCATCTGGATGAGGCTGGCCCTCCTGCCACACCACGGAGGATTGTTAACACAAAGCATATGCCGCCTTTGAAATTAATAATAATTTTCACCCTCGCCAGCTGCTAGTAATTGGCTTCACTTTCACACAGATAACGGAGAGCAGCAGTGTGGAAATCCAGCATCTCCTCTCATGACGCAGCAGCCCATTCAGGGGAAGGCTGAGGCGCTCTTCCAAGGGAGGCGCAGCTGAGACAGGGCTATCCCTGGGCCACAACACAGGGCCTTTGGCTTTCACAGGCAGAAGCATCAGTCACTCAGGCAGCACACAAGGCCCTCCCCTCCCCCCCCCAAGCATGCAAACCTCCTCTGGCTTCCTTTCCTGCACTCAGGTTTAAAGGTAAAGGTAAAGGGACCCCTGACCATTTGGTCCAGTCGTATCCGACTCTGGGGTTGCGGCGCTCATCTCGCTTTACTGGCCGAGGGAGCCGGTGTACAGCTTCCGGGTCATGTGGCCAGCATGACAAAGCTGCTTCTGGCGAACCAGAGCAGTGCACGGAAACGCCGTTTACCTTCCCGCTGGAGTGGTACCTATTTATCTACTTGCACTTTGACGTGCTTTCGAACTGCTAAGTTGGCAGGAGCTGGGACCGAGCAACAGGAGCTCACCCCGTCGCAGGGATTCGAACTGCCGACCTTCTGATCAGCAAGCCCTAGGCTCTGTGGTCCCTCTGGCTTCCTTTCCTGCACTCAGGTTTAGCGAATTTATTTATTGCATTTCTATCTTACCTTTTTCTCCAAGGAGCTCACAATGGCTTCCTCCTCATTCATTCATTCATTCATTCATGCATTCATCTATCTATCTATCTATCATCTACCAATCATCTTTTTGTTCATTTTATGGGAAAACAAACAAACATACAAACAAGCAACATACAAAACACATTTTTTCTTATCCAATCATAACTTTTTCTTAACATCTTGGGTTGACTTCCCTCGGTTTCCCCCCCCCAATCTGAATTTCATTTGTAAGTCATCTTTAAAAAAAAGAAAAAACTGTCATACAAACTTAATTCTAATCTTAAATGCTTTCAAAACGAAAACTTAACCTAAAATCTAAATACACACCAAGAACCTATAACAACTTCCCTAAGGTATTTTAATTGCTCCTGCCAACCTAGCAGTTCGAAAGCTCGTCAAAGTGCAAGTAGATAAATAGGTACCACTGCAGCGGGAAGGTAAACGGCGTTTCCGTGCGCTGCTCTGGTTCGCCAGAAGCAGCTTAGTCATGCTGGCCATGTGACCTGGAAGCTGTCTGCGGACAAATACCGGCTCCCTCGACCTATAGAGCGAGATGAGCGCACAACCCCAGAGTCGTCCGCGACTGGACCTGCCAGTCAGGGGTCCCTTTACCTTTACCTTTTTATGGAGGGGGCAGAGACAGCCAAGGCTCTTTTGGCCTGCCCTGTTCCTGCCTCTGCCCACTTTGGATTTGGGGCCATCCTGGGTTTAACTGGTTGCTTTAGGGCCAAGGAAGAATGTCTGGCCTTGCAAGCAGTTTTGTGCCAGGAGGGAGCAGGTGGGTTATCTATTAAAGGTGTGAGGAACCTCAGGCAGGGATGGACTTCGGTCGTTGACATTTCAGTGGTGCCTTGTGCGAGGCCAACATTTGGTGCCCCCTGCCTCTCGCCTTCTGTTCTGTGTGTGCACCACACCATAGTTTCAACGCCCCAAGGTGCCCCCTCGACTTGGCACCCAGTGCAGGGGAACCAGTCACGCTGCCCTAAATCCACCTCTGTCTCAGGTCCAGGGGTCAGGTGAGCTGATTCTGGAAAAAAGCTGGATTGGAGTTGCTGGAACAGCACAATTCAAAGTGTTGGTGCTGACCTTTAAAGCCCTAAATGGCTTCGGTCCAGTATACCTGAAGGAGCGTCTCCACCCCCATCATTATGCCCGGACACTGAGGTCCAGCGCCGAGGGCCTTCTGGCAGTTCCCTCACTACGAGAAGCCAAGTTACAGGGAACCAGGCAGAGGGCCTTCTCGGTAGTGGCACCCACCCTGTGGATCGCCCTCCCTTCAGATGTCAAAGAGAAGAACAACTACCAGACCTTTAGAAGACATCTGAAGGCAGCCCTGTTTAGGGAGGCTTTTAATGTTTAATAGATTAAATAGGTCCGTATAGTTAAAGCTATGGTTTTCCCAGTAGTAATGTACGGAAGTGAGAGCTGGACCATAAAGAAGGCTGATCGCCGAAGAATTGATGCTTTTGAATTATGGTGCTGGAGGAGACTCTTGAGAGTCCCATGGACTGCAAGAAGATCAAACCTATCCATTCTTAAAGAAATCAACCCTGAGTGCTCATTAGAAGGACAGATCCTGAAGTTGAGGCTCCAGTACTTTGGCCACCTCATGAGAAGAGAAGACTCCCTAGAAAAGACCCTGATGTTGGGAAAGGTTGAGGGCACAAGGAGAAGGGGACGACAGAAGATGAGATGGTTGGACAGTGTTCTCGAAGCTACTAACATGAGTTTGGCCAAACTGCGAGAGGCAGTGGAAGACAGGAGTGCCTGGCGTGCTCTGGTCCATGGGGTCACGAAGAGTCGGACACAACTGAACGACTGAACAACAACAACAAAGATTATTGTATTTTAATGTTCTGTTGGAAGCCTCCCAGAGTGGCTGGGGAAACCCAGCCAGATGGGCGGGGTATAAATAATAAATTATTATTATTATTATTATTATTATTATTATTATTATTATTATCTGTTTTGCTATTTATTCATTGCATTTAATCCCCTTTTCCCCCCTCCAAGGATCTCAAGGTGGCAAACATGGTTCTCCGCCTCCTCCCCACAACAAACCTGTGAGGTTTCTGGCACTGAGCTTGTGGGTTCCTCTTTGAAAACTCTGCAGGAATTCACAAATGCATCGCACAGGGCATGTCGTGATTTCTTCTTCAAAAATAGCTTTTATTATAAAGGAGATTATAAAACAACATGCAAGGAGCTACATTGCCTTGACATTTTGCAATTTCAACTGCTGTAGCAATAGACGTTCCCAAGTGACGGCCAAAGGATGACATTTGAGTATGACATACCTTGTTATCTGTCATACATTCTGCAATACTAGCTTCCAAGATTGTGGGAATATCTCCCCCCACCCACCCCCTAAAAATATGCACCAATAGCTGCTTTAGATCGCCCCCCACCCTGCCAAAACTCATTTCCAGATATTGACAGGAGTATTCCTTCCAAGATCTTTCTTCTATATCTTTTGGAAAGATTTGCTAGTGTTGCTTAGTAAATAAGTCTCCTCCTCCTCCTTCATCCCACCTCCATCTTTTGATATACACCTCTTCAGGTTATCTCCATCGCTTTCTGTTGTTCGCTTCCTTCTTTCACATCAGCCCTGTTGTTAGTTTCCCAGTCAACCCACTGGAATTGGTGGTTGTCCCCTTGGTCTTTTGAAACTGTGGGGTCTCCACACTAAGGGCTCATCCACACTAAGCCCTGCGCTTTCTCAGCGGAAAACCCGAATTGCTGTTTGTTCTGATTCAGCATGAAAGAGCAGGTTTCCTGGGGAAAGCAGTGGAGCAAACAAATGTGTTTGGACATGGATCAGGAAAGAGAAGACCTGTGCCTAGATGTGTAGAGCAAAAGTTATTTGCGAATAAGCCCTAACATTGCTTTATTCTATCAGTTTGAGTCGTCTCTTGCTACATATCCTGCATATTTCTGTTTTAAATTTGCAGCCTTTTCCACTACTGTATATCCACACTCAGGCTGTGGACAAACATGATTTCATATATGTGTGGGTGGCGCTGTGGTCTAAACCACAGAGCCTAGGGCTTGTCGATCAGAAGGTCGGTGGTTCGAATCCCTGCGATGGGGTGAGCTCCCGTTGCTCGGTCCCTGCTCCTGCCAACCTAGCAGTTCGAAAGCACGTCAAAGTGCAAGTAGATAAATAGGAACCGCTCCGGCGGGAAGGTAAACGGTGTTTCCGTGCGCTGCTCTGGGTCGCCAGAAGCGGCTTAGTCATGCTGGCCACATGACCTGGTAGCTGTACGCCGGCTCTCGGCCAATAAAGCGAGATGAGCGCCACAACCCCAGAGTCGTCCGCGACTGGATCTAACGATCAGGGGTCCCTGGTAGCAAGAACCATGAAGCAAAATGAAAGGCAGAAAGAAAACCATTCTTCCATCACAAGATTGGATGGAATGCGTCCACAGGATGTTCTAGAAACCAATAAGATTTGGAGGGTGACAAATTCCTCCAAACAGATTTGTATTCAGATGTCAGAAACAAACAAAATGGCTGTATATTTGCAGGACACTCATAAAGAAGGATGAGTGGAAAGCCAGGCCACCCCGTCTACATAGGTGTGGAGCAGCGCTCTCAGAGGAAGGGAAAAACCAGCCCAAGCAGAATTTGGCAAGTTAATAATTATAGGGGATTGGCGGGGGGGGGGATGATGTACCAGCTAATTCTTTGCTTGTGTGATGGCCTGGGATTCAGACTCAGATGCTGAACCTGAGGGATCCCAGCCTGCACAGGATTCCCCGCCTCCAGAACCAGCAGAGCCGGGGCTAGGGCCTGAGTCGGAAGGGGCCTCACCTGTGCTGGATCCTCAGGTGCAGGCATCTGATGAGTCTGCTCTGGCTCCTGATGGGATGGAGGACCCATTGCCTGCAGGTGCTCCACTCCCAGCCCCATCAGGGGAAGCTGAGGTTGCCTCTGGGTCCGGTAACCCTCCAGCCTCTCCTGAGCTGCAGAGGCTCAGGGCAGAGAGGCGAAGGGAACTGAGTTCCCGCAGGAGGAGTGCTCACCTCCAAGCCAGGAGAGGTGAGTCCCCAGAGGATTGGGGCTGCCCTCTGCCTCGGGGCAGATAAAAGCCGGCCAGCCCCAGCCCCAAGTTGCAAGAGCAACATGGTTGGATACCAGTTCCTGCTTGAAACCTGTCCTGTTTTCCTGCCTGAGCTCCTGACCCGCCCTGGTTCCCTGCTTGCCTACCTGTTCCTGACTTTGCCTGACTCCCTGCCCTGCACCCAGCTTCAGTGGCTATGGACTGCTTTTTCGTTGTACCTCTGACCACGGACCGGACTTGGACCTCGCCTTTCGGGTAACCCACGGGACCAGCACAACTTGACACAGAGAAGACATGAACAATTGCTTAAGAACAACGCAACATGCCATGGGACGTGCTTGCTGGTTTCCCACTGGGGCATCTGGCTGGCCACTGCAAGAACAGGATGCTGGACTGGATGGGCCATTGGCCGGATCCAGCAGGCTCTTCTGATGTTCTTAGAGTGTTGGACTAGGACCTGGGAGACCGGAGTTCAAATCAGCCATGAGGTTCTTTGGGTGACCTTGCGCCAGACACTCACTCTCAGCCTAACCCACCTCACAGGGGTGTTGTGGGGATTGAAGAAGGACGGGGAGAACCATATACACATAGCTGTCAACTTTCGGATTTGAAAATAAGGGATGCCGCGAGGGTGGTGCAATGGCACCAAGTAGCCTCGCCACCCTGCGCTCCAGAGGCTGCGCGCGAACGGGTGAGTGAAAGAGAGAGTGCATAGATGGCAGGCAGGCTGTCTGTCTGGTTGGGCGTGAGGGTCTGGCTGCACAAGGCATGCAAGCTCCGCCCCCAGTCGGTCTCAGACTCCTTATTGGCAGCCGAGCAACGCAGCTGAGGAGCCTCCCTGGCCGGCAGGGAGGGAGAAGAGCTGCTTCCTTTGAAATCTGGGAAATTTAAGGGATATCAACAAGCCGGGATAGCAGCGGGAAACGGCATTGGAATAAGGGAGTTTCATCCCAAAAAAGGGAGGGTTGACAGCTATGCATTGAGTTCCTCGCTGGATATAAAGGCAATAAATAAATAAATATGAATCCATTGTCCACATTTCAACGAGTTGATTTAGTTCGCAACCATAGCAGCGGTTCTTGTGAAGCTCTGTTCAGGCGAAGGGATGCTTCCCTTTGGAAAAGCTGCTATGAGGTGTAGCCCAGATCTTACCTTCCGTGGCAGATGAGCCCTGAGGGGGAGCACATGGAATGTCTCCATGCAACCACATCGCAGACTGTGGAGGTGGGTGTGAGTGGGGGCTGCTCCGAGACAATTGCATGATGTGGCTGACAGGTTATATATAAGAGGAATCTCTTCAATTTGCATAATTTGCCTTAGTTTTGTAAAACAGCACAGAGCATGAGAGCGGAAACAAGCAACCCATACCAGGTACTACAGAGACAGGCAGCCGGGCTGCCATGTGGCTGCAGCTGTCTGCAGGGGCGGAGGGAGGGGGTGCGGTGGGTGCGGGACGCACCGGGTGTCACCACTGAGGGGGGTGACAAAATGGCACTCACCACACAGCCTGCAGCACGCCCGAGCCATGCGTCTCTCCATAGGTGGCTTAGGCGCATGCAGGCTCTGTTCTGCCCAAACGGTCCGCCTGCTGCCTCCCGCCCCCCAGCTGTAGGGCGGCTGAGTGGGAGGGGGCAGACAGACTCCGGAGGTCCTGCGGTGCGCCCGCCCCTATGGGCAGTTCGCCCCGCCCCGCCCCTGGGCGCGCCGCCCCAGGCGCCCGAGCGGCTTCCTCCACTACTGGCTGTATGGAAAAGTTGTGGGCCCATTTATGCCCAACATTTCCAGAATTTTGAAGGATTCCTTGATTGCAGAGTAGGGCCCCATCCTCCTGCTACATCCTTAAAGAGTGTCGTAAGTTTGGGGAGGTGTCAGTCAGGACGAAGGCCTGAGTCCCTTCCAACCCGGGTAATTTGCATGAGCTGAGCTTGGAAGCAAAATGGAAGCTGGAGACGTAGAGACCTGCTTGGTCTGCGCTAGATCCAAAGCTATGACTAACGGAGGACGCGGGTGGCGCTGTGGTCTAAACCACAGAGCCTAGGGCTTGCCGATCAGAAGGTCGGAGATTCGAATCCCTGCAATGGGGGTGAGCTCCTGTTGTTTGGTCCCTGCTCCTGCCAACCTAGCAGTTCGAAAGCATGTCAACGTGCGAGTAGATAAATAGGTACCACTCTGGCGGGATGGTAAACGGCGTTTCCGTGCGCTGCTTTGGTTCGCCAGAAGCAGCTTAGTCATGCTGGCCTCATGACCCGGAAGCTGTATGCCGGCTCTCGGCCAATAAAGCGAGATGAGCGCCGCAACCCCAGAGTCGTCCGCGACTGGACTTTATGGTCAGGGGTCCCTTTACCTTTTAAGGTCTGTGGGACATTAATGCTGTCAGCCCCTCCATCTTATGCTCAGGTTTATAGACTCCACTCGCCTTCATTCCAAGGAAACCAGAACTTGGTTTAGTGCCTGGAACCACTGGAATCTCATACTGATCAGAGATTGGGGTGACGTGGAACAAAGAGCCTCTGTTTGCAGAGGAGGGAAACATGTCCTTTTGCCTGTCTCCTCCCCACTCCCCTGGTCTCCTCATTCCTCAGCATCCTCCCCCAGCCCTCCTCCCCCCACCCACTCAATCTTTTTCAGCAGTTCTTGTCTTTCCCTCTTAGTCATCATTAGGGTCAGGCTGATCCCGTTAATGGTATTTCCATAATTGAACAAGGAGGATGGCTGTGCAATATCTCGAGAGCTGAAAATACTCTCCAGGGCTCCATCAGCTCAGCTTTAATGCAGTTTATTGTTATTTTAGCCTTCGTCAAGTATTCAGCAGGAGCTGAGGGGAAATATGCCAGGCTGACGGGCAGTGAAACGCGGAAACAATTAGCCAAAGAGCTCTTGCACTCGTGCAAGAGGGCAGCGGCGCAGCTGAACTGCCAGTCCAAGGACTAGCTCCCTGCCCCTGATATGACCAAAGAGCTCCAAGGCCCATGACCTCCCAGGCTCTGCACAAGGATGCACCTGCCACTCACCTGCAAGGGCTCACTTGTCACACGCTATCTTGCAAGGCCATCTCTGCTCAGATTCAAGGAATCTGGCACCAAGCTGATCCAAGAGGAGGCCACAATCCAGATGCCAAATGCATATTCTCTGCATCATTTCAGTCGTCTTGCAAGACACAGAGCTCTCTTGTTCTTACCCGTGGAGAGCGAATAATAGAAACTGAATGGTAAAGTTGGATGGGACTCCCAAGGGTCATCTAGACACACAGCTAAAGAATCCCTGACAGACAGCCACCCAACCTCTGTTCAGAAACCTCCAAGGAAGGAGAGTCCACTGCCTTCCAAAGGAGTCTACTCCACTGTCAAATAGCTTTTACCATCACAAAGTTCTTCCTAATGTTTAGTTGGAATCTCCTTTCTTGTTATTTGAATCCATTGGTTGGGTTCCTCCCCTCTGGAACAGCAGCCAGAACTGTACAAAGGCTGTAGAGCAGGGGTAGGCAACCTAAGGCCCGTGGTTCGGATGCGGCCCAATCGCCTTCTCAATCCGGCCCACGGACGGTCCGGGAATCAGCTTGTTTTTACATGAGTAAAATGTGTGCTTTTATTTCAAATGCATCTCTGGGTTATTTGTGGGGCATAGGAATTTGTTCATCCCCCCAAAAAATATATATATATAGTCCGGCCCACCACATGGTCTGAGGGAAGGTGGACTGGCCCACGGCTGAAAAAGGTTGCTGACCCCTGGCATAGAGGCTTCCCTCCTGTTTCACAGAGAGAGGTCCTTGGTGACATCACTTCAGGGGGGGGGCAGAGGGAGGAGGCAGGCAGCCCTGCCCTCTAGAATTCCCTGGCGTGCTTTCCAACTCACATTTTGAGTCAGCATTTCACTATTCAGAACACAGAGGCAGCAAAGGCTCCAGATGACCCCTAACTTGAATTCTCAGTTTCAGTGGGCTGTTTTCAGCCTCTCCCTGGGCAAGAAGCCAGAGTCCGACAGCAAAACATCCGGGGTTTTACAATAGCAGAGATTGGGTGGCAGCAGGAGGTCACCCACTGTTATGTACTGAGCTGAATCCTAGAACAATTGGATCCAGAATGCAGCAGTCTGATTGGTCCTAGAACAGTAGGATCCAGAATGCAGCAGTCTGATTCGTCCACAGGAGCCACCAAATCCAGCTCCAGGTGGAAGTGAATCAGCAACCTGATTGGCCTGCAAGAGCAGCCAATCAGGCTCCTGGATGAAGTGAATCCGCAACCTGATTGGCCTACAGGAGTAGCCCGGAATTAGCCAATCAAGCGGGGCCCATTGTGTAAATAATGTATATATAGCAGACGTTTTGGGGCAAGATTCATTCCTTGCCTACTATGAGCGGAATAAAGAGCATGAAATTCACATTTGACTCCGAGTATATTTCACCCACCCACCCTCAAGATGCAATAAAGCAATAAAGGCAGGGGTCCTTTCTCTTTCTGCTGTTATTTCTTCTGAAAAGCATTTAGATGTTTATCTGAAGAAGTGTGCATGCACACGAAAGCTCATACCAAGAACAAACTTAGTTGGTCTCTAAGGTGCTACTGGAAGGATTTTTATTTTATTTTTTATTTTGTTTTGACTATGACAGACCAACACGGCTATCTACCTGTAACTAGATGTTTAAAGTGCAACACATCTGCAGGTAAGACGAATGGGGGTGGGGTGGGGTGATGGCTTCAACAGGGGTCAACTGAGTGCTGGATCTGGGCTGGGGGGGGGGGGTGATGACTGAAGGGGCTCCAAACCTGAGGGGGTTTGTGGTGAGGAGCTGAATATCAAAACCAGATTCAGCCCAGGGTTGGGCGGCAGGCATTTCTGAGGCTTGAACGGCCCTTGCCAGAGAGGAGGGATAAGAGATCATAAGATTCCCCCTGGAAGAAGGGTTGTGGGGGGTTGCTCAGGAGCAACCCCTGAGTAAGAATAAGCTCCCTGGGTGATGAACCCCAAAGCAGCAGAGGGCGAGAGTGGCAAGTGTCCGTCTATTATGGGGCGGCTTTCATGGAATCAGAGCAAAGCCCCAGTGGCCAGGAGACCTCCTTGGATCAATAGGTGTTTGGGGTGACCGACTAATGAGCTAAGAGGTGTTAAATGAGCAGAGGAGGCCAAGGGGATCGATGGCGAATGTGAAGGAGAGGCAGCTGGGCCTTGGCAGCTCTCACAGGAAACACTTGTCTGGGTGTTTACGAAGCTCCAGTAATTGCCAATTAATTTCACTCAAGCAACGATAAAGAAGGGGCAGGAAATGGCTGCTTTCGCCAAGGACCTGGGCAAGAGCCCCAGAGGCGAGCTGACATCAGTGAGGTTTCTCTCCATCCCCGGACTCTGGAGAGGCCTGGGTTTCATGTAAATGGGAATAAGAGGGAGGGAGGGAAGAAATTATCCCCTGCCAGTGAGTGGCACAGAAAGCAGGACCCTCTGGGAGGGATGAGGAGGCGTCAGGCCAACTGGCCCTTCTGCATATGATTTTTGCATTAGCTGGGATTCCTGCATTGCAAGGGGTTGGACTGGATGCCCTTTGGAGGTCCCTTCGAGAAACGACAATTCTATGAGTCTTTGATTCCTTAGAGGTTTTTAAACATAGGTCAGGTGGCCATCTGTTGGGGATTCTTTAGCTGATTCCTGCATGGGACAAGATGGTAACTTGGGGGGCTCTTCCAACTCTACAATTCTATGATTCTCTCTCTCTCTCTCTCTCTCTCTCTCTCTCTCTCTCTCTCTCTCTCTCTCAATCTCTCTCTCCCCCCCCCACACACATTTTGGTAACAGATTTATGTCAAGTATGGAGAACTTATAGGAGTCCATACAAGCCATACCGGGGGGGGGGGGGGCAGGGTAACCACTCAATGCAATTTTATATTGCAATGGTACCTTGGTTCTCAAACTTAATCAGTCCCGGAAGTCCGTTCCAAAACCAAAGCGTTCCAAAACCAAGGCACGCTTTCCCATAGAAAGTAATGTAAAAACAGATCAATCTGTTCCATACTTTTAAAAACAACCCCAAAAACAGCAATTTAACACCTATTTTACTATCTAACGAGACAATTGATCCATAAAATGAAAGCAATAATCAAGGTACTGTACTATAAAATAAATAAGACAGTATCGTAGATGTATACCTGTATACCTGAAGGAGCGTCTCCACCCCCACCGTTCAGCCCGGACACTGAGATCCAGCTCCGAGGGCCTTCTGGCGGTTCCCTCACTGCGAGAAGTGAGGTTACAGGGAACCAGGCAGAGGGCCTTCTTGGTAGTGGCGCCTGCCCTGTGAAACGCCCTCCCACCAGATGTCAAAGAGAAAAACAACTACCGGTATCTGACATTCAGAAAATACCTGAAGGCAGCCCTATTTAGGGAAGTTTTTAACTTGTGATATTTTAATGTATTTTAATGTCTGTTGGAGGCCGCCCAGAGTGGCTGGGGAGACCCGGCCAGATGGGCGGGGTACAAATAAAAAAATTATTATTATTATTATTATAAAAATAAAAATTAAAAAAAATTCTCACCTGCACTGATGATTTGTTTGGATGGGGGGCTTTTATCCATTTCCGCAGTCACACAATCAATCAATCAGTAGCTGAATCAGTTCCACACAGCGGTGGAGGAAGCCGTTCGGGCGCTTGGGGCGGCTACAGGCCCCACAGTGAGTGCCACCCGGCATTTTCTCGCCCCCCCTCAGTGGTGACACCCACTGCACCCACTGCACCCCCCTTCCTCCGCCCCTGGTTCCACACAGTCACAAAAACAAATGAACCGAAAAAGTCTCGAAAACAAAAACGCAAAAAAAATAGCAAAAACAAAAGCACCAAACTTAATCCATTTCCGAAAGTCCTTTTGACTTCCAAAATGTTCGAAAACAAAGGCGCAGCTTCTGATTGGTGCAGGCGCCCCGGAAAAAAATAGCCGACAGCTGCATCGGACATTCGGCTTCTGAAAAATGTTTGAAAACTTCCAGGTTTTCTGCATTTGAGTACCAAGGTGTTTGAGAACCAAAGTAAAAGGTAAAGGGACCCCTGATCATTAGGTCCAGTCGTGACCGACTCTGAGGTTGCAGCGCTCATCTCGCATTATTGGCCGAGGGAGCCGGCGTACAGCTTCCAGGTCATGTGGCCAGCATGACTAAGATGCTTCTGGCAAACCAGAGCAGCGCACGGAAACGCCGTTTACCTTCCCACTGCAGCAGTACCTATTTATCTACTTGCACTTTCACATGCTTTCAAACTGCTAGGTGGGCAGGAGCAGGGACCGAGCAACGGGAGCTCACCCCGTCACAGGGATTTGAACCGCCGACCTTCTGATCGGCAAGCCCTAGGCTCTGTGGTTTAACCCACAGCGCCACCCGTTTCCCTTTTCCCTTATGGGGTACCCAAGAGCCCATATAGAGTCCTTATGTAGGTTCTCCATCAGTAGGAGAATATAACAGAGGCCAACCAGAGAATATTGAGAAGCAAAGCAACTAGTAAGCCTATTTAACTGCTGCAACAGGGTCCCCCGCTCACCCCACACATCATACATACATCATAGAAGGGGTGGTCTACAGCAGAATCCTGTCTGGCAGGAAACCTGTTAATGGTCACTGATTGCTCTACCTGGGCAGCCTGGCCATTCTTTTGTGATGAAAAATATTTTAGTTCCTGAGTCCAGGTCACAGGCTCACCCTATTCATACACAAATGTGCCCTTAAGGCAGGATTTGTGAGCACAGAGACAATGGGGCGGCTTTCCCCATTTCCATCCAAACTGCAGAGGAATATTTGAGGTCACTGAAAGAGTCCAAATGACTTCAGGACTGTTTTCCTGTACTGTTTCAGGCATGTGGTTTATATATTTATGTATGTGTTTGCCTGGTACATTTATGAACATTTATTTTATATCTAAGTCCTTATAATTCTCATAACACATGGAATGGACAAAGCGCCCAGAGAAAAACCTTTTCCTCCCTCTTTCGTAATATCCAATGAAGCCGAATGTCCGAAGATTCAGGACAGATAAAAGAAAGAACTTCATGCAGCGCAGAGTTAAACTGTGGGACTCACTGCTGCAGGAGCCACCAGCCGGGATAGCTTTAAAAGATTAGACAAATTCATGGGGGAGAAAAGGGCTGTTGATGGCTACTAGTTGAACGCAGTAATGTTTCTGAATACCAGTTGCTGGAAACTGCTGGAAGGAAAAGGGTGCTCGAATCCTGATTGCAGGACAGCCATCTGTTTGGCCATTGTGAGAACAGGATGCTGGACCAGATGGGCCCCCTTTGGTCTGATCCAGCAAGCTCTTCTTATGTTCTTACGCTACATAAGAAGAGCTTGCTTATGCTATGTTCTTAGATGAAATTATTTTTTTGCGGGAAATTAATCTCGGCTTTCAGAAATTGCCCTTGTTCCTTGTTGACGAACATTCACAATTATTATGGCCTCTAAGAAAAGAAAGAGCCACTTTGTCTCTTGCAAGAAAGAAGTAAGATCCTGCCTGGGGAAAGTGTTTCGCAGATGCTCAGAGATTAAATATGTAAAGAAGAATCTTAGCTCCTTGGCTAAGATAGGAGGTGGAGTGGGAGGCAGCCCCACAAATCTTTTCCAAATGGTGATGAAGAAGAAAACTTGTTTTGCTTGTTTTGTTTGCTGTGGGGGGGGGGAGTCACCTTTTTAATTGACTCCTGCAGGGCAGACACCTCCTTTGTGTGGAAATATTTCAGCAAGCCATCAGCATGCCCCCTTGTAACCTTAGGAGCACATGATGGTCACCACAGTAAATTTTGGTTCCGAACATTTTTTTACAAACAGGCTTGCTAATAAAGTCTAACACAGTGGTTCCCAATGAGGGGTCCGGGGACCCCTGGGGGTCCGCAGAATGCACCCAGGGGTCCACGGCCCCATCCCTTGCCTCCAGCTCCCCAACTAAATTTCTGCCACTTTTTGCATGGTAATGTCACAAATTTTATGGTCTGTTTTAGCGCAGTGTGATTTTCCAACATCTTGGCCAAAATCAGTTTTGAAATCGCACTGCGGTAACGATTTTGACCCAGCAATATATCGCTCCTCATGCAAGGGAGAACAGAGCAGCCGATTTCAAGGCACTGCCGATATTGCACAATGATCTTGGCCAGTGCCAGATTTACGTATAAGCTAAACAAGCTATAGCTTAGGGCCCCACTCTCTTGGGGGCCCCAAAAAAATGTAAAGGAAAAAAACACCAGGATGTACATTTCCAAAATAAAGATAAAAAACAAATCAAATAAAACCTACATACAGCAACAGTGTGTTGTGTTGTGTTGTGTAGGCTCCTATGATGTAAGCAATGCTAGCCTGCTCCCTAAAATATCACTGGTTTGCTCCTTTCTATATATAGGGTGCCTACATTCTGCATGGACGGGTTGCATGGCAACATGTGCAAATGGCTTTAGATACCTACAGCCGAACCTCGAGTTCTGGACGTAATCCGTCCCGGAGGCACGTCCGCAACTCAAAGCGTTCGCATCCAGAAGCGCCGCATCTGCGCACACGTGTGGTGCGATTTAGTGCTTCTGCGCATGCGTGAGCGGCGAAACCCGGAAGTAACCGTTCCGGTACTTCCAGGTTGCCGCAGGACGCAACTTGAAAAGACGTAACCTGAAGCGGACGCAGCATGAGGTATGACTGTATTAGGTCCATAAATAACCATATAACTTATATTCAACAACAACAAAAAACAGTGACAATTTGTTGTTGACAAAGGACAGCTGGACATATAGAGGGCCCCACCACCTTCAGTAGCTTAGGGCCTCATCAAACCTAAATCTGACCCTGATCTCAGCCAATAATGCAGCTGATCTGAGCTGCCTTCCCTCACGCTGAGGGAAAACAGGGCAGCTGATGGCGCACCCTGGCGCTACCTTCCCCTGGCACCGAGGCAGTGCAGCTTTTCTCAGCAGGAAAGCAGCAGCAGCCACAGTGGAGATGTATCTTCCCTGGCTGCCCCGCTGAGGCATAGCTGTCAACCCTCCCTTTTTTTGCAGGAAACTCCCTTATTTCAATGCCATTTCCCGCTGTTATCCCGGATTGTTGATATCCCTTAAATTTCCCGGATTTCAAAGGAAGCAGCTCCTCTCCCTCCCTGCCGGCCAGGGAGGCTCCTCAGCTGCGTTGCTCGGCTGCCAATAAGGAGTCTGAGACCGACTAGGGGCGGAGCTTGCATGCCTCGTGCAGCCAGACCCTCACGCCCAACCAGACAGACAGCCTGCCTGCCGTCTATGCGCTCGCTCTTTCGCTCACCCGTTCGCGCGCAGCCTCTGGAGCACAGGGTGGCGAGGCTACTTGGTGCCATTGCACCGCCCTTGCGGCATCCCTTATTTTCAAATCCGAAAGTCTGAAAAAATCCCTTATTTTCAAATCCGAAAGTTGACAGCTATGCGCTGAGGCCAGCTTGATGCACTCCCCATCGCCATCCTTTCCCACTCAACATGCAGTGGAAAATGACTCTGCTTCTTCTCCTCTCCCCTCTAAACCACAGAGCCTAGGGCTTGCCGATCGGAAGGTCGGCGGTTCGAATCCCTGCGACAGGGTGAGCTCCCGTTGCTCGGTCCCTGCTCCTGCCAACCTAGCAGTTTGAAAACACGTCAAAGTGCAAGTAGATAAATAGGTACCACTCTGGCGGGAAGGTAAACGGCGTTTCCATGTGCTGCTCTGGTTCGCCAGAAGCGGCTTAGTCATGTTGGCCACATGACCTGGAAGCTGTCTGCAGACAAACACCGGCTCCCTCGGCCTATAGAGCGAGATGAGCGCCGCAACGCGGACTGGACCTAACGGTCAGGGGTACCTTTACCTTTACCTTACTCTTTCCCTCATCCCCACACCTGATCTCTAATTTCAGGCATTGTGATATATCGGAATATCACGATGTTTAGCCGCTGATATATCACAATGTTGAAAACCAGATAGTGCTCAGCCCTAGTCTGTTTTTAAGCATACCTGAAATCCTTTGCTTGTTAGGGGCTGCCCCATGTTTCATTCAAAAAACTGCTTTGCAGAGGTAGCTACCATAGAGTTATCAAAATTTTCAAAAGATGGGGATCCGTGGCTTGGCTTTTGAAAAACAGGGGGTCCTCTGTAATTAGCTGATTATCTTTCTTCCTAGTGCCACAAATGCAAAAATATTTGGGAGAAAAATATACCAGATGTTTCCATCTTATTTTGGAACATAGGAAGCTGCCTTGAGCTGAGCCAGACCCCCTGGGTCCTCCGGCTCAGTAATGTCTACCATGCCGGGGGTGGGGCTCAGTAGCCTGGCACAGGCCCCAATTGGCCCCAGAAGAAGAAGGAGGAGGAGGAGGAGGAGGAGGAGGAGGAGAAGGAGGAGGAGGAGGAGGAGAAGGAGAAGGAGAAGGAGAAGGAGAAGGAGAAGGAGAAGAGGAGTTTGGATTTGATATCCCGCATTATCACTACCCGAAGGAGTCTCAAAGCAGCTCACATTCTCCTTTTCCCTTCCTCCCCCACAACAAACACTCTGTGAGGTGAGTGGGGCTGAGAGACTTCAGAGAAGTGTGACTAGCCCAAGGTCACCCAGCAGCTGCATGTGGAGGAGCGGAGACGCGAACCCGGTTCACCTGGTTCACCAGATTACAAGTCTACCACTCTTAACCACTACACCACACTGAAAAAGAAGAAGAAGAAGAAGAGTTTGGATTTGATATCCCGCTTTATCACTACCCGAAGGAGTCTCAAAGCAGCTAACATTCTCCTTTCCCTTCCTCCCCCACAACAAACACTCTGTGAGGTGAGTGGGGCTGAGAGACTTCAAAGAAGTGTGACTAGCCCAAGGTCACCCAGCAGCTGCAGGTGGAGGAGCGGAGACGCGAATCCGGTTCACCAGATTACAAGTCTACCGCTCTTAACCACTACACCACACTGGCACCTTATTTATTTATTTCATAACATTTATATACCACTTGATTGTAAAACAAAACAAAAAACTTCCCGAAGCGGTTTACAAAAAGAAATTAAAAATGATATTATCAATGAGAAGAATTAACAATAATTTAAGACTTTCAAAAAGTTAAAATAGCAAGAAACAAAAAATAGATGTTAAATGCTTTTAGTGGGTGGCAAAACCAGTACAGCAAAGGCATCTGCCTGATGTCAATAGCATACCCTACAACACTTCTCTGATGAAAATAGGGATGTGCTACCATACCCTCCAACATTTTGGGATCAAATTAGCAAGTGGGGATAGCGACGGCGAAGAGGACCGTCTTCACCACCTCTATTGCATCTGCAGAAAACAGCAGCAGGAGACATTTTCAGGTGGCTCGCAATTTAACAGAACCACCAGCACCATCGGGGCCTGGCAAGGCCCCCAAGATCTCCTGCAATGATTTATTTTTTTGCAGATAAAGTCGCTCAGATTCGGAAAGAGGTAGACTCCGCCGTGGGAGCAGGGCCAGGGCGGGAGAGTGCTAGAGTCCTGTCTAGTCCAGTTGCGTGGGATCAATTCCAATCTGCTACCTCCGAGGATGTGGGCAGGCTGCTAGGAAGAGTGAAACCAACCACCTGTCTCCTTGATCCTTGCCCATCCTGGCTTATAAAAGGGAGACGGGAAGGGCTGGGCGATAGGCTCTGAGGGGTGGTGACTGCTTCTCTCTGTGAAGGAGCCTTCCCAGACCCGCTGAAAGAGGCAGTCATTAAACCGCTTCTTAAAAAAAGATCCTGATTGTTGCTTGGCAAGGGAAGCTCACTGGCCAGGAGCCTCACTGCTGTCAGCGAGCCGCACCTTTGCCATTCACAGGTGCACCTTGATTTTGGATCATGCTACTAGCCGTGACTGAGGGATGCGGGTGGCGCTGTGGGTTAAACCACAGAGCCTAGGGCTTGCCGATCAGAAGGTCGGCGGTTCGAATCCCCGCAACAGGGTGAGCTCCCGTTGCTCGGTCCCAGCTCCTGCCCACCTAGCAGTTCGAAAGCACGTCAAAGTGCAAGTAGATAAATAGGTACCGCTCCGGCGGGAAGGTAAACGGCGTTTCCGTGCGCTGCTCTGGTTCGCCAGAAGCGGCTTTGTCATGCTGGCCACATGACCTGGAAGCTGTACGCCGGCTCCCTCGGCCAATAAAGCGAGATGAGCGCCGCAACCCCAGAGTCGGTCACGACTGGACCTAATGGTCAGGGGTCCCTTTACCTTTACCCTTTACGGCCTAGGACCCTCGTACCTAAGGGACCGCCTCTCCTGGTATGCCCCGTGTAGGACCTTAAGGTCCTCAAATAATAACATTTTGGAGGTCCCAAGCCACAAGGATGCTAGGCTGGCCTCAACTAGGGCCAGGGCCTTCTCAGTACTGGCCCCGACTTGGTGGAACGGCCTGTCACAAGAGACCAGGGCCCTGCGGGATTTGGCATCTTTCCGCAGGGCCTGCAAGACGGAGCTGTTCCGCCTGGCCTTTGGGTTGGTTTCAGTTTAACCCTGATGTTTCATTCCTTTATGGTTTGATTGGTGGGCTACTTAAAAATGAGGCTGCATTTTAAACTTTAAATCGTATTTTAACCTGCATTTTAATTGATTGTTTTGTATGTTTTGTTGTGATTTTATTGGTGTTAGCCACTCTGAGCCCGGTCTTGGCTGGGAAGGGCGGGGTATAAATAATTTTTTTTTTTTTATTATTATTATTATTATTATTATTATTATTATTACTTTACCTTTACTAGCCGTGACTGAGGCTTGCTCTGCCTCCACAGTTGGAAGATGCAATGCTTCTGAATACCAAGTTGCCGGAAACCACAGGCGGGGAGAGAGCTCTTGTGCTCAGATCCTGCTTGCTGGTTTCCCACCGGCAGGGCTGGCACGTCCATTTAGGCGAACTAGGCAATTGCCTAGGGCGCCAAAATGGAGGGGGCGCTAGCCAGCCTGTCCCCCGCCGCCGCCCGGTGCCACCCCAACCAGCGGCGGAGCAAGCAGGTTGGGGCGAAAACCGCGAGGGCGCCAAAATGAAGGGGGCGCTGGCCAGCCCGCCGCCCGCCGCCCCAACCAGCGGCGGAGCAAGCAAACCGCGGTGGCGGGGGGAGCCCGGCCGGCCAGGGGGCGGGGCACCGCTCTGCAATGTGCGTCATACGCAATGACGTCACGTGGCCCGCCCCCTCACCTAGGGCGCCAAAATTGCCAGCACCGGTCCTGCCCACCGGCATCTGGTTGGCGGCTGTGAGAACAGGATGCTCCCTTTGGCCTGATCCGGCAGGCTCTTTTTAGGTCCCTCGGGTTGCAGTGCTGTCGCCCTCCTTTTCCACCTGTGGCTGCAGCACCCATCAAGTTCTTTGTCCTGCTCAGAGTCCTTCCTCCCCCCTCTGCAGCAACAGACAAACCTGAGTGTCAGGGAGGCAGAGCAAGAGGAAAACCAGACCTCCCCAATTATGCAATTCTGTGAGTGGAGGCCTCTGTATTGCCTCGCCCTGTCAGTTTGACTGACATAAATCCCAGCATCAGGGATGGGGATTGTCATTTAGCACCTCTAATACCTCCTGGGTAATGTCATTACCGCCTCCTCCTCCAGCCACTAATGCGGTTTGGAGCTGCACCGTGGCGGCACCCGGGACTCGGCGCCCGCCCAGAGAGAGCATGTGGTAACAGAGTAGCTGCCTAATCTGAGGAGACAGTCGGGAAGGAGGGGGTGGGAAAGAGCAGTGACCGGGCACAGGCAGAATGAAACCCACCAGTTCACACTCAGGGGTCCCTTGTTTGCAAACCACTGCCCCATAGGTTAGCTTCCAGGGGCAAATAAAAGCACTCCCTCCCTTCCTCTCCTGGGATCACAAATGGTTTAAAGGTGGTGGGGGTGGGGGGCTGGAAACCAAGCCTTATGAGGGGAATCATGCTTGAGGGAGTTGGTTAGGCTTAGCCTGGAGAGATGATACGAGAGCCAGGGCCGGCACGTCCATTTAGGCGAACTAGGCAGTTGCCTAGGGCGCCAAAATGGAGGGGGCGCTGGCCAGCCTGCCCCCGCCCCCCGCCGCCGCCCGGTGCCACCCCAACCAGCGGCGGAGCAAGCAGCTTGGGGCGAAAACCACGGCGGCAGGGGCGCCAAAATGGAGGGGACGCTGACCAGCCTGCCCCTCGCCCCCCGCCGCTGCCCGGTGCCGCCCCAACCAGCGGCAAAAACCGCGGTGGTGCGGGGCGCCCGGCAGGGCAGGGGGCGGGGCACCGCACGTCATGCGCAATGACGTCACGTGGCCTGCCCCCTCGTCTAGGGCGCCAAAATCCGTGGCACCGGTCCTGACGAGAGCCATCTTCAAATATCTGAAGGGCTGTCACCTGGAGGAGAGGATCTGAACCAATGGATTCAAATTACAGGAGAGGAGATTCTGATGAAACGTTAGGAAGAATGGACTTCCTCGGGAGGTGGTGGACTCTCCTTCTTAACAGAGGTTGGATGGCCACCTTGGGGGGATCCTTTAGCTGTGATTCCTGCATTTCACGGGGTTGGACTAGATCAGGCACCCCCAAACTCGGCCCTCCAGCTGTTTTGGGACTACAACTCCCATCATCCCTAGCTAACAGGACCGGTGGTCAGGGATGATGGGAATTGTAGCCCCAAAACTTCTGGAGGGCTGAGTTTGGGGGTGCCTGAACTAGAAGAAGAAGAAGAAGAGTTTGGATTTGATATCCCGCTTTATCACTGCATGCCCAGTTAGCTCAGTTGGTTGGAGTGTGGGGCTGACAATGCAAGGTTGTGGGTTCGATCCCTGTAAGGGCCAGCTGCATATTCCTGCATTGCAGTGGATTGGTCTAGATGGTCCCTGGGATCCCTTCGAACTCTATGACTCTTAGGGTCCCTTCCAACTATGATTCTATGACCTCTGGTCTGCTTCTTAGACCCATCATTGCCACCATTCTTCATTAATATGCCAGAGTAACGAATCCCCGCGACAGGGTGAGCTCCCGTTGCTCGGTCCCAGCTCCTGCCCACCTAGCAGTTTGAAAGCACGTCAAAGTGCAAGTAGATAAATAGGAACTGCTCTGGCGGGAAGGTAAACGGTGTTTCTGTGCGCTGCTCTGGTTCGCCAGAAGCGGCTTTGTCATGCTGGCCACATGACCTGGAAGCTGTACGCCGGCTCCCTCGGCCAATAAAGCGAGATGAGCGCCGCAACCCCAGAGTTGTCCGCGACTGGACTTAATGGTCAGGGGTCCCTTTACCTTTACCTTTAAAAAGCAAGGACAAATAGTTGATTAGATAACTCCGGAGTTTGAAGCATGGGAAACCTCAAAATAAATTTAAATAATAATTTGGCAGAATTGGAACTTTTCCTTTCCCCCCCCCCTTTTTATAATTGGATAAATAATTTGGAATGTTTCAATGTGATTATGTTGTATTGAAAACCTTAATAAAAATGATTTGCCCCCCCCCCAAAAAAGAGTTTCCCACAGGCATCTGGTTGGCAACTATGAGAACAGGATGCTCCCCCAGATGGACCATTGGCCTGATCCAACAGGCTCTTTGCATCTAATGCTCTCAACCCCTGTCCTCCTCCTCCTTCTCCCTGCCTGGGATCGTTTTCTGTCATTCCGATGGAGGAGGTGGCTCTCATTCAAGAGAGCAGCAGCGACAGCAGCCCTCACTCTCCCCACAATCTGATCGAAGCCCTGGGCTTTGCTCTCTCTCTCACACAGACACATTTGTTCCCCAGCTGAGCGGCTCCTGCCAAACAGCAGCCTCTGGATGCGGAGCTGGGCTAAGTCTCTGTTTTGATGAGCCAAGCTCTGAAATGCATTAGGCTCAGTGTAACACAATCCGAGTGGGAACTCTCTAATCAGGTTAGGTTCCTCACCTGATGACAAGCAGGGCCTCTCTGAGTGCCATTTCATTTGCAGGCTCCTGTTTGCTCTTCTGTCACCCCCCCCCCTCTGCCTCATAGCCTCCAGGGGTGTCTCGGCAACACTTAGCATCCTGGGGCCCTTCCAGGCTGCTGCTCTTTTGCATTCGGTGACATGAATAGCAGCAAACTGATGCACAAAGTGGATTTGGCGCTTTTGCACAGCAAAACAGCTCCCCTTCCCCCACCCCCCAAAAAAGAACCCCACGCTTTTTCTAAGAAAGAAAGCGGTGGGGAAATGCACTGGAAAGTAGGGTGGGTGGGTGCGTAACAATTGCTTGACACAGCACAATAAGACCTCCCCTCTAACATGGCGCTGTGGGTTAAACCACAGAGCCTAGGGCTTGCCGATCAGAAGCATAGCTGTCAACCCTCCTTTTTTTTTGCGGGAAACTCCCTTATTCCAATGCCATTTCCCGCTGCTTTCCCGGATTGTTGATATCCCTTAAATTCCCCAGATTTCAAAGGAATCAGCTCCTCTCCCTCCCTGCCGGCCAGGGAGGCTCCTCAATTGCATTGCTCGGCTGCCAATAAGGAGTCTGAGACCGAGTGGGGGCGGAGCTTGCATGCCTTGTGCAGCCAGACCCTCACGCCCAACCAGACAGACAGCCTGCCTGCCGTCTACGCGCTCGCTCTTTCGCTCACCCGTTCGCGCGCAGGCTCTGGAGCGCAGGGTGGCGAGGCTACTTGGTGCCATTGCACCACCCTCGCGGCATCCCTTATTTTCAAATCCGAAAGTTTGAAAAAATCCCTTATGTTCAAATCCAAAAGTTGACAGCTATGATCAGAAGGTCGGCGGTTCGAATCCCCGCAACGGGGTGAGCCTCCGTTGCTCAGTCCCTGCTCCTGCCAACCTAGCAGTTCGAAAGCATGTCAAAGTGCAAGTAGATAAATAGGTACCACTCCGGCGGGAAGGTAAATGGCATTTCTGTGCACTGCTCTGGTTCACCAGAAGCGGCTAAGTCATGCTGGCCACATGACCTGGAAGCTGTACGCTGGCTCCCTCGGCCAATAAAGCGAGATGAGCGCCGCAACCCTAGAGTCGGTGACGACTGGACCTAATGGTCAGGGATCCCTTTACCTTTACCTTTACCTAACAAACCAGAATGAGTGCTCCACAAACAGCCATCTGCAAACCGTTCAGGATGACGGCTCCAGGCTCCATAAAGATCCTTCATATGAACCTGTCCAGGTTTTGAGGTCTTCAGGAGAGTCCCTTCTCTTGGTCCTGCCACCCTCCCAGGCACACTTGGTGGGGACGCAGGAAAGGGCCTTCTTGGTGGCTGCTCCCAGACTTGGAACTCCCTCCCTAGAGAAGCCAGACTGTCCTTCCACCAGCAAATGAAGACTTGCTTTTTCCAACAGGCTTTGGGAAGCGACTGCCTTAAATGAAACGGCTAGTGCTGTGCTGTTTTTATTGTAATTATTTGTATGTTTTTAACAGATAATACACACACACAAACACATATAATTATATTAATGTTTAATTGTTTTTTAATGAAGGGAGGACATGGCTATCCCAACCCCCCGCACACCCCACAGTTGGCTCAGAGTACTCTTGGGAGGCAAGACTGAGCAACGCCCTACGGGAGACACCAGGATGCATTAATGAGAATGAATAGCTGCAAGTGATGGATGTGAATTAATAGCAGCACATGGTGGATATTAATTAACTGTTGATGGTTTTTGACTGGCAGATCCTCATTTTGAAATGTTTTTATCTGCCACGTTTGTTTCCATTATTTTTTGGTTTTCTTTTTATGGGATTCTTGCAGACCACACTTAGCGGTGCGAATGCATCAGAAAGTTTTCTGCATTAATGAACACATGATGAACAACAGCACCGCAGGTTGGCTTGGTTAAGAATTAGTGATTAATTGTTAACCATGAACACCTGCTCTCCTCCAAGTCAGCCAGACTTTCAGTGTTGACGGGGGGGGGGAGGAATGAGGAGGGCCTGGTCCTTTCTGCGGCTTGTACTTAATGCCCCCCCCCCGGCACGCTTTGAGCACAGACAGCCCAGTTGCTCCCCATCACCCACCTAAATGACTTTAAAAGAAGGTTAGACACACTCGTGGAAGAGAGGGCTATGGACGGCATTGGCTGTTAGCTTATGCTCTGCTTGGACGGAGGCAGCAATGCTTCTGAATACCAGTTGTTGGAAACCACAGGAGGAGAGAGGGCTGTTCTTGTGCTTGCATCCTGCTTCCTGGTTTCCCACAGGCATCTGGTTGGCCCCTGCGAGAATTGGATGCTGTACTAGATGGCTTGATCTTGCAGGATCTTCTTATAAATGACGGAACATGTTCACTCAGGAAGCAGAGATGGCCACCAACCCCTGGACAGCGATAGCCTCTGCACCTGTCTTCCCCGGGAGTGTTTTACCTCTTCTGTGTGACCCAGGCACCTACTGGTTTTAAATTTCTCCTTGCAATATACCGAGTCCACAAAATAAGCCGGGGGAAGTAATTAACATAGCTTATCCATGTTGTGGGATAAAAATGTTGTTGTTGTTGTTGTCCCGCTGCTTTCCCAGAGGAAATTTGTGTTTTACCACTTTGGGTTTATCCAGACTTCCTCATCTCCCGACGCTTCTGACTCATTCGGAATAAACAGCAATTCAGGTTTTCCTGGTGTTATGTACTGAGCTGAATCCTAGAACAATAGGATCCAAAATGCAGCAGTCTGATTGGTCCTAGAATAGGATCCAGAATGTAGCAGTCTGATTGGTCCGCAGGAGCCACCCCAACCCAGCTCCAGGTGGAAGTGAATCAGCGGCCTGATTGGCCTGCAAGAGCAGCCAATCAGGCTCCTGGATGAAGTGAATCCGCAAGCTGATTGGCCTACAGGAGTAGCCCGGAATTAGCCAATCACGTGGGGCCCATTGTGTAAATAATGTATATACAGTGGTACCTCGGGTTAAGTACTTAATTCGTTCCGGAGGTCTGTTCTTAACCTGAAGCACCACTTTAGCTAATGGGACCTCCTGCTGCCGCTGCGCCGTCAGAGCACGATTTCTGTTCTTAGCGGAGTTCTTAACCTGAAGCGTACTTAACCTGAAGCGTACTTAACCCGAGGTACCACTGTATAGCAGACGTTTTGCGGAAAGATTCATTCCTTGCTACTATGAGCTGAATAAAGAGCATGAAATTCACACTTGACTCCGAGTATATTTTACTCTGATTGCTATTTGTTCCAATCTACTGCTAAAGAGCAGGTTTTCCCTGGAAGGAAGTCTGGATGAACCCCTTAGTCATCTCTGAAATGCACACTATCAAGATGTCAGCTGTTTGACAGTGGGAAGGACTCCCTCAGAAAATGGCGGCTTCTCCTTTGCTGGAGGTTTTCAAACAAAGGTTGGGTGACCATCCATCACGAGTTCTTTAGCTATGATCCCTGCTTTGCAGGGGATTGGACTAGATTACTCTTTGGGTTCTTTCCAACTCTACAATTCCTTGTTTCTAAGATTCTGCCCCCATGCAAAGCATTGCGAGGAACACACACGACCACACAGAGATGTTAATTGAAAATGTGCTAGACACAAGCAGTGGGCTTAGACCTTTGGTTCACCAAGCCCAGGTTCATCTAACTATATCCCATCTTGGCTCCTTCACAAACATGGACCTGCCCAGACCTACTGAGCTGCGTCTTCAGACCTTGCCCTGGTACCAGATTTGCCACTCAAGGCCTTATGTTTTCTTATGGAGTGTTTTGAAGAAAATCTGGGAATGACCTGAGAATGAAACTGCCAGGGGTGTGGTTGTCCTCTAGTTTCAGTTTCTCCTAGTATCTGAACATCTATAATATCTATCTTATGTGGGTTCACCAACATAAGTAATGAAACTGACGCAGAAGGTTGAAGAAACTGGCCCAGTCTATGATCATAATTCTGGAGGTCCATTCTTAACCTGAAACCATTCTTAACCTGAAGCACCACTTTAGTTAATGGGGCCTCCTGCCACCATCGCACGATTTCTGTTCTCATCCTGAAGCAAAGTTCTTAACCCGAGGTACTATTTCTGGGTTAGCAGAGTCTGTAACCTGAAGCGTCTGTAACCCAAGGTACCACTGTAATTGCCATCAGCTTTATTTTACTAGCCCTTGAAAGCCTTGGCCATTTTCGATGAAAGTTTCAATGTAACATTTCCAGTATAAAATTTCTAGTATACAAGTTGCAGTGAAATAATTAAGTTAAAATAATTTGTTTATTTCCCAGTACCATAGAATCCCAAATTAAACGAAGCTAAAAAATACCTGTGATCAGTGCTTTTTTCCTAGGAAAAAAAAGGTGCTGCTACTGCGTACCAGTGTGTACCACCAAAAAAAAGCACTGCCTTTTAGACGTCTGCAGCAGTTTTCTGTTTCTTTCACAGTAAGTTTCCTTGCTGTTAAACTGATGCATTATAGGTCACAAAAGGACAAAATGCCTTTAACAAAAAACAGATGACTTCTTGATCAGAACAAAATGTTAATCTAGACAAAACGTTTCCCTCTCCCTGATTTTTTTTTCCTTTGGCCCATCATATAAGGGACATTTTTAATGCATAATATACATTCTCCGTCTGATTCAAGTTACAGATACAAAGCCGTATGGAGACAGGGACCTGCTTGTGCCTGCCGTCCAACATGGCAGAAATTCAAGAGAAGAGCTGTGCATGATGAAGAACATTGAATTGTCAAGGTCCCAAGATATTTGATGGGTTTGGTTTGTTTTTTTAAAAAAAAAAAGTCCAGTGCTACGGAGAAAATTTAAATGCTTGCCACAGCCATTTGGGATTGTGGCTCCTTTGCAATTGCAGGCTGCATCTAACTAGCTTCTATTCAGAGTAGATCTACTGACATTAATGAAACCTAAATGAGCCACATCTATTAATTTCAGTGGGTCCACTCTGAGTATGACTAGCAATATAGCGAAGGAGGGGAGATTGCAGGAGCCATGAGGCTTAACCAGTTAGGAATGTTTGGAACCCAAGGTCCATTGATGGCATGCAGAGACGTACCATATTTTTCGCTCCATAAGACACACTTTTTTCCTCCTAAAAAGTAAGGGGAAATGTCTGTGCGTCTTATGGAGCGAATGTGTGGTCCCTGGAGCTGAACTGCCCAGGGGCAAAAGCAGATCGTGCTTTTTTAAAAAAAAGAGAGAGAAGGGGGTGTTGAAAGGAAGCCCGCTGAGCAGCTGCTCAGCAAACTATCAGGGGGAGAGATAAGGGAGAGAGATTCCAGCCCCGCCCCCTTGCAGAGGGAGGCTGTTTCCCCAGCGACATGTGACTGGCTGATTAGATTATCTGTCTGGAAACTGTAGAAATGGCTCCCTTTCCTGAAGCTGCAGAACTGTGAGTTAAAACAGGGTTTTTTCCCTTTGCAAAGTAAGCTCAACAACTATGAGCTGATCCTCAAAAAATGGCGCTTTCCTCCTTTGCAAAAGAAGCTGCAGAAATTTGAGCTGATCCTCAAAAAATGGGGCTTTTCTCCTTTGCAAAAGAAGCTACAGAAATTTGAGCTGATCCTCAAAAAATTGGGGCTTTCCCCCTCTAAAAACTAGGTGCGTCCTATAGAGCAAAAAAATACAGTATTTGTCTAGCTTTCCGGGTGGACACATTTTGCCCCAGAACTTACTTTCTCAGAGGACCAGAGACTTACTTTTTAAAAAATGAAAGCTCTGAGTCTGGAGCTCATGTTCACAGGAAGCAGTAAAAGCCTTCCTGGGTGCCATAGTGCCCATAGGCAACAGGTTAGTGCCGCCTGGCCTAAATTGTTGGTGCATCATGAATGCACCACAGTAGTAAGCAAACAAGATGTGCAGAGTGAAACGATAAGGATTGTGTGGGTGGAGAAATCAGTTGAAGAAGAGAGGGACATGGCATGGAACAAGAGACAGGTCGAAAACTGAAGAGGATGACAGACAAGGGAAAAAGAGGTAGCGGTGATGCTCCAATCATAGAATCATAGAATCATAGAGTTGGAAGAGACCACAAGGGCCATCCAGTCCAACCCCCTGCCAAGCAGGAAACACCATCAAAGCATTCCTGACAGGTGGCTGTCAAGCCTCTGCTTAAAGACCTCCAAAGAAGGAGACTCCACCACACTCCTTGGCAGCAAATTCCACTGTCAAACAGCTCTTACTGTCAGGAAGTTCTTTCTAATGTTTAGGTGGAATCTTCTTTCTTGTAGTTTGAATCCATTGCTCCGTGTCCGCTTCTCTGGAGCAGCAGAAAACAACCTTTCTCCCTCCTCTATATGACATCCTTTTATATATTTGAACATGGCTATCATATCACCCCTTAACCTTCTCTTCTCCAGGCTAAACATACCCAGCTCCCTAAGCTGTTCCTCATAAGGCATCGTTTCCAGTCCTTTGACCATTTTGGTTGCCCTCCTCTGGACATGTTCCAGCTTGTCAGTATCCTTCTTGAACTGTGGTGCCCAGAACTGGACACAGTATTCCAGGTGAGGTCTGACCAGAGTGGAATACAGTGGTACTATTACTTCCCTTGATCTAGATGCCATACTCCTATTGATGCAGCCCAGAATTGCATTGGCTTTTTTAGCTGCTGCATCACACTGTTGACTCATGTCAACTTTGTGGATCATACAAATCATGTCATTTGATTGTATAGCTCAGCTTTCCCCAACCTGGTGGCCTTCTGGAGATTTTGAACTACAATTCCCATCAGCCCTGGCCAGCAGAGCTGGGGCTTATGGGAGTTGTAGTCCAAGCCATTTGGAAGGCACCAGGATGCTGGCTTAGGCAATCTGAAACAAACATAACACATTGATCCTGCTCTGTGTTTGTTTCTCTTGCCAGTGATCTCCTGGAAGCACTGGGGTGCTACTTGTTTGTTGGTGGGTTTTTTCTGGGTAACAAACACATTGATGGAAAGAGATGCTGCAATAAGGAACCTCCAGCTCACTCCCAGGCTAGAAACCCCTATGCTGTCTGAGATGGTAACACGACCCCCTTGGCACATCTCCATTCTGGAAGTGGCTGGATGTGAAGAGGCAATTTCTCCTGCCCTGCCTGACTTGTGAGGGGCCATCTCAGTACTTCTTCTACCCTTCTGCATTAATGGTGCCCCTGTGCCAAGATACACCGTGAACACAATATAACCTCAGCCCCCAGTGACTCTCAACAAACTTCCAACCAAACAAAGTGCCCTCATTTGACTGTGAAATGAGAAAAAGAAATGAGAACATCATTTCAGACCAGAGCCTCTGAGGATTATTATCGCAGCATTTTTTTCAAAAAGTGACCAGCAGCAACAGACCTCCGGTTTGGACCAGAAAAGACCTTTCTCTAATTTGTGGTCCCTGGAAGAGAGCTGCAAGCTCCGTCCTCACCTGCACAGGGACGAGGAGAAGCCCAGGGCTCCACAAAATGGACATTGGCTGCCACCAGCCCTCCTTTCTCCCCTAATCTTGGAGTGAGGACCATTCACCGGGGGGGGGGGTGTTAATTTTGGTTCTGAGGTGGAGGTAGCATCCAGCCCATCCCTCTCACATTCCTCAGAAGAGCAAGGGGACTTCTTTTCCCATTCAAAATCCCACTGACACACACACAGCAGGGTAAACATCGATAATCCCCCCCCCACACACGTGTGTAGCATGAAGCCAAACATCTATAAACTATAACCATCTTATATGCTGTAACCAGATAATATGACCTTGGAGAGCTGTGATGGGTGTATGTGTGTGTATGCGTGGCTTTTTTGGGGGTGTATGTGTGTGTGTTGTTGTTGTTGTTTTCCCTTTCTGTTTTTTACGGGATGGCATGCAATTTCGTTGCACTTGTATAGCGTTGTGCTTGTACTTGTGCAATGACAATAAAGAAATTATCTTATCTTAAACAGTCTGGACACATGAGCAGGAAATGTCCATATGAGTCTGGCACAAACACACACAAAGACCCCAACAACCGTTTTAAGAAGTTTTATGTAAAGGAAGGCTTGGTGCATGGACGTTTTTGTTGCTAAGTTCAGAAAAAGAAGAAGAAGAGTTTGGATTTGATATCCCACTTTATCACTACCCAAAGAAGTCTCAATCAATCACTTTATTTCAGCTTTAAGCTCATAAGAACAACAGAACTCGAACAAATACACAGTACAATTTGATTTTAAAAAAATTAGAACCAGTAAAACTTAAAAGAGTACAAATTAGAAATAGATACTATAAGGGATTTTCAGCTTCCAAACATCAGTCCATTACGACGTTTATATGTCAAAACGGAAGTTAAAAATTTTGCCATTTGTAAAGTTACATGCTGATCTGTATCTTGCAATAAAAAGGCCAGGCGAAAATCTGCCGGGTGCCCAGGCAACTTGTGGATTAATGGTAACAGTAAGTTCTTCCGGACAACACAATATAAAGGACATATAAATACTATATGGTGAAAAGGAGTCTCAAAGCGGCTCACATTCTCCTTTCCCTTCCTCCCCCACAACAAACACTCTGTGAGGTGAGTGGGGCTGAGAGACTTCAAAGAAGTGTGACTAGCCCAAGGTCACCCAGCAGCTGCATGTGGAGGAGCGGAGATGCGAACCCGGTTCACCAAATTATGAGTCTACCCCTCTCATCCACTACACCACACTGGCCAAAGGCCAAAGAGCTTCACGCCTTCGCAGAAGTCCATTCCCTTCTGGGTGCACCTGAATGTTCTTGGCCTCCCAGAGGAAGGTGCCACCCATCCACATGGAATCTATTCCACCTAAGTTCTGAGTGGTTAAACTGGGAATGTGACCCACAAAATCTGCATCAGTCATTTGGTTTCCCATAGCATTCTTTTTCTTAAAAAATCATCTCTTTCTCTTGCAACATCTCCTTTTGTGGCAGTGTGTCAATCAACTCAGCATAATTGTCCCAAGCTAATGTTGCATATAGAGTTGAAATTCCTATTTGAGAAAGCAACAGCCTCATTCTCTTATCAACACCGCTCTCTCTCTCTCTGTGTGTGTCTCTCTCTCTCTCTTTAGTACATTGTCTTCGGCTAAATGTAATTTTCAAAGCAAATGTTTGTTCTGTTCTCCTTTTCCTTTTCCTCGTTCGGCCATGGAATAAATCTGTGCAAGCTTGCAGACCCTCTGGATACGGACGTCGCAGGATTCTGAACACACACACACCCCTTGTCTCCATGCACACGCCCAGATGTACACAGGAACCCAGCTGGCAAGCACTTGGGTCCTTCACTCAGAGTCATGCTGCATAATTGGGCAAATGCCACTTACAACAGGGAAATTAACAATCAAGCGGCATACCAGGGCTTAGAGGAAAAGAGGGTGCAGTTTATTACAAGAGCAGAAGAATCCATTAATTACCTAGGCTGTACTCAGACTGCACTGACAATTACTTGTTTATTTCTAAGGGGAGGTAAAAAGAGAGGAGCGAATAAAGAGAAGGGGAGGGAGAGTCAAAGGGAGAACAGAAATAGGCATCAGATTCCAAACAAGCCTTGGCAGCAGCAAAGTGGCCCCTTGCTTGAAGAAGGTAAAAGTGGCCAACCAGATAATAATAATAATAATAATAATAATAATAATAATGTAGTGGAAAGGGGGGGTAAAGCCCCCAAAAGAGGGATCACCAGAGATTATAACCAAAAGCCAAACAAACGGTAAAAGCTGCCACCACCCATTTTAGTTCTCTGGTAACCCTGGGCCAGGGGAGAAAGGGACACCCCTCTGCCGTTCCAGGTTACACAGCCTGCCCCACTTTACCGTGGACACAGTAAGCAGTCAAGCATAGAATCATAGAATCCTAGAGTTGGAAGAGACCACAAGGGCCATCCAGTCCAACCCCCTGCCAAGCAGGAAACACCATCAAAGCATTCCTGACAGGTGGCTGTCAAGCCTCTGCTTAAAGACCTCCAAAGAAGGAGACTCCACCACACTCCTTGGCAGCAAATTCCACTGTCAAACAGCTCTTACTGTCAGGAAGTTCTTCCTCATGTTTAGGTGGAATCTTCTTTCTTGTAGTTTGAATCCATTGCTCCGTGTCCGCTTCTCTGGAGCAGCAGAAAACAACCTTTCTCCCTCCTCTATATGACATCCTTTTATATATTTGAACATGGCTATCATATCACCCCTTAACCTTCTCTTCTCCAGGCTAAACATACCCAGCTCCCTAAGCCGTTCCTCATAAGGCATCGTTTCCAGGCCTTTGACCATTTGGGTTGCCCTCCTCTGGACATGTTCCAGCTTGTCAGTATCCTTCTTGAACTGTGGTGCCCAGAACTGGACACAGTATTCCAGTCAGACACTAGATTAGCTTTGCAGTTGGAAACACAAACACAGACAAACTTATCCTTCTAAGTTTTATTAAAAGAAAAGGAATCAACCAAGGTATATAATGGTTACACCGTTCTCAGGGGAAAAGGTTACAAGAAATAAAATAACAAAGGATACAGAATATCACTACCTAAAACGTCTAATACCGGTACTTACACCTCAAGAAAAGTAAAAACATCACGTCCTTCTCCCTAAGGCAAGGTTTGGATCAGAAAACATGACTGATGTCAGATCCCAGTACGTTTCCGAGCACAATTCAAAGTGTTAGTGCTGACCTTTAAAGCCCTAAACGGCCTCGGTCCTGTATACCTGAAGGAGCGTCTCCACCCCCATCGTTCAGCCCGGACACTGAGATCCAGCGCCGAGGGCCTTCTGGCGGTTCCCTCACTGCGAGAAGCAAAGCTACAGGGAACCAGGCAGAGGGCATTCTCGGTAGTGGCACCCGCCCTGTGGAACGCCCTCCCAGCAGAGGTTAGAGTGATAAACAACTATCCTATATTCAGAAAATACCTGAAGGCAGCCGGGTATCATGTGACACCTGCAGCAGTTCCAGTTCCACCAATTGAAGCAGTTGAGTGGGTGTATATACCAATAGTATGACTTGGCCCAGTAGCAAATTGGCAACCAGTGCAGTTTGTCAACCGGAATGAGATACACGTTTACCACCATAATGCTAATTAACCTGTTGGCACACACTTAAGTGACGCGGGTGGCGCTGTGGGTTAAACCACAGAGCCTAGGGCTTGCCGATCAGAAGGTCGGTGGTTCGAATCCCTGCGACGGGGTGAGCTCCTGTTGTTCAGTCCCAGCTCCTGCCCACCTAGCAGCTCGAAAGCATGTCAAAGTGCAAGTAGATAAATAGGAACCACTCTGGCGGGAAGGTAAACGGCGTTTCCGTGCGCTGCTCTGGTTCGCCAGAAGCGGCTTACCGTAGTCATGCTGGCCACATGACCCGGAAGCTGTATGCCGGCTCCCTCAGCCAATAATATGAGATGAGTGCCACAACCCCAGAGTCGGTCACGGCTGGACCTAATGGTCAGGGGTCCCTTTACCTTTAGCACAATGGGACACATTTCTGAGAAGATGTGTATTGAACTGTGCTGTAAATAAAGCCGCAGAGCCAGGAGTGATACTTTCCCAGGCCATCCCAAAGCATTGCGTTCCTAGAATCATAGAATCATAGAGTTGGAAGAGACCCCAAGGGCCATCCAGTCCAACCCCCTGCCAAGCAGGAACACCATCAAAGCATTCCTGACAGGTGGCTGTCAAGCCTCTGCTTAAAGACCTCCAAAGAAGGAGACTCCACCACACTCCTTGGCAGCAAATTCCACTGTCGAACAGCTCTTACTGTCAGGAAGTTCTTCCTAATGTTTAGGTGGAATCTTCTTTCTTGTAGTTTGAATCCATTGCTCCGTGTCCGCTTCTCAGGAGCAGCAGAAAACAACCTTTCTCCCTCCTCTATATGACATCCTTTTATATATATTTGAACATGGCTATCATATCACCCCTTAACCTTCTCTTCTCCAGGCTAAACATACCCAGCTCCCTAAGCCGTTCCTCATAAGGCATCGTTTCCAGGCCTTTGACCATTTGGGTTGCCCTCCTCTGAACACGTTCCAGCTTGTCAGTATCCTTCTTGAACTGTGGTGCCCAGAACTGGGCACAGTATTCCAGGTGAGGTCTGACCAGAGCGGAATACAGTGGTACTATTACTTCCCTTGATCTAGATGCCATACTCCTATTGATGCAGCCCAGAATTGCATTGGCTTTTTTAGCTGCTGCACCACACTGTTGACTCATGTCAAGTTTGTGGTCTACCAAGACTCCTAGATCCTTTTCACATGTACTGCTCTCAAGCCAGTACTGCTCCTCTCGCTATCAGTCACATATCCGCACACCGGAGCCCTCGGAGTCGGGAACTTGTCCATTTCTTTCTCCCCTGCGCTGCCGCCCTGCCGGCACCTGACATTTCAGGAGCGCAGAGTCTGGATCTTGCCAGCAACCAACTGCCATCTCAGCAGCCAACGAGGCCCATGGGTGGTGCAGGACAGCTGATACCTGCCGCTTTTCCCCGCTGCAGCAAAACCCCAAGTCCCCAGAGAGTTGTTTCGTTTTTTATGGTGAAAGCTTTCGGCTCCAGCAGCATCCAGGAAGGAAATTCAAGCTCTCAGGAGCCCCCGCTTCAATATTGCTGCGTTAATTGCTTAAAACAAAAAATCCCCTCAAAACTATAACCTGAACTTAAAAGCGAGCTTGGGGGCGGGGGTGCAGTTTGAATCCTTCTCCTTCTACAAAAGAGCCCTTGATGCCGAGCGCCCGGCTGGTCCACAGCGAGGCCCCCTGCTGCTCTGCTCTGCCAAGGAAGCCACTGGAATCGGGATGACAATAAAGCAAAGTGTTTCATTTATAATTCAGAGGCAGCTGGAAAGTGGTTTTTAAAAATGGGCTGAGGCAGTCGAAACTCTGGTCTCTTGACATGCTTTCCAGAAGAGGCCCCTTGGGGAGGACGGTGACTTTCAAAAGGGTCACTCGGCCCCCTACACGAGCCATCGCCAAGGCCTCAGCCCTTTGAGAGGTTCTCCCCTAGGACAGGCCCTCCTGGGGTCAAAATGCCAAGCAGCGCTCCGGCCTGGGCTTGCCAGAGGTCAGGGGCAGCAGGTCCTTTGGGGTGAATGGGGCGCTGGCCCACTAGCCACAGGCAGCCCTCAGCCAGCCGCCACTTGCTGTGACTGTGAGAATCTATAATTTCATTGTATGTGTTGTGTATTGATTCAAAGGGTTATCATATCTGTATTACTATTGTCTGTAATCATATTAGGGTAAAGCCTTCCTGTCCCAGAAGGAACAGTTACTATTGGTGCATTCAAGTTGTTGCATTGGGATCCTCAGTCTTATTGGTTCCCACCAAAAAGCAACTGTGTGATTGCTTGAGATTGTTCCCTCCAAAATGTATCTTTTCCTAGCCAGTCCTCTGTCCCTATAAATGTAGCTTCCCTACCCTCAGTTCCCCCAGTCTTGTTTGCCTGAATAAAGAGTTGTTGCATGAAGAAGCTGTCTCCTGCCTGCTATGTCAGAAAGCTGAAATCACTTGCTGAAATCATTAACCCCACGCTACAACAGTATGGTGTTGTAAAAACAGCACGATGAACTGAAGAAGCTCCCGCGAAACCTGATTATATCCGGGATTCAGGTCTTCAGATCTACTTTCGCTGAGGAGGGCCTATCTGCTATTACCATCACGCGTGACCATGTTTTCTTGCCTGACTGTGACCGTTCCCTCACCAAAGACTTTGCGCGTTCAGTAGAGTACCATTTGCAACACTTTTGCGTAATTTGATTACGCTAGGACATTATCATTCATTAGCCTCAGTATTATGCCATCAGTTTATTGAGTTTTTACAGGCTTGGATTTGCACGCTGCACCTTAATGTGTTCATTTTAACATGTTTGATTGAGTCAATCAATCAATATTTGTTCTCAATATTTATTAGCCAATTTGGTGTTTTGGAGTTTTGGTTTTGTTTGATCTCTCCATCCCTGCCCGTCAGGGATGGAGACAGGTGCGCAGGTTAGCACAAAACAATGAATCACCCAGTGAAGGTAACTCTTCATTCAAGAAAATAAACCACAGCTCAGGCCGAGTGGGCTCAGCAATTATTTCTAGGAGGTCTTGCCCCAATGAAGCAGCTGGCAGCTGCAAGGACCAAAGGTCGTCCCCCCCTTCCCGGTGTCTACTTGGACTCCTCCTCTCCAGGGTCTTTCCCACGCAGTCTGAGGCTGCGTCTGCATACAACCATCCTCTGCTCTGCCCATTTCATTTCTCTGTGTGTTCTAGGAGAAAGGAGGGGAGGGGAGCTGGTCGCAGCAGGGTGGGGAGACTCCCTGGATTCTTCAGCAGCCTCTCTCCACCTCCAGCCCCAACTTCCACCTGGGAGTCTGAACAGTGCTCTGCCGCTGCCTCTTCTTTTTCCTCCTCCTCCCAGTCTGCTCCTCCTCCTCCCTCTGACCTCTCATCGGTGCCCAACCACCAATCCCTTGGCTCAAAGCCTTCTTCCCGTGGGGGTTCCCTAGGGGGTTCCCAGGCCAGTGCCTTCTTCCCAGAGGCGGCAGTTTCTGAAGGAGAAGGCAGGGGTTGACGTTGCACGGTGCATGCCCACATCATGTGCATGGTGTCAGGACATTGGAGGAACCAGAGGAGGAGCCACTGTGAAAATAGGATGCTGGATGGTGCTCATTGGCCCGATTCATGTTCCTCTGTTCTTAAAGTGCTGGGTGGTATAACTTGAGGGTGGGCACTATAAGACAGGGCAGCAGCGCCCACACTCTTCCTCGCCCACTCTGGTTGGCCTGCTCAAACTAAGGGTGTGTGAGCAGGCTTAACTCTAGCTTGCCCCTTCTCTCTGGTCAGATCACACCCAGGAACTCAGCTCAGTCCCAGCTGGGCGGGAGCAGTCTCCTCTGGGAGTGCCTGAGGCAGGGGAATCTGACATGGACAGCCCAGCTTTCCAGGATGCTCTGCGGCTCCTCTTCCTTGCTCGGCTCCTAGGATCAAAGATTCCTGCTTGGGCAAGCGCTTCGTTCAGGAGCAGCTTCTGAGCTGGCAGTGGGGCAATGCTGCCCTCCCGTGGCAGGACTGCTGCACTCCGCCAGCCTCCTGGCACACACCATTCTCAGCTGAAACTGGCGATGGAGCAGACCTGTCTGCCTGCTCAGAGGTCACTTAGGGCTGGGATATGTGGTACTTACATTTGCCAATGGCTGACCAGTGCCAAGGCAGAAGGGAAACCGAATGAGACCCTGGTTTGTTTTTCTCTTTTAATCTTTACTATTATTACATTCCGTTGAATCTCCTTAATACTTCATTGACATAAGACGAGAAGAAGAGTCTGCTGGAACAAGCCAAGGGCCTGTTCCAGTCAGATGAACAAGGGCACTCTGCTCTCCTTCAGTGGTTTCCAGCAGAAGGACATTCAGAAGCACTTCTGCCTCCAACCGTGAAGCTAGAGCATAGCCGTCATGCCCAGTAGTCATCGATAGCCTTCTCCTCTCCATGAATTTGTCCAATCCCCGTTAAAAGTCATCTCAGTTAGTGACCATCACTGCCTCCTTTGGCAGCAGGTTCCATTAACTCTGTGCTGCACAAATAAACACTTCCTTTTCTCTGCCCTGAACCTCTACATTGGCTCCCAGTACGTTTCCGAGGACAATTCAAAGTGTTGGTGCTGCCCTTTAAAGCCCTAAACGGCCTCCGTCCAGTATACCTGAAGGAGCGTCTCCACCCCCATCGTTCTGCCCGGACACTGAGGTCCAGCGCCGAGGGTCTTCTGGCGGTTCCCTCCCTGCAGGAAGCGATATTACAGGGAACCAGGCAGAGGGCCTTCTCAGTAGTGGCGCCCGCCCTGTGGAACACCCATCAGATGTCAAGGCAATAAGCAACTATCTTACTGTCAGGTTCGCTTAACGGTTGCTCATGAGTAAAGACCAAGTCCTTCTTGTCTTTCAACTATTTTATTGTGCAAAGTATGTACAGTGCGGAGCTAACCCTAAACATGACCGTCTAGTCGCTAGCGGAATCCGGAAGTGCCCCCCTCCTGTTGCGGCGCCAACACCAGAGTCTCGGCACTCTAAAGTGCTGCCTTCTTCTTCTGCGTAAAGCGGGTGCCGGAAATGGCGTCTCCCCCTCTGAGGGGGTCTGCTGAGTGGTGCTAGGTCTCTCGGCATCTTCCTGGATACCTCTCACCCCCTGGCTCCCTCCTGGCAACTGCTCCTCCCCCGATGAGGAGCTGGTAGACTCACTGGGAGACGTGTCCGTCGACAACAGAGGCTGAGGCTGCTGATAGCCACTCAGTGCCGGACTGGCAGGGGTGGGCACATCCCTGACACTTACAATTTTAAAATACATCTGAAGGCACCCCTGTTTAGGGAAGTTTTTAATGTTTAATGCTGTATTGTGTTTTTAATATTCGGTTGGGAGCCGCCCAGAGTGGCTGGGGAAACCCAGCCAGATGGGCGGGGTATAAATAACAAATTATTATTATTATTATTATTATTATTATTATTATTATTATTATCCTTGCCTTATCTCTAAACTAAAAAGTCCCAAATGAGGGGACTCACTTCATCCATAACTTGACCCTATCACTCCAAAATATAACCCTCTGGATGTTCCGCGGTACCCCCTGGGCCATTTGAGACCCCCTCACCAAGCATATTTGGCTACCACCAACCGTGTCTGAGCAGTTTTCTTTGTGGTCCTGCCACTTTCCCTGGGAAAACTCAGTTTACTGCCAAATCTGAACAAACGGCAATTGGGTTTTCTGTGGAGTGCTACTCGTTCTGATTCAGCAGTGGACAGTGGATATTCCCAGGGAAAGTAGCAGGACACACAGAAAAAAGGGAGACCTGGAAAGTGTGGAACTCTGCCTGGAAAGAGTGGGGCAAAGGGTTAGTTTGGATAAGCCCTAGATGAGCCCTGGAAGCTTTCTGCTTCTCCATGAAACGGTCCAATCCCCTTTTAAAGCCATCCAAATTGGTGGCCATCACTACTGCCAGTGAAAGCAAATCCCAGTGTTGGTGCACTGTGGGATCTCTTGTACTCTGGAAGCTCAGTTTGAGAAGATACCCAACAACGTTAAGAACATAATTTTAACTGCTTTGGTCTGCCACAAAGATTTTTCCTCGAGTCTGCTTAGTTAACGAACCATGATAATTTCCCCAAGAAATATGTCACTGTATTCGGGACGGATGCTTATATATGCTTCCTTCAATTTGCACTGAAATTGCCAAGTACTAAGACTCCCAGATTTTATCCAACCTAGTTTTTTGGTTCTCATTTGGCTGCGACTGAAAATTCTCTGCCACCATCAGCGGGTGTGAGACTAGTTCTCTCCAGGTTTGTGCGACATCTTTGATGAACAAGCTCCCAAATGGGTCCCAGGCATAGCTGTCAACCCTCCCTTTCTTTGCGGAAAACTCCCTTATTCCAATGCCGTTTCCCGCTGCTATCCCGGATTGTTGATATCCCTTAAATTTCCTGGATTTCAAAGGAAGCAGCTCCTCTCCCTCCCTGCCGGCCAGGGAGGCTCCTCCGCTGCGCTGCTCGGCTGCCAATAAGGAGTCTGAGACCGACTGGGGGCGGAGCTTGCATGCCTTGTGCAGCCAGACCCTCACGCCCAACCAGACAGACAGCCCGCCTGCCGTCTACGAGCTCGCTCTTTCGCTCACCCGTTCGCGCGCAGCCTCTGGAGCGCAGGGTGGCGAGGCTACTTGGTGCCATTGCACCGCCCTCGCAGCATCCCTTATTTTCAAATCCGAAAGTTGACAGCTATGCACAGAGATTCCCCAGTAACACCACTCCAAAGGGGGAGAAAGAGAAAGAGCTACATGCTAAGCCATCAGAGTGGGAGCAGCTCAGAAGACTGGAAGAGAAACCGAGGCCTCTTGGTGGCTCAAGGCAAGACTTGGCTTCACCTCAGATCAGCTGAGCCACAAGTGGAAGGCAAGCGCGGCCAAGGAAGGGCCTGCAGAATGAAAAACCTTATGCATGTTTGCAGAGCAGCTATATATTATGGTCTTCACCCTTTAATGTATTTCATGTAGGAAAGCCGTACTGACGCACAATGCATCACATGGCACACAGCCTTCAAAACTGCAACAAGCCTGCTCTCTCCCGCTCAGTTGAATCTACTCCCCCTTGCAATAATGATGGCCAGAATACTTCCTCTATAAACATACTTTCTTGGGTTCCATGATCACTTCAGATGGTGACAGCAGTCACAGAATTAAAAGACGCCTGCTTCTTGGGAGAAAAGCAATGATAAACCTAGACAGCATCTTAAAAAGCAGAGACATCACCTTGCCAACAAAGGTCCGTATAGTTAAAGCTATGGTTTTCCCAGTAGTGATGTATGGAATGAGAGCTGGACCATAAAGAAGGCTGATTGCTGAAGAATTGATGCTTTTGAATTATGGTGCTGGAGGAGACTCTTGAGAGTCCCATGGACTGCAAGAAGATCAAACCTATCCATTCTGAAGGAAATCAGCCCTGAGTGCTCACTGGAAGGACAGATCCTGAAGCTGAGGCTCTAAGACTTTGGCCACCTCATGAGAAGAGAAGACTCCCTGGAAAAGACCCTGATGTTGGGAAAGATGGAGGGCACAAGGAGAAGGGGACGACAGAGGATGAGATGGTTGGACAGTGTTCTCGAAGCTACCAACATGAGTTTGGCCAAACTGCGGGAGGCATTGGAAGACAGGAGTGCCTGGCGTGCTCTGGTCCATGGGGTCACGAAGAGTCGGACACGACTAAACAACAATAAACATACTTGAGCGCTGAGAGGAGGGCAGGGAGGGAGGCTGCACCCTGGCTCATCTCCCACAACAAATTAAACAAAGGGATCCTCTCATTTCCCACCCACCCCCTTCATTCATTCATTCTTTCCACCCATCGTCTCCTTTCACTGTGCATTTTTCTTGTTCTTGAGGCTCAAGATCACCTGATCATATGCACTTTCTCCAAGCCCATTTTGATCTTGCACGGGGGCATACCCTGCCGCCATCTTCGGCACAGAGTAGTCGTCCAAGCTTGGGTTGTAGGGGTATTCGTGGCCGACAGGGTCTTCGGAAGTGGCTTGCACCTTCCAGGCGTCCCCTGTGAACTCCTGGGGCTCGTCGTACACCAGGTGGGCCAGACCCTCTGGGTCATCATAGATGTGGTGCAGCCCCAGAGAGGCAGGTGACAGGCCCAACCCTCTGGTCCTGGCATGCAAGCCCGCTGCCCCCGGTGGCTCCTCGGGGAAACAGCTGCCACCTGAGCTTCCCGGCGACTTGGAGATGGCATCAAATGGCTCCGCGTACTCAGACATTGATCCCTGATGGGGTTCTCGCCTGGGATGGCCATCAGAGCCCTCCACGTAGGGGCAGCTGGTGCTGGAGAGGGGGCAGCTGGCCGTGAGCTTGACTAACCTGCCCTTCGCTGGCCTTCCTTGCCAGGTGGACTCGAAGGAGAGGGATTTGGTGCCGCCAGCACGGAACGACTGCCCTTCCACCAGCACTGTGTCTTTCCTCCCCTGGGCACCCTCGTCAGGCTTGGCTGGACTGGCGGCCCCGGCAAGAAGGGTGGCACCTGAGGATGCACTGGTGGAGTTCCTCTGAGCATTGATGGCACCTTCAATGACCTGGATGATCTCGCTGCCCTGCTTGGTGGCAAATTCAAAGCAGCCTTCGCCAGAGGCACACCTCCGCCCAGCTTCAAAGGAGAAGATGGCCTAGGAGAAGAAACACAAGGTCTCCTGGGGTCAGTCTGTAGGGACACTAGTGGACCAGCAGCTTGAAATGCTCCTCTCTGCTGGGCAAAGTCAGGAGAGACCTACAGTAGGCCCATCAAGGTGAGCAGAGAGTCAATGGGACCAGGAGGCTGGGAGCTCCCATAACAATTCTCCATCTTCTAAGAACATAGGAAGAGCCTGCTGGACATACTGTAGCTGTCTACCCTCCCTTTTTTTTGCAGGAAACTCCCTTATTCCAATGCCGTTTCCCGCTGCTATCCCAGATTGTTGATATCCCTTAAATTTCCCGGATTTCAAAGGAAGCAGCTCCTCTTCCTCCCTGCCGGCCAGGGAGGCTCCTCAGCTGCGTTGCTCGGCTGCCAATAAGGAGTCTGAGACCGACTGGGGGCGGAGCTTGCATGCCTTGTGCAGCCAGACCCTCACGCCCAACCAGACAGCCAACCTGCCTGCCGTCTACGCGCTCGCTCTTTCGCTCACCCGTTCGAGCGCAGGGTGGAGAGGCTACTTGGTGCCATTGCACCGCCCTCGCGGCATCCCTTATTTTCAAATCCGAAAGTTGACAGCTATGCACCAGGTCTGCTTAGGAACAGCAGCTCTCTGGCATTGCACACCAGAAATGTGTTGCGCCGGAGACAAACACCTCACAGCCATTACCTTGTCATGACCGAATCTCCGCAGGAACTTGTATGGCCAGGTGTAGATCACTTCCCCCACTTGCGTGTCACGCAGCTCCAAGGCATCTTCTTTGGCACAGAGAAGGAACATGCCCCAGATCTGACAGCGCTCAGAGGCCTCTGTTGCCCTCACGGCCACGGGAAACTGCCTCTCAGCGGCTGGAAGGAAACAGAAGAACCTAAGAAGATCCTGGCTGCGGTATCAGGCCAATGGCCCATCTAGTCCAGCATCCTGTTCTTACAGTGGCCAACCAGATGCCCTAATGGGACACATGCAAGCAGGAGCTGAGGGCAAGAGTCCTCTCCGCCCACCCACCCACCGCCCACTGCCCCCCCCCCCAGTTTCCAGCAACTGGTATTCAGAACCACTACTGCCTCGGACAAGGGAGGTAGGCATAGCCATCGTGGCAAGTGGCCCCATTCTTTTCCTGTGGCAGCACCCACACTTTGGAACTCCCTGCCTATTGACATGGGGCGGGTGCCTTCTCTGTGCTCCTTTTGGCACCCGCTAAAAACATTTTTGTTTAGAGAAGCCTGCCCAGGCATGTAGTATTCTGCTGTATGTTTTAG
Organism: Darevskia mixta; assembly: GCA_034641385.1. Classification (NCBI taxonomy): domain Eukaryota; kingdom Metazoa; phylum Chordata; class Lepidosauria; order Squamata; family Lacertidae; genus Darevskia; species Darevskia mixta. The sequence continues at coordinate 3,391,048 of JAWWNH010000025.1, read as the reverse complement.
TTTACTGCTGAGTCTATCTTCTGAATGTTTTATATATTGCTTTATTCTCTTTGCAAACATGCTTTGAAAAGTTTTCTCTGTCTTTTTTTTACAATCGAGTGGTGCATAAATTTAATGAAATAAAATGGCATTCCGTGTCATCACAGGCTTCTTTCCATTGCCCTGCCCCCAGCCCGCTTTCTCGGGTGCAGGTTCCCCCCAGGGACACTGAAGGTGTTGTAAACAAAATCTGCCCTTATTCCCTTATGGGGTACACAAGAGCCTTTATAGAGTCCTTTGTAGGTTCTCCATTGGTAGGAAAAAATAACAGGCCAACCAGAGAATATTGAGAAGCAAAGCAGCTAGTGAGCCTGATCTTTATTAAAGCTGTTGCAACAGGGTGCTCCCCCCACACGCAGGAGAGAGGAGGAGGACCCAGAACAAAGGTGTAAAAGGTAAAGGGACCCCTGGCCATTAGGTCCAGTCGTGTCCGACTCTGGGGTTGCGGCGCTCATCTCGCTTTATTGGCCGAGAGCGGCATACAGCTTCCGGGTCATGTGGCCAGCATGACTAAGCCGCTTCTGGCGAACCAGAGCAGCGCACGGAAACGCCGTTTACCTTCCCGCCAGAGCGGTACCTATTTATCTACTTGCACTTTGATGTGCTTTCGAACTGCTAGGTGGGCAGGAGCAGGGACCGAGCAACGGGTGCTCACTCAGTCGCAGGGATTCGAACCGCCGACCCTCTGATCAGCAAGCCCTAGGCTCTGTGGTTTAACCCACAGCGCCACCTGGGTCCCAGAAACATCATACATACATCACAGAAGGGGGCGGTATAAAACAGAATCCTGAGTGTATTATTTATCTCCTGTCTGGCAGGTTACCTGCTTGCATTATCTGGGTTTTGGCCACTCTTTTGTTATTATAACCACTTAATTCCTGAATCCAGGTCACAGGCTCACCCTATTCATACCTTAAATGTGCCCTTAAGGCAGGATTTTTGAGCACAGAGACAATAGGGAGGTTTTTTCAGTTCTTCCCTCCTTGCAGAGAAACATTTGGTCAGTTTGGGAGAGTCAAAATGGTTTCAGGACTGTCTTCCTGTACCGTTTCAGACATGTGGTTTATGTATTTATGTAGATGTTTGCCTTGTTCATTTAATTTATATATTTGAGACCTTAAATTCTTATAACAAGGACAAGTGGTGGGAGGGAGGAGGGCAGGAAATGGGGAAGGGGCGATAAGTGCCTGGGGAGCATCAGGCAGCCATATCGGTGTGAGCCCTGCACGGCCCGCAAAACCACAGTCAGGAAGAGGGCAAGCGAGAGCTACGGCGGAGGCAGATTTTCCATGACGCCACCTCGGCCAGAGTGAGCACTTTGCGTGCCTGTTCTTGGAAGACAGGGTCTACTGTGGTACACACTGCATGCATGCCTAGCCCCCACCTTTGAGCACAGAGCCCCAAGGAGAACAGAACATCGCTTTGGTTCAAATACTGGAGCTCTAAGAAGAAGAAGAGTTTGGATTTGATATCCCGCTTTATCACTACCCGAAGGAGTCTCAAAGCAGCTAACATTCTCCTTTCCCTTCCTCCCCCACAACAAACACTCTGTGAGGTGAGTGGGGCTGAGAGACTTCAGAGAAGTGTGACTAGCCCAAGGTCACCCAGCAGCTGCATGTGGAGGAGCGGAGACACGAACCCAGTTCACCAGATTATGAGTCTACCACTCTTAACCACTACACCACACTGGCTCTAAGAGTAGTGTTGGGCGGCTGGAGATGGAGAGCTGGTCCTTTCGGGTTTTTCCCCCAACACAGAATCATAGAATTGTAGAAGGGATTCCCCCCCCCCCAAGGGCCATGTAGTCCAACCTCCTGCAATGCAGGAATCTCAGCTAAACATAAATCTGCTCTCAGTTTGGCTGCTTGCAAGCACCATCTCTTGATGGTGGCAGCCCCTTCCTCTTTGATCCCTGCCCAACTCAGGGTCTCTTAGATAGATAGATACTTTATTGTCATTGTACATAGTACAACGAAATTGAATGCCATCCCAATCGAAACCAGAAAAACACAATTACAGCCACACATACACATACATACCCATCCATCACAACTCCCAAAATCATATTATTTAATTGCAGCATTTAAAATAGTTATAGTTCTTGGATTAAAAACTGTTTTTCAATCTATTCATTCTTGATTTAATTGTTCTGTATCTCTTGCCCGAAGGCAACCGTGCAAACAAACTATATCCAGGATGAGATGGATCCTGTAAAATGTTGTTTGCTTTTTTGAGACAATGGGAGCTGTATAGTTCGTCCAAAGATGGGAAAGGATGACCAATAATCTTTCGGGCTGTGGTTATGACCTTCTGGAGCATTTTCCTATCCGTGACTGTGCAACTGGCAAACCAAGCACAGATACAGTATGTGTGCTGGTCCCGTGGGTTACCCGAAAGGTGAGGTCCAAGTCCGGTCCGTGGTCAGAGGTGCAATGTAAAGGCAGTCCATAATAACTAGAGCTGGGTGCAGGGCAGGGAGGCAGGCAGAGTCAGGAACAGGTAGGCAAGCAGGGAACCAGGGCGGGTGAGGAGCTCAGGCAGGAAAGCAGGACAGGTATCAAGCAGGAACTGGTCACCAAAGATGTTGCTCCTGCAACTTGGGGCTGGGGCTGGCCGGCTTTTATCTGCCCCGAGGCATAGGGCGGCCCTGATCCTCTGGTGACTCGCCTCTCCTGGCTTGGAGGCGAGCACTCCTCCTGCGGGAACTCAGTTCCCTTCGCCTCTCTACCCTGAGCCTCTGCAGCTCAGGAGAGGCTGGAGGGTTACCGGACCCAGAGGCAACCTGAGCTTCCCCTGACGGGGCTGGGAGTGGAGCACCTGCAGGCAATGGGTCCTCCATCCCATCAGGAGCCAGAGCAGACTCAGCAGATGCCTGCACCTGAGGATCCAGCACAGGTGAGGACCCTTCAGACTCAAGCCCTAGCCCTGGCTCTGCTGGTTCTGGAGGTGGGGAATCCTGTGCAGGCTGGGATACCTCAGGTTCAGCATCTGAGTCTGAATCCCAGGCCATAACAGTATGTAAGAATACAGTATGCTCCCCTCTCCTACCTTTGCAGGTGGTGCTGTACAGGGAATTCTCTGCCATGGAGAGAGCAGGGGGAGACGTGGCCTTGCCCTTCCGGAGTTCCTTCTCCAGCATCACTTTCCAGTCTTCACTGCTTCTCTAAAACCCAAAGAGAACATATTGTTACCAGTTACAGGTAGGTAGCCGTGTTGGTCTGCCGTAGTCGAAACAAAAAAATGTTTCAGTGCATGCACACGAAAGCTCATACCAAGAACAAACCTAGTTGGTCTCTAAGGTGCTACTGGAAGGAATTTTGTTATATTGTTACCAGAAAACAAGGGAGTGTGTGGCATCTACAGCCCAGCTCCCCATTAAGGGACTCAAGAGTCCCCCAAGTTCCTTATCCGTCAGAGAAGCATCAGCTGAGGCAGGATCCTGTGAAAGCAAGGCAGGTCTTTATTTTCCTGTTGCAACAAAAGTCTCCTCCCCGCCTTAGGTAGGAGGCAGGGACCCAGGTGGCGCTGTGGGTTAAACCACAGAGCCTAGGGCTTGCTGATCAGAAGGTTGGCGGTTCAAATCCCTGCGAGGGGGTGAGCTCCCGTTGTTCAGTCCCAGCTCCTGCCCACCTAGCAGTTCGAAAGCACATCAAAGTGCAAGTAGATAAATAGGAACCGCTCCGGCGGGAAGGTAAACGGCGTTTCCGTGCGCTGCTCTGGTCTGCTAGAAGCAGCTTAGTCATGCTGGCCACATGACCCGGAAGCTGTACGCTGGCTCTCGGCCAATAAAGCGAGATCAGCCCCTCAACCCCAGAGTCGGACACGACTGGACCAAATGGTCAGGGGTCACTTTACCTTTAAGGACCCTGAACAAAGGTGTGAAAGAACTTATAAGTGCTTTAGAAATTTCTCAGCCCCTTAGCCATGGACCACCCAAAAGCATCATACACAGGTCACAGAAAGAGGCAGTTTCCGCCCTCCCTTCCACAGGTGGGCGGGGTTTGCGGCACCGAGCAGTGGTTACCTGGGTGGGTGCCGCCCACCTGCTGAAAGGAAAAAGACACAAGCGGTCTGGCTGAAGGGCTCAGCCTCTTTTATTTGGCCATTGACCCCACCCCCGGCCAACTGTCCATTGGCCTGCCTGGCCGAGGGCGGGTCAAAGGCCAACCTAAGCAGGTGGGCGGCACCCACCCAGGTAACCCCCGCTCGGTGCCGCAAACCCCGCTAACCTGTGGAAGGGAGGGTGGAAATTGCCCACCCTGTAGCTCAAGACCACCCCAGAAAACATCACGCATATATCACAGAAGGAGGCAGTCTCCAACAGAAATCCTGTTTGTCAGGATACCTATAATGGTCACTGGTTGCTTTACCTGGGCAGCCCGGCCATTCCTTTTGAGATGCTAAATACTTAGTTCCTGAATCCAGGTCACAGCCTCACCCTATTCATACACAAATACGCCGTAAGACAGGATTTTTGAGCAAAGTGACAATGGGGAGTCTTTCCCATTTCCTTCCTCACTGCAGAGAATATTTGAGGTCATTGGAAGAGTCAAAATGGCTTCAGGACTGTTCTTCTGTACTATTTCAGACACGTGGTTTATATACTTATGTGTTTGTCTTGTAAATTTATGAACATTTATTTTTTATTTGAAACCTTAAATTCTGATAACAACTGCCTCCTGTGGCAAGGCGTTCCACAGTTTAACTACGTGTGAAGAAGGACTTTCATTTCGTCTGTCCTGAATCCTGACAGACCATGGGCCAGTGAAAGGCACTTTCTAAACTGCTACACACACTGGATGAGGAGGTGCAGCTCTCCACACCTCTCTCTGCATGAGACATGACCTGTACTACTGAGTGCCATTTTCCTCACAGTGAAAGCGTGCTTGCACAGCTCCAGGATCCAGGCCTCCGCCTCAGCCCTCTCGGCAGCCAGCAGGTAGCATTTCTCGGTGGTCTCCAGGAAGAAAGGCGCCGTCTCCTTGGGGCTGCCGATCTCTCCGCCTGCCTCAGCCACCTGCACACAGTCCTCCAGTTTGATGAGCCGTCTGCTGCTCTCCCCTTTCTTAGATCTCTCCACGGACTCCAGGAGCTCAAGGCGGGCTGGGGCAAAGGCGCTTTCCCTGTACAGGACAGCCCAGAACTTCCGCCATTTCTGAGGGGGAGAAAAAACGCACACGAAGGTTTGTTTCTTTAGTCATTAAAAAAACCTTTGTTTTATCATATATCATAAAAGTGTGTCAGAGCAGTTTGCAGCAATTAAGCAATTTATGATAACCTATATCATAAAAGTGTGTCAGAGCAGTTTGCAGCAATTAAGAGCATTTGTTTGTTTGTTTGTTTGTTTGTTTGACTGGTGGCAATGAGTCCGGCCCTGACTGGTGGCAATGAGTGACCACAACTCTCAGAATTGGCATAAGAAATGAAATCATGCTATATATACTGCACGCACACACACACACACACACACACACACACACACACACATATATATATATATGAATGATATAGCCATTCACACTGCCCTTTAGATACTTTTAGTTTATGACGTATCTATTCAAGATGGGCAATTTGCCAAACCATTGAACAACAGCAATCCAAATTCTTAAGATGAAAGGCCTTATAGATAGGTAGCCGTGTTGGTCTGCTGTAGTCGAAACAAAATAAAAAAATTCCTTCCAGTAGCACCTTAGAGACCAACTAAGTTTCTATCTGAAGAAGAAGCTCATACCAATAACAAACTTAGTTGCTCTCTAAGGTGCTACTGGAAGGCCTTTTTGAGTTTGGCAATTCAGCCCTGAGCTAGGAGAGATGAGAAATCAGTTCTTTGCTTTTTCAAATCCTGCTCTGTTTCCATAGACAGATTCAAAAGAGCCAGGTGCAAAGATGGAACGATGATTCGCTTGGGTATCAAAGAGATCTGAGCGAACAACTTGTTCCAACATTCAGCGAGGAGCAGCCAGTCTTACCTTCCCAAAGGTCTGGTGCTGGAGCAGGTAGAGCAAGCCTTTCTTCACCACGGTCTCTTCCATGGTCAAGGAGGAGGAGCGGCAGCAGCAGGTAGGGACACACGTCTCCTGGGCCCCACTCCTGGCCTCTCTGCACATTCAGCACTGCTCAACAAGGCTCCGTTTTCCTTCCTCCACCACCCTTTCTCTCTCTCTCTCTCTCTTTCTAAAAAGCGTTTTCACATGTCAGCTTCCTGTGGTTGCGGTCTCACCAAGAAAAGGGCAGAAGCTGAAGACACAGATCACTGTGTCATATGCACACAGAGAAAAGTATTTATGTGCCATATGCACACAGAGAAAAGTATTTCTCCCTCTCGCTCAGCAGTAGAACTCCTGGACACCCAATGAAGCTGAAGGTTGGAAAATTCAAGGCAGAACGTCTTCATGCAGTCCCTAAACTATGGAGCTCACACCCACAGGAAGAAGAAGAAGGAGAGTTTGGATTTGATATCCCGCTTTCTCACTCCCCGAAGGAGTCTCAAAGCGGCTCACATTCTCCTTTCCCTTCCTCCCCCACAACAAACACTCTGTGAGGTGAGTGGGGCTGAGAGACTTCAAAGAAGTGTGACTGGCCCAAGGTCACCCAGCCATAGCTGTCAACCCTCCCTTTTTTGCGGGAAACTCCCTTATTCCAATGCCGTATTCCAATGTTGATATCCCTTAAATTTCCCGGATTTCAAAGGAAGCAGCTCCTCTCCCTCCCTGCCGGCCAGGGAGGCTCCTCAGCTGCGTTGCTCGGCTGCCAATAAGGAGTCTGAGACCAACTGGGGGCGGAGCTTGCATGCCTTGTACAGCCAGACCCTCACGCCCAACCAGACAGCCAGCCTGCCTGCCGTCTACGCGCTCGCTCTTTCGCTCACCCGTTCACGCGCAGCCTCTGGAGCGCAGGGTGGCAAGGCTACTTGGTGCCATTGCACCACCCTCGCGGCATCCCTTATTTTCAAATCCAAAAGTTCGGGAAAATCCCTTATTTTCAAATCCGAAAGTTGACAGCTATGGGCCAACATGGTGCAGCTGCCCAATGTTGTTGCACTACAACTCCCAGAATCTGATGGCCAGACTGCCTGGGATGGATGGGATCCAGGCTGGCAAAGGCTTTAGGATCTCCTAGAACACACACAAGATGCTGGCATTTCTCTGCCCAGAAACAGCCTCTTATTTATACCCGCAAAGAGGATAGGACAGAAAGTGTTACAGGTCTCCCAGGAAGAATATTTAATAGCTGGTTGTTTCCATTCCCTGCTTGCTCATAAAGCAAATGCAGCCCACACTTGACTGGAAAGGCAAGCCTTTCTCCCCCCCCCCACCCTCCTTTGCTCTTGCCCTCCCCTTCCTGCTCTGGCACCTTCACAACCAAGAGAGGTGCCCTGCCAGGAGGGCCCAGAGACCCACCTCTGTCATGCTCAGGCCTCAAAAGAAGGGTGGAGCATCCCTAAAGGAAGTGGGTGGCGCTGTGGTCTAAACCACCGAGCCTCTTGGGCTTGCCAATCGGAAGGTCAGCAGTTCGAATCCGCGCGATGGGGTGAGCACCAACTGCTCTGTCCCAGCTTCTGCCTACCTACCAGTTTGAAAGCATACCAGTGCAAGTGGATAAACAGATACAGCTGTGGCGGAAAGGTAAATGGTGTTTCAATGTGCTCTGGCACTCATCACAATGTCCCGTCATGCCAGAAGCGGTTCAATCATGCTGGTCACATGACCCGGAAAGCTGCCTGTGGACAGATGAGCACCACACTCCATAGTTGCCTTTGACTGGACTTAACCATCCAGGGGTCTTTTCCCTTTTCCTTTTTCTAGAGCAGGCATGTCCAAGAGGTAGATCATGATCTACCGGTAGATCACTGGACATCTGTGGTAGATCACTGGATCCTCTCAAAGAAGCAACTTTTGCTCCCCTGGAAAACTTTGGCCCCCCTACAAAAAGCTGAACAACTTTGACCTGAACCCCCCAAAAGCAGGGCTTTCCTTCCTAAAAAAAGCTCAACAACCTTGACCTGAACCCTAAAAAAGGGGGTAGATCACTGCCAATTTTTAACTCTATGAGTAGATCGCAGTCTCTTGGGAGTTGGCCACCCCTGTTCTAGAGCATCCCTCCTCTGTCCCATAGCCAATAGGTCAGGCATAGGCAAACTCAGCCCTCCAGATGTTTTGGGACTACAATTCCCATCATCCCTAGCTAACAGGACCAGTGGTCAGGGATGATGGGAACTGTAGTCTCAAAAACATCTGAAAGGCCGAGTTTGCCTATGCCTGCAATAGGTGCTTTATAGCTATAGTTTGGAGGGTAGGGATCCCCCATATATAATGCAGATTTGTAACATGATAGTCCAGACCAAAATGAGGGGGGGGGTGGACATTTATTTTACACTGGGACAATTTTTTGAAATTGTGTGTGGCATGGAGAAAGTGGATAGAGAAAAGTTCCCACCCACCCCCTCTCTCACAGCAATAGAATTAGGTAAAGGTAAAGGGACCCCTGACCATTAGGTCCAGTCGTGTCCGACTCTGGGGTTGCGGCGCTCATCTCGCTTTATTGGCCAAGAGCCGGCGTACAGCTTCCGGGTCATGTGGCCAGCATGACTAAGCCGCTTCTGGTGAAACAGAGCAGCGCACGGAAACGCCGTTTACCTTCCCGCCAGAGCGGTTCCAATTTATCTACTTGCACTTTGACGTGCTTTCGAACTGCTAGGTGGGCAATGGGAGCTCACCCCGTCGCAGGGATTCGAACCGCCGACCTTCTGATCAGCAAGCCCTAGGCTCAGTGGTTTAACCCACAGCGCCACCTGGGTCCTAATAGAATTAGTGGGTGTTTAATGAAACTGGAGGATTCAGGACAGATAAAATTAAGTACAGTACAAGAGTAAAGTCTTGTTGTCTGGGTAGCCCAAGACCTTCATACACACTGCCCAGGCTTGCGCCCCAGGGAGGTCGCTTTGGTGCTGCTAATGCAGCAGTTGGATTTCACTCCTGGAGGGGCACTCCATTGTCTTTTGAGACAGATGGATGTCAGCCAGCACATAGTGAAACTTAACTCGCTCTGCAGGAGGCAGTGATGGGCAGCAACCTAGATAGCTTTAAAAGAGGAACAGACAAATTCATAGGGAGGGCTCTCAATGGCTACTCAGCTACTCAGCAATGCTCTGCCTCCACAGCTGAAGCCAGCAAAGTTTCCAAATACCAGTTGGTATGGAAACATATACCAGTTGGTATGGGACCCAGGTGGTGCTGTGGGTTAAACCACAGAGCCTAGGGCTTGCTGATCAGAAGGTCGGCGGTTCGAATCCCCGCAACGGGGTGAGCTCCCGTTGCTCGGTCCCAGCTCCTGCCCACCTAGCAGTTCGAAAGCACAAAGTGCAAGTAGATAAATAGGAACCGCTCTGGCGGGAAGGTAAACGGTGTTTCCGTGCGCTGCTCTGGTTTGCCAGAAGCGGCTTTGTCATGCTGGCCACATGACCTGAAGCTGTACGCCGGCTCTCGGCCAATAAAGCGAGATGAGCGCCGCAACCCCAGAGTCGGACACGACTGGACCTAATGGTTAGGGGTCCCTTTACCTTTATGGAAATGACTAGAGGGGAGAGTGTTTTCGGGCTTCAATACTGCTTGCAAGTTTCCCATTGGGGCAGCTGGTTATAAACTATGAGAACAAGATGATGGAATAAATGGGCTGTTGACCTGATCCAGCAGGCTCTTCTCATGTTCTTATGCACAAAGTGATCCTGTTGTCAGTTTATATAACTACAGATTGTGATACGATTGCTCCTAAATCTCTTTACTGCACTTGGCGGGGGGTGGGGTGGGGGTGGGACATTCTAGGGTAAGGGTAAAGGGACCCCTGACCAACCCCTGACCATTAGGTCCAGTTGCGAACGACTCTGGGGTTGCAGCACTCATCTCGCTTTATTGGCCAAGGGAGCTGGCATACAGCTTCCGGGTCATGTGGCCAGCATGACTAAGCCGCTTCTGGCGAACCAGAGCAGCGCACGGAAACGCCATTTACCTTCCCGCCAGAGCAGTACCTATTTATCTACTTGCACCCGCCAGAGCGGTACCTATTTATCTACTTGCACTTTGACGTGCTTTCGAACTGCTAGGTTGGCAGGAGCAGGGACCGAGCAACGGGAGCTCACCCCGTCGCGGGGATTCGAACCGCCGACCTTCTGATCCGCAAGCCCTAGGCCAGGGGTCAACAACCTTTTTCAGCCGTGGGCCAGTTCACCGTCCCTCAGACCATGTGGTGGGCCGGACTATATTTTGAAGGGGGGGGGGAATGAACGAATTCCTATGCCCCACAAATAACCCGGAGATGCATTTTCAATAAAAGCACACATTCTACTCATGTAAAAACACCAGGCAGCCCCACAAATAACCCAGAGATGCATTTTAAATAAAAGGACACATTCTACTCATGTAAAAACATGCTGATTCCCAGACCGTCCATGGGCCTGATTGAGAAGGCAATTGGGCCGCATCCGGCCCACGGGCCTTAGGTTGCCTACCCCTGCCCTAGGCTCTGTGGTTTAGACAACAGCGCCACCCACGTCCAGGGGCGGAGGAAGCCTCCTTGCTACCTGGGGCGGCGACCGGAGGAGGCACCCCCTGTGGGTGGGGCGTCGTGACGTCATGACGCAGCGTCACGACGCAACGTCACTGCGGTTCCGCCCCTGCAGCGGGGGGGGGGAGCACTTTAAAACAAAGCACTCTTTTTAAAAGCTTTGCTCTTTTTTAAAGCGCATTTCTCCCCGCTGCCGGGGCGGGCAGCAAGGAGGAGGCGGCGGAGGGGTGCGTGTCACCCCATCGCTGCTCGCCTCTCCTGCCGCCTGCAGGGGCGAGGGGAGAGCCGAGGCGAGCAGCGAGGGGGTGACACCCCTCCGCCGCCTCCTCCTCGCTGGCTGCACCCCTTCGGCGGAGCGCAAGTCGGGGCAGGGAGAGGGGCGGGCCAGCGAGGAGGGGTGTCACCCCTCCTCGCTGGCCCGGCCCGCCCCTCTCCATGCCCCGACTCCGCAAGCCAGCAGCGGCGGGAAAAGCCGCTGGAAGGGGGGGGCTATTTTCGGCGTTGCCGGGGTGAAGCCGCAGGGGCGGCCAGCGAGGGGGGGTGACACCGCTCCTCGCTGGCCGCCCCTGCGGCTCCACCCCAGCATTGCCGAAAATAGCCTTAAAATTTATTTTATTTAATTTTTTTTAAATTTTTTAAAAGCGCCCAATTTGTCACCCTCCCCAGGGTGGCACCCGGGGCAGCCCGCCCCCGCCCCCCCCTGCTACGCCCCTGCCCGCGTCCCTACATGCTAGGGTAGCAATGCCATTATGTTAGTAGGACCCCTGCTGGTGCAAGCAGGAGAGGAAGGGAGGTGTTGTGAGGTGGTGAGCTGACCCTGCTTGACCCCTTAGGGTTGCTCAGTGCTCATTCCTGCCACCTCAACTGCCTCCCGTTCAATCTCCTCCACCCCACAGCCGGTCAAGGCCCACCCTAGAGGATGTAAGACCTAGCCAGGAAGCTTTGATCCTAATATATACTGTACATCTCTCCTGTCCCCATGGACTTACCCACACTTACCATTTGCCCTGCTGTTTCCAGGGAGAAGTCCATGATTTTATGCACCATGTGCAAGCTTTTTTGTCTTGTTCCAGAGCTTTCCCCACGAGAACCTACTCTTTAAAGCTGCAGCAAACGTCAATTTGGGTTTTCCACACATTGGCATTTGCTCCGATTGAGCTTTAAAGAGTGGGGTTCTGCAGGAAAAGCTCCTGAGAAGGGAAAAAAAGGGTGCTTAGACACAGAGGTTTTAAATAGCAGATTGTGCCTGGGAAGAGTGGAGAAAAGGTAAGTGTGGATAAGCCCCATGTCTACAGAGCTTTAGAGAGAAGGAGCAGGAGTCAGTGGGGTGTAGTGGTTAAAGCGTCCCAGACTAGGATCTGGGAGAGATCCTGTTTCAAATCCCCATTCAGCCATGAAGCTCACTGTGTGAACTTGGAAGGACAGTCACTACCTCTCAGCCTCAACTACCTCACAAGGGGAACCACGTATGCAGGGGCAGACTTTTGTAATATGGCCCCCCAAAATGGATCTTCTCAATTATGGATCTTCTCAATTTTGTACCCCCTCAGTTCAGTGCACCCTGCGCACAGGAACCACTCACACCGCCCTAAATCTGACGTAATCCAATTTGAACTCCTTGGGGTGTTGTATAAATGCAATTAATAAATACGACTTGGGGTACTGTGGAAAATGTCCTTAGCACAAACAAGAACAAGCCAAGGCATAGCTGTCGACCTTCCCTTTTTTTGCAGGAAATTCCCTTATTCCAGTGCCGTTTCCCGCATGTAAAATCAACCACTCTGGCCCAGCCCACAAATACACTCCTTCCAAAAGTCTGTTAAAGGATGCAAAGTCTGCAACACGTTTGTATAATAAGAAGTCATTAATGGATGCCAGAGAGCCAAAAGAGTGAACCTGATCAATCCCCCCATGAAGAATTGACGCTTTTGAATTGTGGTGCTGGAGTCCCGTGGAATGCAAGAAGATCAAACCGATCCATTCTGAAGGACATCGGCCCTGGCTGCTCACCGGAAGGACAGATCCTGAAGCATCGCATGAGAAGAGAAGACTCCCTGGAAAAGAGACCCTGAGGTGGGGGAAGATGATGGTGTGTAGCCTGGTGTAAATTAATTTGTAGCCTGGGGGACTGTAGACTGTAGACTGTCCCCGGGACAGGTGAGGCTGCTGATCCCTTATTTTCAAATCCGAAAGTTGACAGCTATGAGCCAAGGGTAAGGGGTAAAATGGAAAGTGATGTTTCTGAATACCGGTTGCTGGCAACCACAGGAGGGGAGTTCTCTTGGGATCAGATCCTGCTTTGTGGGTTTCCAACAAGAGGCATCTATCTGTTCAGGGAAGTTTTTAATCTGTAATGTGTTAATGTATTTTAATGTTTGCTGGAAGCCGCCCAGAGTGGCTGGGGAGACCCAGCCAGATGGGCGGGGTACAAATAATAAATTATTATTATTATTATTATTATTATTATTATTATTATTATTATTAATTATTATTATCTGGTCGGCCCCTGTGAAAAGAGGCTGCCTGGTCTGACCCTCTTATGGACTACAACTCCCATCAGCCCCTGCCAGCGCGGCCGCACGACGCTGAGGGTGATGGGAGATGTAGTCCAAAAATACCTGAAGGGCGCCCGGTTGGAGAAGGCTGCCTCAGACGCCTCCTTCCTGTCCCCACACCGCCTGCCCCTCAGAGGCCGGCTGTTTCAGACTAGCTCCCTACACCCCCGCCCTCCACGGAGGAGCCCTGCCCCGCGCACCGACGCGCGGCCCCTTTAAGAAGCCATGTAAACAAAGTCCGATTCCTCCCCGCACATTCGCCAGCCCCGTCCTGTCCCCGCGCGCGCGCAGCAGCAGTTTCCCCCCACCTCCTGCGCGGTGACGTCACTGCGGCGCGACCGGCGGCTCCCTCCTCTACGCCGCCGCAGAGCAGCCGAGCCATTCCGAAAGCCCGCGCGGCGGCCGCAGCGGCGGCGTCGTCGTCCCTGGTTCGTTCGCAGCCCTAGAGGCCCCCGCTTTACGCCGAGCGCGCGAGGAGGGCCGGCGCCAGTGCGCAGGCGCGGCAGCCCTGGCTGGGTCGCCTGCGGTGGGAGGGGGCGAGAAGCGGCGGCGGCGGCGGCAGCGAGAGCGGCGGCGGGAGCGGAACATGAATGGAGCAAAATGGCGGATCATGTGCAGGTGAGGGGATGCGCGAGGGAGCCGGGGTCCCGCCTCGCCTGGCTCGGGGGGGCAGGCCGCGCCGCCGGGCCAGAGACCTGAGGGGCTCTCGGGGCCTAGCCTGGCGGGGGCCACCCGGGGGCCGGGCCTAGCCTGCCGGGGGCCGAGCTCGGCGGGCCTGCGCCGGAATGGAGGAGAAGTTCGCGGGGGGCGGCCCTTCAGGACCCGCTTCTGCCCGGCCGGTGGGAGGGCGGTCACGGGGCCGGCTGCGGTCCGAGGCGCGTGGCTCCCCCGGGCCCGTGTAGCCCAGGACCGCCTGCACTGGCTGGCAGGCAGCGGCTCTCCAGGAGGGCTCCCCACCTGGAGCTTCCCGCGTGCAAGGCAGGTGCCCCGCCGAGGAGCGCTATGGCGGAGGAAGAGGCGCGCGCGGGAGAACCGGGGTCGGGTGTCGGAAGGGGCTCCGGCTCCCTCTGTGCCAGGTTTCTGGGTTTGGGAAGGGGGCCAAAAGATAGAGGACAGCAGGAGCTAGGAAGCCCCAAAACCCAACAACTAGCCTCGGCCCACTTCTTAGTCACTTGCTTCCAAGGAAGGGATAGCAAAAACAACCTTCCCAAGTAGCGCAGCGTGATGCCGGGGTTTTTATTGCTCTTTTGCAAACTGTGCTTTGGTCAGTTACAGGTAAAAACAAAACAAAAAAAATTCCTTCCAGTAGCACCTTAGAGACCAACTAAGTTTGTTCTTGGGATGAGCTTTCGTGTGCATGCACACTTCTTCAGATGCACTTTGGTCAGATGTGCCTTGGTCAGTCCAGCCTCCTTGGTGGCCTTTTTGCCGAGACTCTGCTGTGGTTTAGAAAGAATGGAGAACTTGCAGGAGTTGTGCAGAGGGGGATGTGGGCCTTGGGCTCCTCCAGGGCAGTGGCTCTGGGCATAACATCCCCCAGCCTGCTCCTTCTGGATTTGGTACCTCCAAGCGCCACAAGGGTGAGCTGTTCATTTGCTCGTAACTTACCGGTAGCTGTGCAAGTTCTTCGCACATTGCAGAGAAAAATGGCTCCCCGCTCCTCCACCACCCATCATAGGTTGACATGTCTTCTGAAAGGCATTTGTGTAACTCCTTATAATTATGCCCCCAGGAACAGCAGCAGACTGAGCCTCCTCTGGGGAGGTATGTGTGTACCATCTCCCCTCAGATTTACAAGTGGCTATGGTTGACACCGAGTGGGAATGCAAGGGCCTGTCTGTTGGAATGCATGAAGTGCCCAAGTGTTTCCCAGATAGATTTCTTTCTCTCCCCATTTTCCTTAGTTTTGCCATTAATAAGAATTAGTAATGGTCTGATTAAATGTGAACTTCGGCTGTAGATCATTCTTTTTAGTAGAATAGTTAAGCTATAGAACTCACTCCCACAGGAGACGATGATGGCCACCAACCTGGATGGCTTTAAAAGAAGATAAGGTGAGAATTATTTATGGCCACTGGCTATGACAGTGGTGGCTAACCTTGGCACTCCAGATGTTTTGGAACTACAACGCCCATCACCCCTAGCTAACAGGACCAGTGGTCAGGGATGATGGGAGTTGTAGTCCCAAAACATCTGGAGTGCCAAGGTTAGCCACCACTGGGCTATGAGGTCTATACTGTGCCTTCACAGTTGGCGCAGCAATGCTTCAGAATACACTACAGGAGGCAAGAGTGCTCCCTATGCTTGGGTCCTGCTTGCAGGCTTTCCTTTGGAGCATCTGATTGTCCACTGTTAGAACAGGATACAGTGGACAATTGGCCTGATCCAGCGGGCTCTTTATATGTTCTTACGTTAATCTTTGGATATATTCACTAGTCATTTGTTTTAATACCCCATATGTGCAAATGCAAAATAAGTTTCTCAAGTTTCATCATGGCAAAACATCTGGTTTTCTGTTAAGTTTGTTCAGGCTGCCTTTATACCAGGTGAGCTTTCTTGTCCATTGAGCCCAGGATTGTCTACTCTAGCTTGCTGCAGCTCTCCAGTCTTCAGTGAATGCCTTTTCCACCACCTGATTCCCTAACTAGAGATTGGACTTTGCTCTACTACCAAAGGTTTCGAGTTACCATCAACTGGGATGATAATTTAAATTCATTCCAATGAATGTATTTATTCATTGCATATATAGCTCACCTTTTCTCAAAGGAGCTCAAGGTGACGTACATGTTTCTCGCCTTCCTCATTTAATCCCCACAACAACCCTGTGAGGTAGGTTAGGCTGAGTGGCAGCGACTGGCTCAAGGTCACCTACTGAGCTTTGTGTCCAAGTGGAGATTTGAATCCTGGTCTTCTAGGTTCTAGTCCAGCCCTCTAACCACTAAACCACACTGTCATGAGTAGAATCATAGAATTTCAGGGTGGGAAGGGACCACAAGAGAAATCTAGTCCAACCCTCTGCAATGCAGGGATCTTTTGTCCAGTGTGGGGCTTGAACCCACAACCCTAAAATTAAGGATTTTATTGAATACCCTTCTCTAGTGAAGTCTGGTGTATACCAAATATGAAAAAGTCCACTGCTTCACTGAGAAACTGCAGGTTCTGGTTTGTTTGCAGCAAACTGGCAAGGAGTTCTGTCTCCTAGTTTAAGAGTAGCAGCAACAAAATTACCCTCCTCCCAACACACATAAACACACACACACACAACTAACCTAATTTGTGCTTCTAAAAGGGAGAAAGCTTGGGGTAACTAGGAGTCGTTTTTGTGGAAGAACTGTGAGCTCTGGAATTCAAAGCACATTCCTGGGTTCAGGAGTTCTTCAGTGTATGCATTTTGCACCAGCTCTGATTGATAGAACTTGGGGTTCTAGTAAAAATTGTAAGTAAATCCAGCAAGCGATAAGCCTGCTGTCCACACCTCTCCTCAGGTCAGCCTTCGGTCAGATAATAGGAAGTTCCAGTTCAATAGAGAGAGAGATCTGTGCTTGCCAGGTGTTACCTGTCAGTTTAAGATTGAAAAAGGAGTGATGAACAAATAATGTATGTTACAGGTAGGTAGCCGTGTTGGTCTGCCATAGTCAAAACAAAATTAAAAATTAAAAAATTCCTTCCAGTAGCACCTTAGAGACCAACTAAGTTTGTTCTTGGTATGATCTTAGGGCCAGTAGTAAGAAATAGCAAGCAGTGAGTAGTAAGGAATGAGATAGGTTTTAGGTTATGTTATGCTTTTAATAGGTTATGTTACATTCTGGATTATGTTATGTTTTAATAGATTATGTCTTAATAGGATGAGAGTGTTGGAGATATGTGCAAATGTGTACAGTAAATCCGGTCTTTGGGTGTTTGATTTTCGTTGTTGTGTATACTGTGTATATACGGACAATGACAATAAATTTATCTAATCTAATCAAGCTTTGTGCATGCACACGAAAGCTCATACCAAGAACAAACTTAGTTGGTCTCTAAGGTGCTACTGGAAGGATTTTTTTTTGTTTTGTTTTGTTTTTTGTTTTAAATAATGTATGTGTTTGTGAGAATGGAAGTTACCCAGCAGGTAAGAGCCTGCTGCATCATTCCAATGGCACATCCAGTCCAGCATGCTGTTCTCACAGTGGCCAACCAGATGCCTATGGGAAACCAGGAAGCACGACCTGAACACGACCATTTTTCACTCCTGCAGTTTCCAGCAACTGGTATTCGGAAGCATTTCTGTCCTCCTGACTAATAGAATCATAGAGTTGGAAGAGACCAAAAGGGCCATCCAGTCCAACCCCCTGCCAAGCAGGAAACACCATCACAGCATTCCTGACAGGTGGCTGTCAAGCCTCTGCTTAAAGACCTCCAAAGAAGGAGACTCCACCACACTCCTTGGCAGCAAATTCCACTGTCGAACAGCTCTTACTGTCAGGAAGTTCTTTCTAATGTTTAGGTGGAATCTTCTTTCTTGTAGTTTGAATCCATTGCTCCGTGTCCGCTTCTCTGGAGCAGCAGAAAACAACTTTTCTCCCTCCTCTATATGACATCCTTTTATATATTTGAACATGGCTATCATATCACCCCTTAACCTTCTCTTCTCCAGGCTAAACATACCCAGCTCCCTAAGCCGTTCCTCATAAGGCATCGTTTCCAGGCCTTTGACCATTTTGGTTGCCCTCCTCTGGACCCGTTCCAGCTTGTCAGTATCCTTCTTGAACTGTGGTGCCCAGAACTGTGGTGCCTATCAATAGCCATTGATAGCCCTCTCCTCCACGAATGTGTAACCTTTCATCACATTCTAAAACCCAAGAAGGTATCTGTAAATCGAAAAAATAAATAAAATCCCCTCCCTCTTTTTGTTTTGTTTGGGCAACCCTTCAAAATACTGCCACAGGTGCAGAGAGTTGCAGTTTTCTTCCTGCAGATAGGTTAGCCATTTTCTCTTGTTTTTTAGTCTACAGGCCCTTGTTGCTTTCAGTCCCGTTGCTGTCTGAATGTAGCACATGGTAGATCCCTCTGAACTCAGCTGCATATCAGGAGCAGTAGCTGCTTGAACCACCTTCTCCCTGTTTCTCTCAGCTGTCCTGCTGTTTGTCCTCCTTTCTGGGATTCAATGGTGAAACTGGTTGGGTGGTTTTAGAAATTGTTCTAGGAGAGATTTCTCTACTGTCACAGCAGGATGTTGTTGGCTGGTGTGGATTGCATTTGAATGGAACTTTTCTGGAAGCAGGCCTTGTTGGGTATCACATTTGGGCTTTTGAAATAATCCTCCATAGGTAAGATTGGATGGATACCTTGGAGGGGTTTTGCCTCGCTCTGTAGCACATGACATGTTGTCTAGAGAGCTGTTGTTCTGCACTTGTCTGACAGCCCTGTACTTGCTCTTAGTTTGTGGTACACTTCTGTCATCTGGATTCGGTAGATAGCCAGATCAGAGTGGAGGTGGTGAATGGCATGAGATTGGACAAGATGGCACTTGGGCTCTTTTAGTTCTGATCTTTTGTAAATGTCCCCCCCCCCCCCGCACTCCTGGGCAACTTGTAAGTCATTGAGGCAAGCACAGTCCAATACAGACTATGGCCTGCTGGGGTCTTGATCAGCCCTCTGTTTTGCGATCCCTGGGAATTGGCAAAAGGTAGTCTATTTAGGCTACAATCATAGAATTGTAGACTTGGAAGGGATCCTGAGGGTCATCTAGTCCAACCCCATGCAGTGCAGGAATAATTTGTGCAGTTTTATGCAAGTCTTCCCCAGCCTAGTTTGATCTCTCCATATGTTTCAGACTGCAGCTCCTTTCAGCCCCAACCAGCTTGCCCATATGATGCTGAGGCTGAGGGGAGTTGACTCTAAAACATCTGGAGGACACTGGGCTGGGGATGGCTGGGTTGGATACAGTAGCAGATCAGTGCTTATTCTCTAGCCCTGTAATGGCTTGAAAAACAAGGCTGCCACTGTCAATTGAGGGAGAAAGTTGGTGTATTTTTGCTCGGTGCTCATGACTTTTGCTTTGGACTTGAAGGGCTGTTATTGTGCGTATCCATTGCAGAAGATGCTCAGAGTGGCTTGATGCTGCCATTCTTGGAACTTATGGTGAAGCCATCATCTGCTCCAGTCCCATTTGAAAGTTTCTCCAAACAGCAGGTTCTGCGATAGTCAAAAAAGTACCACAAAGGTGGGCTTTCCCTCACCCTACTCCTGCCCCACTTGTACCACTTTCGAGTTTTCTTCTCTTCAGTATTGCTGCCTGTTGAATGTGTATCTGTCTGTGTTGCTGTTGTGGGACTTCTTGTGATGTCAGCCCCAACACCACACATCATGATGGTTAACATTGGCTACCATAAAACAACTGACTTGGTGTATATTTCTTTCATTCAGTCATTTGAGCTTTGGGAAGAGAATCTACATAACACAAAGTAGCACTTTTTCAGTCCTTTCTGTAGCATTCCCCCTGCCCCCAGAGTATAAAGTGGCTTGAATAATAATAATAATAAACAGCTCCATTAAAACAAAAGGTGCCTAGATAATCAGTTGTGGCAACCGTAACCAAAGTTTAAGGTGCCATTCGGTGATTAGGTTATACACCTGAGTTTCTAACACTGCTTGTTGATAACTGACTTGTACCCTAGCAGTACTGACATCTGTTATACTCTTCACTACACTGCCTGACATTTTATGAGTACCAATGCCCACTTAACTGTTCAGCATGATACCAGTACCTGCCATCTTTTTAAATCAGTCACCTGACCAATATAGTGTTTCCCATTTGGCTCTGACTTCAACTTCTGGAATGGCTTTAGACTCCACCCTGGCCTCAGTTAAGGTTACTAAGAGACTTTTGGGAACCCTTTGCTCCTCGGGAATTGGCCATCAAAAGTTTTGCTGTCAGAACTCCCATCACTAGCAAACGGGCTTTTCCTGATGTTTCACATCTCCCAAGAAGTGCAGTCCTCTCTCCAGTCCACTTCCTGACATCCAGTTGCTGCAAGACACCTGAGGCATTTAAGCATCAGCTTTGACTTCACATATATGCCCCTGTTCCACTAGCATTTTACATTTGGGTGCCAAACTCCACCGTTCCATTCATACTTGGTGCATGAGCCCCATGGGTTGTTGGTTGCCATCAGGCTTCAAAATTAAGCAGGGCGCTGGGCGCATTTCAAAGATTCTCCATTTGCGAGCACCTCAAAAAGTCTGCGTGCCATTTTCTGCGCCTGGCTGATACTTGAGGATTACCGAAATGTATATATTTTGAAGCCTCGAAATATATGTTAAGGATAGACAGTATACTGAGGAGTTTAACGATAAAGAGTAGAGTGTTTTGAAAATTGAAGCATGGTAACCAATATTTTTATTGTAAACACCAAATTAAACATGCATTAACAATTTCTCTTAAAAATGTGATATTAACAGTGTTTCACTTTTGTGAATTGTGTATTAGTTCATGCTTGTCAAAATAATAAACAGAAAGTGTTGCCGACCCCTTCCCCCAAATGGCGACTAGACATTCTGTTTTGGTGCCCACAACCCAGGTTCCAGGAGCCATTTGGCTCCTAGCTTTTCTATCCCATTTTCTAACACTGGTTGCTGTACTGGGTATGCAGTAGAGTTTGTCTCACTTCCCATGGCACCATCAGTTAAACCCTCCATCTCCTCCTTTTAAAAGAGGCGATCAAAGCCCTGCTTTGAAAGGGTGCAGTGAGATCTACCAGCTTCATGGGTTCCATTCAAAGTATTTCGCCGTTGCCAGAAAGATGGAGACTTCTTGCCCATATTAGACAATAAGGATAAGGGTTTTTTAAAAAAACATTTATTTAACTTTATGAAAGAGTCAGGTGGTGAGTTGCTGTTATAAATCCATAGTGCATGGTTGGATATGACATTGGGACATGAAGAGGTTCAATCCAAAGTCAGACTAGAAAACAAGATAATTGTTCTCACAGGAACAGTGAGAGCCAGTAATAGTGGATATCGGTATGTTGTCAGTGTTATGATTTTTGTCCAAGCCGAGCGGCAAACAGCTTCAGCGAGGCCTGGTCTGACTTTTGCCTGTCTCACTAAACCGTGAGAAAGCTGCTTTATCTTTTCCTACATGGAATGTTTATGTTTTACTGTACTATTGTAATCCTAGCCTTTGTGCTCACTCTTCTGGCTTGCAATGATGCTGGACAGACGGCTTTATGGCAGCTCTGTCATTGAGCTGGCAGCAGAGATTCTCTCTGCACTATTCCAACAATAAATAGTTTAGCCTTAATTATGGCTTGTGTGTGCTGTTCTTCATGCTGGGAACAGTCACATATGACTGCGCCACCGGACTCTCTGTAGCCGGGGATGTGCACACACGGCCTTGCTCTGGCTTTGGGGCAGTCTCACAAACTGCCCCAGGCGGGGTATTTGTTGACAGTCAGTACCAAATAAAAAATTAATGGGAACCTACCAGACCTGAGATTATTTCTTAATAAATATCAGAAACATCCACCATGGGGTGGTGTAGTCCATTGGCTTGGTGCCTTGAGAAGCATGCATCAAATGGGTCAACTTTTCTGAAATTACAATATGTATAGCAATAATAATAATAATAATAATAATATATTATTTATACCCCGCCCATCTGGCTGTGTTTCCCCAGAAGGCCCTCGGAGCTGGACCTCAGTGTCTGGGCTGGACAATGGAGGTGGAGACGCTCCTTCAGGTATACAGGACCGAGGCCGTTTAGGGCTTTAAAGGTCAGCACCAACACTTTGAATTGTGCTCAGAAACATACTGGGAGCCAATGAAGATCTTTCAGGACCGGTGTTATATGGTCTCGGCGGCCGCTCCCAGTCACCAGTCTAGCTGCCGCATTCTGGATTAATTGCAGTTTCCGAGTCACCTTCAAAAGTAGCCCCACGTAGAGCGCATTGCAGTAGTCCAAGCGGGAGATAACTAGAGCATGCACCACTCTGGCAAGACAGTATAGGGCCTTCTGAAACCAAAGGCGAGTGAGAGGCGACATGATAGAAGTTCATAGAATGGCTCGACTCTGCCTCCACAGTTGGAGAAAGCAATGCTCCTGAATACCAGTTGCTGGAAACCATAGGAGTGGAGGTTGCTCTGGTGCTCGAATTCTGCTTGCAGGTTTCCCACAGGTATCTAGTTAGCCACTGTGTGAACAGGTCAAGATGCTAGACTAGATGGGCCCCTTTTAGCCTGATCGTGTTATTATGTAAGAGGAGGTGGAGTGCTTGCTGCATCTTGTTTTGAGATTTACCTTTGAAAAAACTCCAGCTAGTGCTTCTTCAGTGCTCTCCTGCTCGCTGTCTCATGCTTCCATCCTTATCTAGTGTGCGCAGGGCTCCTTCACTGCATCGCTGCTATGCTCAGTACTACTTTATCTAGGTTCAAAGGCCTGATATTGTCCAGCCATAGTAAGGAATAATCCCCACCCTTGGGTTGGCCAAACACATGCCTTCACTGGCTGGCAGCTGGGAAGTGAGCATTTGGCAAGTCTGAACAGGATGATGTTACAGTCTTCTGTAGCTGGAGGGGCAGACACAGAATGGGGCACCAAGGGGGTTGAAATGTTCTGCACTCTTGTCATTTGAAAAGGAAAACAGCCATCCCTAAGAATCTCCAAAAGCCATCTTGGAGTGTGTTTGAATGAATCAGTCTTTTTAAGTGGCCGCATACTGAGTGTTTCTGCAGTTTGTTCTGTATGGTTTCATTGGGTTTTTTATAGTGTGGTCTGGCCATCTAGTGCTAAGTAGTTTATTTTAGAACTTTTTGTGTAGATGTATGTAAGCCACATTGTGATGGTTATACTTAAAAGGCAGTCTAAGAATTCCTCACCAATACAGTGGTACCTCGGGTTACAGGCGCTTCAGGTTACAGACTCCGCTAACCCAGAAATAGTACCTCGGGTTAAGAACTTTGCTTCAGGATGAGAACAGAAATCGTGCGACGGCGACGCGATGGCAGCAGGAGGCCCCATTAGCTAAAGTGGTACATCAAGTTAAGAACAGTTTCAGGTTAAGAACGGACCTCCAGGACGAATTAAGTTCTTAACCCAAGGTACCACTGTAATAAAAAATAGAGTTCCATGTCCGCTTCCCTCATCCTTCAAATAATGAATGCAGGAAGATGGAGAGGGTTTTTGCAACAGAGAGATTTATTCAACTTAGGAAATACTGGAAGACTCTAAGAAGCTGGGCTGTGTTAGCACAACCTGCGCTTTACCTACACTTCTATCTAGCCTTCCAAGCTTGAGGTTGCACCTTCCAGAGAGGAAGGTGAAATAGTAGAGCTGTTATTTGTTGCTACTCACTCTATTGTCCGCTGGCTTCCTAGACCAGGATGAGGTTGCATCGCTCTCTGTCCTTTTTGCCTCCAGCTCAGTCCACGCTGGCTGTGGCCACCACACTCGGGCACCAGTTATTCCATCCCCTTATAAGAGCATACGAAGAGCCCCGCCAAATAAGGCCCTCACAGTGGCCAACCAGATGCCCCAATGGGAAATTTGCAAGCAGGACCTGACCACAAGAGCCCCCTCTTGCTGTTGCGGTTTCCAGCAGCTGGTGTGCAGAAGTATAGTTGCCTCCAACTGTTGTTCTGGATCACAGGCTCCAAGGAGTGGTTTGATGCAGGGACACCAAAGAAGGATGTCAGAAACACCAGGATGGCCAGATCTAGTTCTTTATTAAAGAAATTTGTAAACTTAGAACACAATGTGCAAAGCCTCACAGTGAGAGTTTGTCATGACTTGTTTGCACCCAAGCAAACATGTATACATACATCTTTTATTCACAAAGCAGCTTACATCAGTTTACCCAGAACCTCCAATCACACCTGGTCCATGAGTGGCCATAGGTGGCTGCTATCCAATGCTTCTCCCCTTCTGGGCCTAGAGCCCAGCATCCCAAGTCCTACAGATAAGTACAGCATCAAAGTAAGCCAATTAGTATACATCAAAGCAAGTGAATATAAACATATATGAGCTCATTCTTGCAACAACTACCAATTAGTTTGGGGTTATCTTGACTACCAAGATGGCGCTTGCAGGCCTTCTGGAACATTTCGCCTTTGGTTCAGCCATTATGACCAGTAGCTATGGATAGCTCTCTTCTCCAATGTGAGTCTCTGCCCATTCCTTGTTCCTACACCCCAGTTTGATCCTTCTCTTGCTATCCATTCTCTTCTTCTGACCTTTAGAAAAGAGGAGAGCCTGCTAGATCAGCCCAATGGCTCATCTTGTCCAGGATCCTGTTCTCATAGTGGCTAGCCAGACGCCTGTGGGAAGCCACAAGCAGGATTCTCACACAAGAGCACTCTCACCTCCTGTGGTTGCTGGCAACTGATATTCAGAAGCATTGCTGCCTCCAGCTGTTGAACATCTGGAGGCAGCAATGCTTCTGAATACCAGTGGCATGCCATCTGAAGCCATTTCCTAACTTATTAATTGGCTTGTGGCAGCATCTGCATAGTCCCTCTCCCACTGTTTTCCTTCCATGTCTTGCTCTGCCTCTAGACCTGACTTCTAGCTGCCTATCTCAGCTTGCGACTGGTGGAATACCAGAGTTCATTTTGCTGCCTGTGTGGAGATTCCACATTCCAACACACATGCAGTCTTGAAGGCTTCTCCAGCCTTCCTTCCCAGTATGAGGCATTGACCTTTTTCTGTGCTGTTAATTCCTCAAAATCCTCCTGAGCATGGCCACTTGACTCAAGATATGACAGACCTGCTGGGTCTGCCATGCTTTGGGATGTCAGTGCAAAATAAATAGTGGGTAAGGCACAGGGGAGTCTTCTAGCCCTCCTTGTTGATGCCTTGGAACAAAAACTGGTTGACATCTGCATAAAACCCCAGACAGTATATAAGGCACTTGGTGTTTCATTCCCTGGCTTTCAAAACCAGCATTTCAGAAATAAATGTATGCTGTGCAGCTTCGAGAATTGAGCACTTTTTGAAAAAAATGTCTAGACTTTTAAAGTGTCAGGCTCCTGGGAATTAACTTTGAGGATTGCTGTTGCAAATGAAATGTAAGCACATAATGAGGATGGGTGTTAGAGAGTGAAATAGACCCAAATGCTAGTGCATATATAGAAACAACATATGCCCTTTTTCTCTGTAGCAGACAACCCTGTATAATGTACCAGTCATTCTTGGCACACTTGATGTTTAATGTACAGAACCAATGTATGTTGGAAATTCTCATATGTTGATATCAACTGGTGTTAGAATTCCTCAGTCATAGTAAATCTTGGTATTTTTGAAGTACTTTTTCATTCCAGGCTGGTGATCTTTAGATATCTTAGATCAGTGGTGTCCAAACTTTTTTCAAAGAGGGCCAGATTTGATGAAGTGAAGGGCCACGACAGCTGACCAAAGGGCCAACCGAAGTTGTTAACCTTTTTTTAGGATTGAAGTTGTTGTGCTTTTTTTAGTATTTTACCCCAAAGTTGTTGAGCTTTTTTTTTAAGGGTTGAAGTTGTTCAACTTCTTTTAGGATTGAAGTTATTGAGTTTTTTTTAGGATTTTACCCCAGGAAATAAACTGCCGCAGGGGCCAGATTAAACCGATCGGTGGGCTGGATTAGGCCCCCGAAGCGGACTTCGGACATGCCTGTCTTAGATGATGTATTTCCTCATGGGCAGAAAGTTTATAAATAGTTTTGTGCAACATAATGTGAATTAGATTTTGGGAAGTGTACATACAGACTTTCACTAAGGAAACTGTGTTCCACAGCACATATGGAGAAGAGAACCACGTTGATTCCATTGCCAATCATTTCCTTAAAGGTAGAGAACTTGTCTCTTTTATACACTCTTTGTTGTTTTCTACCATCTCTTCTTTTAAACTTGTTTGGGAGACGGATCTTAGAAGAGTAGTGGATAATGTGCAGCATGCCTCGTTCCCCCATTTAAATCTGCCTCTGCAAATATCCAAGAAAAACCTTTTAAAAATAGCCCATCAGTGGTTCTTTACATATACTGGTAACTAGAGTCAGTTCCCCTGTGTGTTAGAGAAGATGTAACGAAAGAAGACCCTGTTCACACATGTGGCCGTCTTACAGGTGTGTGCACAACTTTTGGGTAGAGGTCATGAAGGACATTTCTGAAATAATAGGTGTGCTGGTGCCTTTAGACCCCAAACTGTGTCTCCTATCAATTTCTGAGAAATCAAATATGGACTTAATATATAAAACACTTTTTTTTTTTGTTCGTAACTGCTTGTTTGACCATATTGCAGGGCTGGAAGGAGTCCTGGTTTTTCTTTAATCATTTGATTCAACAAAGTATTGTTTATTCTCATTTCTGAGTAATGAAGTTATAAATTGAGGGTATCTTGGGGTTCAACTAAGCCTATGGATTTTGCCTCCGTTTGGTGGCCATTTGTTACTTATATGACAGGCCAATCATGGCAGTGGCAAGTCCTGATGAAATGTTGCTTTGCTTGGTATTCATAACATTTGTCTTGTACTCGCTCTGTATCAGATTGGCTTTTGGTGTAACATCTAAATCAATGTGTACTTGAGAATGTACCTTATTTTATGAGGTAATGGCTGTGAACCCTGGATCTGTGGGGAGGTTGGTACTTTCCTCCCCTTTATTTAATTTCATATTTTCTACTGGATTATTACTTCACCGTCATGATAAAGTCTTGAAAAATTAAATGGTAAATGGCTATCTAAAAATGGTCAAATGCAGTGAATTAGTAGAATGATAACTGTGAGGACTCAGTAGTTAGACACAATTCTCCTTTTTTTAAACAACCTGCACAAATTAAATATTTGGCTTATTCAGGTTCAGATTGTGTGTCCAGGCCTACAAACATGGTTGGCAGCACTACATAAAGGAGACCACTGAACTGGAGGCCTTGGAAGTCCGGATCCCAGGACAGAGCTGGTATTTAATGTGGTGGTGGCATTGAGAAGAGCCTCTGGGCTATGTGAGTTTGGAAACAGGGTTCCTTCCAGGTTTCCCTTTGAATTGCTATTAGTTCCAAAGGGCCAGAATAGGAGAATGAAAATCTGGTGTTTGCTTCATATAAGGTGGCAACACAGTTCTTTTAGCGTAGGAGTGTGGTTTTCACCCCCAAGCAAAATGTCAGGGTTTCAAGATTTGTGTTTAGCTTCCCCATGGCTGCATTTTTCCTAGCATTTAAAGGAAGTCCCACCAAAAAATATAAAATAAAATAATCAAGCTCTCCTCTTTGGTTTGTTACAGAGTCTAGCCCAGCTAGAGAACCTGTGCAAGCAACTGTATGAGACAACCGACACCACAACACGGCTCCAGGCAGAGAAAGCCTTGGTTGAGTTTACCAACAGTCCGGACTGCTTGAACAAGTGCCAGCTTCTGCTTGAAAGAGGGAGTGTACGTAGGCAGAGAAACCCACCACCCTGCTTTCAAACCACCTAAAGTGTTCTCTGGGTATTTGCCTGTGCTCATGGCTTGGTACAGAAAAGCACTGCAGGGGTCCTGCTGGTGTATTCTCTCCTCTGCTCTGCTTACAGCCATGAACTTGAGAACTGATCACTATTGGGTCTCCTGCTTTCTTTTGGAGTAATTTACACAGAACATCTTGGCCCTTTCTCAAGGCTTTCTATTTAAAATACTTCTAAAGCACTATAAAGGAAGTTGAGTGGAACTATTACAGAATTAATGTGGTCCACTCTTGGATCTGCTTGAATTCATAAGATTCATTGCAAACCAGTATGAGAATTCAGACACCTCCAGCAGACTTCCACAGTTCCTAGCCTTGAACACCTCCTGTGATGAATCCTTGTGCTCTTCTTACACACTCTTTCCTCCAGTATACACTACAGTCTTTCCTGTGAATGCATTTGAGGATCAGACCCTCCTGTCTGTCATGGACTGGCTGAATGCAGAGGAATGGTGGAAGGCACCAGCTGGGGTACACCCAAGGAAAGAGAGGGCTCAGAGACACGGGATTGGTGGTGGGATGACATTGAATGGTCAGAGGGAGAAGAGGGAGCAGACTAGGAGGAGGAGGTGTTGGAAGGTGAAGAGGTAACAGTTTAGTGAACAGGAAGAAGCTGTGGCAGAGAGCAGTCCAGAATCGGGCAGAAGCGGAGGCTGGAGAGGAGGGAGACTTAAGATGCACAGACCCATAGAGCAGGGGTAGCCAACTCCCAAGAGACTGCGATCTACTCACAGAGTTAAAAACTGGCAGTGATCTACCCCCTTTTTGGGGGTTCATGTCAAAGTTGCTGAGCTTTTTTTTTAGGAAGGAAAGCCCTGTTTTTTTGGGTTCAGGTCAAAATTGTTGAGCTTTTTTTAGGGAGGAGGAAAGCAGGGTTAAAATCATGAGCTTTTTTTTTAGGGGGACCAAAGTTGTTGAGCTTCATTGGGGGGAGCCAGTGACCTACCAGTGATCTACCAGAGACATCCAGTGATGTACCGGTAGATCACGATCTACCTGTTGGATGTGCCTGCCATAGAGGTATGAAGAGGATGGAGCAAAGACAGACAAGGCAAAGAAGTCTCAAGTTGCTTGGGAAGGACCTGGGGGGGGGGGGAGAGAGATTTAGAGAGCTGTGGGAAGGTGGGGACCTGCAGTCCTCACTACTGCCTCATTGGAGCAAGGCCTACTGGGAAGAGTTGCTGTGTTCACTAGGCCTGAGCTGCTTTCATTTCTTTGAATACAGAGTTTACTTCACTGACATATTGTAAGTTATTGCTGAGCGGCTCCCAGTTCATGCCTTGACACTGCCTTATCAGTGTGAACATACTTACATCCTTGACCTTTGACGATCACTTGGAAAGCTTTCTCCTTTCCTGCTTTTGCCTACAATTTCACCATTTGCTTTCTGTTTGTGTTTTACAGTCGTCTTACTCCCAGTTATTGGCTGCTACATGCCTTACGAAACTGGTGTCACGCACAAACAACCCTTTGCCCTTGGAACAGCGGATAGATATACGTAAGTAGAAGAAGAGAGCCAGCATACCCAAGATCGAAATCAATTACATGAGGAGTTTAGAAGATGCCCATGGTATTAAAAGAGGACGCCAACATCTACAGTTGGGCAAACCAAAATATCAGAAAAGTGCAGCAAACTTTTGAGTTCTCCCAAGCTTTTCATCAAACAAGATGTTACACGGGGGAGAAAAGTGAGGAGGAAAACTGTACAAGCACAAGGCTGATGTTGTAGCATTAAGATCAGCTTGTAGGCCCAGGTCCAAGATAGTGGTGACTAGCTGAGTAAGTCTCTCCCGGATGTTGCAGATACTAGGTTGCACACCTAGGATTCTGGGATAAAGAAACAATGGCTGCTCCTCATCACTGAGAAACTGGCGTTGGGCGTGTAATCCAAACCAGTGGTGATAAACCTGTCGCCCTCCAAATGTTCTTGTACTACTGTTCCCATCGACTCCATTGATCCCAATGGTCAGGGATGATGGGGTTTGTTGTAGTATATAGCAGCATCTGGAAGGCTGCAGGTTCCCCCTCCCAAATCTTAAATGAAGCACGCAGGTTTCCAAGCAGAACATCTAAACTTCATTTTATCAGCCAATGTTACATCATCCCCAAATCTGAAGTGTGTAACTTGCTAAGTGTGGCACTTGGGAGGGACTTATTCAGCCTTAATTTCTGTCTTGGGGCTGAGAAAGCAAGCTGACATTGGTGTCTCAACATAAACCTGATTTTTGCATCTTATTTTTCTTGTCCCCAACTTATCCCGTGATCTGTGTAGCATCTTACCTGATGATGAGTTCTGGAGAGTCGTTCATGGAGTTCAGTCGATTATGCTTGGCACAGTCCTGTGACAACTGGCTGGTCCTAATAACAGTATTGCCAAACTGGATTTTGGAGTTTTTCTTATAGACCAATGCAGCTACCTTTCGCTTTTTAAACTTTTGAGAGTGCTCTGTACCTTTCTCGAATGCTAGCCTTCAGTGATTCTAACAACTATTCAGTCATTTAGTGGCACGATGCTTAATCACTATGTTGCTAGTATGTGACTTTTTTTGGCAAAGTTTTTTTTAAATTTCATTTTATAATGTATATTAAACATGTATATTAAAAATATTAAAATAGGCACATAGAATGTGCACAGTAGCACATGGGTTAAAATAACAAAGTAAGTAAAGACTACCAGCCTTCTCAAGATTATCTAGTATAGTTCCAGATATGTTAGGCTTGTGACAAGCGTTGTCTCAAAAATGACAGTTCGCCTGTATATGTCATTAAAGAATGCCAAATTATATAATAAGTGTCTGGAGGTTCTAGTCCTTATCAAAATCTCAAATTATGCATAATTTTCTCCTATTATAGCTATATTCCAGAGTGAGTTGTACCAAGTGTTCACTGAAAAAAATTGGGCTGTTTTCCATTGAGTTGCAATTACCATTTGTGCTGCCAAGATCGTATATAAGGCCAATTCTTTTAAATCTTCCATTCTTCAGGATGCATTTCGTCAAAACTACAATTGCATGTGGCATGTTTTTCCAGGGGAGTTATGGGTTGGCTTTGTCTTATTACATACAGTAATTATTTAAAACATGTTTACCTTTCCTTTCCTTAAGAAGCCGAATGCAACCTGCTAATGTAAACTGAAACAATCGCTTGTCAAAGTTTTTGAAATGGTTAACTATTATTAAGTCCAATAAGCCACCCATAAAGTGTTAAAACAGCCTAGAAACACAAGCAGCCATTCGAAAATAATTGAACCACAACAATTACGTACAGTACAATTGCATCTTACGTGGAGGCTCAATTCCTAGGGTTCCACATATACTCAAAAATTGTATATACCCAAGCCCTTGGAACCCTTACCTTCACAAGCACAAAGTGACTCAAGTGGACCTGGCACAAAAATAACTTTTAAACTCTCTTCCTTGCTTGGAGGGCAAGGCCTACTTAGTGCACTAACTCCAGCAGGCTAAAGATGCTTGCACAAAATCTCGTAGGAACTCTGATGTCCCCACGAGATCTCGCAAGAGCATCCCAGAAGCAGTGTGCCAATAGGGCCTTACCCCACAAGCAAGGGGGAAAGCTTAAAATCTGTGCTTGGAAACCCCAAGTGGACCCGGCACTAAGGCAGCCTTCAACTACATGAGGTTAAAATCACACAAGTTAAATGTGCACAAGTACAGTCATATCTTGGTTTTCGAACAGCTTAGTTCTCGAATGTTTTGGCTTCCGAAAGCCGCAAACCCGGAAGTGACTTCCGGTTTGCGAACTATTTTTGGAAGCTGAACGTCCGACGGGGCTTCCAATTGGCTGCAGGAGCTTCCTACAGCCAATCAGAAGCCGCACTTTGGTTTCCGGACGTTTTGGAAGCCAAACGGTCTTCCGGAACGGATTCCATTCTACTTCCAAGGTACAACTGTACTTCAAAAAGGGACCAACACTTTATAGCCCAAAAGTCTTCCTGAAAAGGAAGATTATGTTCATCCCACGGAAGGCCACTAGAGGGAGCAAGATGAGTGTCTCTTGTGGAGGAATTGCAGAGCCACTCGCAGAGAAGCAGCCAAGGAGAAGCCCCACTCTCCTTGGTCCCAACTAAACATATCTCTGGAGCGGTTGATACAGCAGGGCCTCTGACCATAGCTGTCAACCCTCCCTTTTTTTTGGCGGGAAACTCCCTTATTCCAATGCCGTATCCCGCTGCTATCCCAGATTGTTGATATCCCTTAAATTTCCTGGATTTCAAAGGAAGCAGCTCCTCTCCCTCCCTGCCGGCCAGGGAGGCTCCTCAGCTGCGTTGCTCGGCTGCCAATAAGGAGTCTGAGACCGACTGTGGGCGGAGCTTGCTTGCCTTGTGCAGCCAGACCCTCACGCCCAACCAGACAGCCTGCCTGCCGTCTACGCGCTTGCTCTTTCGCTCACCTGTTCGCGCACAGCCTCTGGAGCGCAGGGTGGCGAGGCTACTTGGTGCCATTGCACCGCCCTCGCGGCATCCCTTCTTTTCAAATCCGAAAGTTCGAAAAAATCCCTTATTTTCAAAGCCGAAGGTTGACAGCTATGCCTCTGACACTCGTCAGCAGGTGGGCAGGCCCACACAGGAAAAGGTGATTCTGGTCCCAAATCATAAAAGGCTTTCAAAGTCATAGCCAGCGCTTTGAATTAGCCCCAGAAGCAACTTGGGAAGCCAGCTTGGCTGTGTCAGTAAGGGGGCGGCACACTTTGTCTAGGCAGCCCCTCTTCAGCAGCCTGGCCACAGCATTGTCGAGCAATTGTAGCCTCTGAGCCCTTTTCAAAGGCAACCGTACGTAGGGAACTCTTCGTAGTAATCTAAACATAAGTGGGTGGTATTCAGCTAAGTTTTACTCAAGTGTATAGGTCCACTGAAATTAATGAACATGATTAAGTGAGGTCCATGAATGTTGGTGGGTCGGAGGTTAGTTGACTACTAACCAATGTATTTATGTGTCACCCTGAGCAAGTCTTTCCTCAAGAAACTTGCTCTGAGGTTACTGTAGGTAGATGGAGTAACTTCTGACTAATGACAGAGAAATGGACGTTTGACCTCAGAAGGGTTCTGATCTTTCCAGAACCACATGTCGTCGTCGTCCCCATACCATTTCTTTTCCAAGGCATTCCATATGTGGTGTGGGGTCCTCAACATATAGCAAGTAGCATGTGCATGCCTGTGTTCCACTTGCTCCTGGGTTTGATATTATGTAATTGCCAGGGACAGGGACCCAGGTGGCGCTGTGGGCTAAACCACAGAGCCTAGGGCTTGCTGATCAGAAGGTCGGCGGTTCGAAATCCTGCGACGGGGTGAGCTCCCGTTGCTCGGTCCCAGCTCCTGCCAACATAGCAGTTCGAAAGCACGTCAAAGTGCAAGTAGATAAATAGGAACCGCTCTGGCGGGAAGGTAAACGGCGTTTCCGTGTGCTGCTCTGGTTCGCCAGAAGCAGCTTAGTCATGCTGGCCACATGACCTGGAAGCTGTACGCCGGCTCTCGGCCAATAAAGTGAGATGAGCACCTCAACCCCAAAGTCGGACATGACTGCACCTCATGGTCAGGGGTTCCTATTACCTTTACCTTTAATCGCCAGGGACACCCAACAGGCACAACTATAGAAGCATAGAATTGCAGAGTGGGGGTGGACATCAAGGGCCATCTAGTCCAAGCCCCAGTGGTGGCTTTTCTGTGTTGCTGCAGCGGGGGGGGGGTGTAGTTTCAAAAGGTCAGCTTCAGGAGATGCTTTATTTATCAGTTTTCGGCTCCTGTCTTTGCCATTATTCTTCATCTGGATGTTTCCGTGTCTTTCAGGGAACTACGTGCTCAACTACCTTGCCACCAGACCCAAGCTGGCAACTTTTGTTACACAGGCACTAATTCAGCTCTACGCCAGGATCACAAAGCTGGGCTGGTTTGACTGTCAGAAAGATGAATATGTTTTCAGAAACGTCATCACTGATGTCACAAGGTTTTTACAGGTTGGCCGTTTACTCCACCCCACCTGTCCCACTTGGCGTATGTAGTGCTTTCACCAAGAGGCTTCTCGCGATGCCATCAGACAGTTGTCACCAACCTAATGCTCCCTAGCTGTTTTGGACTGTAACTCCCAGCCAGCAAGGCCATTTGGTGCTGGGGCTGATGGAAAACCCTTCAAGGTGGTTTGCAACAATAAATTAAAATAATGAAACACAGTAATAGTACCCAAAATATTGAAACCAAAAGCCATCAATGCACAGTACAGAATCACTTCTGCCCAAGGGATCTTAATTGTCTCTCTCTGTGTGTGTGTGCAGTAACATTTGTCATCTTGCTGCTTGACCTCCCTTGCCATTCAGTCTGACTCTGCCTGTTCCTTCTCCAGGACAGTGTAGAACACTGCATCATAGGAGTGACAATCCTGTCTCAGCTAACAAATGAAATTAATCAAGTAAGTGCCTCAGCCTTCGCCAGTAAACTCACTGTCAACGCTTCTCCTTTGGATTGCTGCTGTATGTTATGCACCGATTTCATGTCCTTTGGTGGTAAGAAATTGAGCACTCCAGAGATTAGTCTCTGCCATCTCAGGCTTTGCTTACACCTCTTTCCTATCCAGAGACTCAGAAGGGCACTGCTTTCTATGAAAAGCATTAACTGATGGTGACCCAGTGTTCTTTCTCAGCCAAAAGTCCTCATTTCTTCAGTAAGAGTGGCAAATCCACTCTTTGCAAAATTGCAAATAATCACGCTCTTGCTCCAGCTTCTCCTTTCCAGGCATTTAGGTGGCTCAGCCTGCACCTCATGCAAAGGAGACAGTCAACCTCAGTCGGTGAAACCTGGGCATTGCCTGAATGCTGCCAGGCTGTCACAGTTTTGTTCTGCAGAACTGTAAATCATTGAACAGACTTCTGAATTCTTAGCTGGGATTCCTGCATTGCAGGCTGTTTGACTAGATGGCCTTCAAACCCTAGAGTTCTATGAAATTAGTGCTCTAGGTGGTTAGCATGCTTTATTTACTGGCAGAGGGCAGTATATGGGGTGTTCTGCTGTTTCGTGTTTTTCCTTTATTGGGATGCTTACTTTGACTCTGCACTCTTTAACTTGCGTTCTAATGATCCCTTTCTCTCTCTATCTCTCTTTCCCTGCTCCCCACCCCACCCAGGCAGACACTACACACCCACTGACCAAGCACAGGAAAATAGCCTCTTCATTCCGAGATTCATCTTTGTTTGATATTTTCACTCTCTCGTGCAATTTACTAAAACAGGTGATGTGAGAACAACTTTTTTTCGGGGGGGGTGGGGGTGGAACTTTGGACAGTGTTTTCTTTTAGCTGTGAGTTTAGGACCCTGTCAAGCAAACACCTGTGTGGTTTTAAATTAGCTGAGATGTACTGACGAGAACTTTAGCTGTCCTGAAAAGGGAACTGCAGAATAATAATAATAATAATAATAATAATAATACCTTTATTGTCAATGCATAAAATAAGATTTCTTTATTGTCATTATACAAATACAATACAATGAAATTGGATGCTTTCCCATAAAAACAACACAAAACATTACTTGTGCAGCTATTGATATAGCATAGAATTGAATGCTCGAAAATATTTCAATTGTTTCTCCTGAAACAGTCCTTCAGCTGGTACAGTGAAATTAACCGATCCTCCCCCCCACCCCACAAACACTCAGTCTCATTGCACTCTGTGTGCTTTTCGCACAACACACCAATCCCAAAAGTCAATTGCACTATATTATTTTCCGTTCAGCAGCCTAACAGCCCATGGATAGAAACTGTTTTTTAGCCTGTTGGTATGACTGATTATACTTCTATATCTCCTGCCCGAGAGTAGAAGATTAAAGAGGTGCTGGCTGGGGTGTGAATCGTCCCTGAGAATGTTTCTCGCTCTCCTAAGGCAACGATCCCTTGCAATGTCATCTAGCGGGCTCAGGGGACAGCCCATGATATCATGTGCTGTGTTCACCACCTCTGTAAAGACTTTCTGTCCGAGGCTGTCAAGCCAACGTACCACACTGTGATGCAATATGAGAGGACAAGAAGCAGTGTTAGGTTCTAATCCCCACTCGGCCATGAAGCTCACTGGGTGACTCTGGGCCAGTCACTCACTCTCAGCACCACCTACCTCACTGGCTTGTTGTGGGGGTTAAATGAGGAAGGGGAGAATCGTGTGCACCACCTTGAGCTCCTTGGAGAAAAATGTGATGTGTGAATGCAATTAATAACAGAAATAAAGCAGCAGAAAATTGAGGGGAGGGAGACACTGATTAAAAGCCGTGTCCTTTTACATGGTTTTGTATGTTTTGTAGTATTTTATGCACTGAGACTTGCCGTTATTTTTATTTATTATAGATTAGTAATTCTTTATTGTAATTGATAAGTGTAAACTGTCTATTATTTGCTGATGTTTAATTTTACTGTTTACTATTAAATTCTAATGGATTGTTGACCATTGCTTTATTTAAGTTACAGGTAGGTAGCCGTGTTGGTCTGTCATAGTCAAAAAAAAAAATTCTTGGTACCAAGAACAAACTTAGTTGGTCTCTAAGGTGCTACTGGAAGGATTTTTTATTTTTTATTTTATTTAAGTTGTTTATTTTAAAGTTATTGTGACTTTTTATATTGGATCAGATTGTTATTATTAGTGTTCAATGTTTTATTATGTTTTTATATGTGTTGGATATAAAACCCAACCAGATGGGCAGGGTATAAATAAATAAAAAATTATTATTATTTATTAAAACTGAGCTCCACAGGAAAGCAGCTCCACTTTTTCTTTTACTGTAAGATTGGGGCATTCCAGTGTTTCTGGTAGGGGAGCCCTGAGATGAAACCATTTTGCCTTCCCACTCCAGGATTCCCTTTGTCTTTAGGCTTGGCAGCTGTCTTGAACTCTGCCCATTAACAGATGTGGTTTTCCATTCTATTTTCCTTCTTTTGGTAGGCTTCAGGGAAGAACCTGAACCTGAACGATGAAAGCCAGCACGGCCTCCTCATGCAGCTTCTCAAGCTCACACACAACTGCCTAAACTTCGACTTCATTGGTACATCCACAGATGAGTCCTCAGATGACCTCTGCACCGTGCAGATCCCCACCAGCTGGAGATCAGGTAAAGCACCTTTTTTCCCTGTTCTGGCCCAGCCGGGAGAGGCCTTGGGAAGTGAGCTGTGTGAGGGGAACTTGATCAGTAGCAGGTGTGACTTTGCAAGCTGTGCACAGTCTTCCCATCCTCTCTGAGTGACCAGCGTCCTGACAGATCCCCAATTCAAGTATTCCTTTGCTGGGGTTGTTGAGAGTTGTAGTCCAAAACATCCAGAGGGCACCAGGTTGGCACAAGTGAAGTGCTCCACGCTGCAGCTTGTGTGGATAAAGATGAGTATGAAATTGTAAAGTGTTTAGAAATTGGTGCCCGAGTTTTGATTTATTTATTTTTTAATACTTACTTTCCTCTTCCCTCCCTGTCCCTTGCTTGTGCTGAATGAATGGATGGATGTTTAGTGCAACCTTTACCATCCTGGTGCCTCCTCTAGCTTTTGGACTGAAACTCGCATTGGCCGCAACTGGCTAGCGTTGTAGTGGGTGTTAGGATTCTTGCTCCGTGTTTGCAGTCATGGGATTGTTGTCTATCACTTGACAGTGTATGTTTTCATTCCACATAGTGGGAACCAGGCAGAGGGCCTTCTCGGTAGTGGCACCCGCCCTATGGAACGCCCTCCCCTCAGATGTCAAAGAGAACAACAACTACCAGGCCTTTAGAAGACATCTGAAGGCAGCCCTGTTTAGGGAGGCTTTTAATGTTTAATAGATTATTGTATTTTAATGTTCTGTTGGAAGCCGCCCAGAGTGGCTGGGGAAACCCAGCCAGATGGGCAGGGTATAAATAAATTATTATTATTATTATTATTATTATTATTATTATTATTATTATTTGCCACCGGAGGAAATCTACTCCATACAACGTACAAATGTCTCAAAAAGTGCAAAGAGATTCAAAAGTGCAATGTCCGATGTGCAACAAGTCCAATGTCATAAAGTGCTAAAGCTATATGTGACATGAGAAGAACCATTCATGGATCTCCTGAGGTCTTTCAGCATCTTTAAAAGCAGTTGAGAGTGGGGATCAGGGCCGTGGTGCTGCAGATTGGCCTCCAGTTCTAGAATCATAGAGTTGGAAAGGACCATGAGGGGCCATCTAGCCCAATGCCTTGTAATGCAGGAATCTTATAATGATCATAATGATGATGAAAGACCCGTCAGTGCCAAGGGCATTGGTAGGGATGCTGCGCTGAGCAAATCTGAAGGCCTGAGATAGTCACGAGTGCTGGGTTGAACCACTTTGCCAGAGTTCGGGTATCCACAGTGATGTGTTGTTTGTTTCTTCCAGCCTTTCTAGATTCCTCAACTTTACAGCTGTTTTTTGACCTGTACCATTCCATCCCTCCTACGTTTTCACCTCTGGTGAGTGTGGCATTCCTGACTTATTGGGCAGGGGCATACGTTCCAGGGGCATACATCCCCTTGAGAAGGTTCACAGGGTGGGTTTGATCACCCTGTTGGAGATCAGAAGGAAGTTTCTCTCCCCCCCCAAAAAAAAAATGGTTACCTGCTTGTTTGCATTGTCTTTCCACAACCTATATGCCAATGCAAGTGTGCATTTGGTTTATATTTTATTCCAGACAACTTACGGTTCTCCCATTTATTAACCCTCCTACCTTTAGGTCTTATCGTGTCTCGTGCAAATCGCCTCTGTACGTAGGTCCCTATTTAACAATGCAGAAAGAGCGAAGTTCCTGTCTCATCTCGTTGATGGTGTCAAGCGAATACTGGAAAACCCTCAGGTGAGTCTGTCAGAACTGTGGATGGGAGTCAACCGTGTGTGTGTGTGTGTGTGTGTGGTCGCAAACTGCCTTTTGAAGCTGGGAAACAGTGGAGAGCAATCCAAAGGCCCATGGAACTGAGCAACAAGTGGTAGCTAGCAACCAGGGCATAGCTTAAGAGAGTGAATAAACACAAAGCTTCACCGTACACATGGTTAACTTTGGGCAGGCAAAATCAGGGGAAAGAAATAAGTGGCTGTAACTGAGAAAATGTCCCAGGATTGAGATCCGTCAGTATGTGAATGCTTCATACTGAAACCAGCAACATTATGTGCCAAGAGATTTTTTTGGCAAGTCTCTGTGCTGAGCTTTGCAAACTATATTGCACACATGTACGTGTGTTTGTGTGTATTGCTGTGTGCACTGTTCGGTTTTTTACTCACTCCTTCCACATCTACTGACCGTGCTCTGTTCTCATTGGACTGCTATTCCAGTTGTTGAAAACCACTGGAGAGGAGAGTGCTCTTGCACAGGTTTCTGATTGGAACATCTGGTTGGCCATAGTGAAAAGAGGATGCTGGAGTAGATGGGCCTTTGGCCCAATCCAGCAGTCTCTTCTTATGTTTCCTCCCCTTGTGGTGTCCCCCCCCCCTTCTGCAAACCTTCCCCCCCCCACCGAGTTGCTGATTCCTTCTTGGGTGTGGATGGTGCCTTTTGTGGTAGGTAAAGGCAGGAACTTGGAACAAGGTCTCTTTTTGTATATCTGTTTATTCTGCTAGATCAGGGGTGGCCGACTCCCAAGAGACTGTGATCTACTCACAGAGTTAAAAACTGGCAGTGATCTACCCCCTTTTGGGGGGTTCAGGTCAAAGTTGCTGAGCTTTTTTAAGGAAGGAAAGCCCTGTTTTTTTGGGTTCAGGTCAAAGCTGTTGAGCTTTTTTAAGGAAGGAGGAAAGCAGGGCTAAAATCATGAGCTTTTTTTAGGGAATCCAAACTTGTTGAGCTTCTTTGGGGGGAGCCAGTGATCTATCAGTGATCTACCAGTAGATCACGATCTACCTGTTGGACGTGCCTGTGCTAGATAATAAGAAGCTACAAAGAGATGCAGGTCACAAGAACCTCAGCCTACTCCAGGCTTCATAAATTTCACCCGGCCATTACCTGCCATTCTTGGTGCACAACAGGTTTGAGCAATTTTGCTGTGCCCCATCTGAAGACAAGGGCAGCTGTTGACTCCGTACAGTGTGCTAGGCTGGCTCACGGTGGTAGGATGCCCACCACCATTGCAGAGAGAGTCAGAGGTCTTGGGTGCTCAGTTATTTAGTGCCTGAACAAATTAGTGTTTTGGATACTGTACTTGATGGCAGCCCCTACCACCGGTAGTGTTGGGCTGCTGTCGCCTGGACTTTCAGGTAGACCCATTCATTGCATGCAACAGTGATGAGCCGTCACTCCACAGCTGTGAGGGTTATAATAGCTACACATTGGAAAAGCAGATATGTACCCACCATATTTGATTGGATACAAAAACTAACAGAGTATGCGGAGTTAGACTACTTACCAGAAAAAAATCAAAGATAAATCCAAACAGGAGTTTGTCTCACATTGGAATTGTTTTAAGGAATACTTGAAGAGGAATTGCAGCAATCTGAAAACAGTAACGGCCTTTGAGTAGTTTCTGTAGATAACAAATTTAAAAGGAAAATTGATAGATAAGAAAATATTATACTGTAAATAAAAAGACAATGGACAAATATAGGCAGTAAGTTTATTAGTACAAAATAGAAGAGACGGAAGTCATTCATTTATGAGGAATATTATGATTTTAAAATTACATCTTTTTTCTTTTTTGTGTACAGTAATACTTGTCGATCTATGATAATAACAATTACGAACATACTCTGAAAACAAGAACATGTATAATTGTAAGATGTAAAGTCATGATGTAAAGATATACTTGTGAGTAATAAAGGAAAAACTAAAAGAAAAAGAAAAAAAAGATGAGCCTTCACTAGTCCCCAGCCATGGGAGCAGAAGCTTTTTGTGCTGTGCCACACTTTTATGTTGTGAACTGCCCTGTGATCTTCGGATGGAGGGTGGGATACAAATTAAATAAATAATCAATCCAGTTTACTGAATCCGTGCAATAACTCATTTCGAAATTTGTTCCTTTCCCAGAGCTTGTCAGACCCAAACAACTACCATGAGTTCTGCCGACTTCTGGCCCGCCTGAAAAGCAATTACCAGCTCGGGGAGCTGGTGAAAGTGGAAAACTACCCTGAGGTCATCCGCCTCATTGCCAACTTCACAGTGACCAGCTTGCAGGTGAGAAGCTGCGTGGTTTTGGTTTGGCACCGTGTGCGTGTGTGTTGCGGAGGGAGGGTTTTCAGCAGGGGAAGAGCACCCAAAATCACACTGCAAAACTTTGACCTTGTTAGGTTGAAACTGAGAGGGAAGTGGTGGGCTGCCCTCTCAGAGTCGCCTGCTGTGGGTGTATAAGGTACACAATAGTAATATTGTGCCCCTTGTCACTACGTGCATCACGCAGAATTGCCCTGGTTTCTTCCTCGCTGCACAGCATTTTAGCTCATTAAGAGCAGAAAACACTTCCAACTGTGCAGGCCACAGCAAGGCAAAGCATACCTTCTGTCAAGGCCACCAGTCTTCAAAACATCTCCTCTCCCCATGTGGTATATTTGGGAAACGTACTGATGTTAGGACATAGCTGTCAACTTTCAGATTTGAAAATAAGGGATTTTCCCAAACTTTCGGATTTGAAAATAAGGGATGCCGCAAGGGCCATGAAATGGCACCAAGTAGCCTCGCCACCCTGCACTCCAGAAGCTGCACGCAAACGGGTGAGCGAAAGACGGCAGGCAGACTGGCTGTCTGGTTGGGCGTGAGGGTCTGGCTGCACAAGGCATGCAAGCTCCGCCCCCCAGTTGGTCTCAGACTCCTTATTGGCAACGCAACTGAGGAGCCTCCCTGGCCGGCAGGGAGAGAGAGGAGCTGCTTCCTTTGAAATCCGGGAAATTTAAGGGATATCAACAATCCGGGATAGCAGTGGGAAACGGCATTGGAATAAGGGAGTTTCCCACCCAAAAAAGGGAGGGTTGACAGCTATGGTTAAGTAGCCTGCATGTGAGGGAATTCAGAAAGTGTGTAAAAGGATATTGTTAGGAGAATCTGCTTCCTGTATGTTTCTGTAATGTTTGTATGGGGGGAAATCTCAGCCTTGGACCAGTTTGATAGAAAGTAGACACAGAATTCTTCTTGCTTAACCAGGCATCCAGCTCTGATAATGCAGGCATGCTTTTCCTCTGAGAATGTGACTTAATTTCTGCGCATGTGTAAAGCGAAGGTGAGGGAGTGTATAAGCTACTCTTGTTCTGACCAAATAAAAGCTATCGTAAACGTTGCAACTGGAGTGGTGAATTGAAGAAAATCCGCTGCCTTGGCCAGCGTGGCAGAATCTTGTTTAATTTTATAAAAATGGAGGAGCT
This sequence comes from Darevskia mixta, assembly GCA_034641385.1. Taxonomy (NCBI): domain Eukaryota; kingdom Metazoa; phylum Chordata; class Lepidosauria; order Squamata; family Lacertidae; genus Darevskia; species Darevskia mixta. Next base: position 3,349,138 of record JAWWNH010000025.1, on the reverse strand, counting down.
TCCTTTGTTGTATTCAGGTGCTGAGATGCATGACACACACACCCAAAATAAGGATGTTCAAGGTCCCAAGTACAGACTTTAGGTTCCCCTTTAGAAGCATACAGGTGTCCAAACAGACCTGCACTGTGCTGCTTACTCTACTTACAACTGCTGACGGCTGTTTACTTGAATGGCTCCCATGTCCTTAAGCACAAAGGCTGGGGGTCGGGGTGGGGGCTGCTGGCCAGCCTGCAAGTGGCATTCCATTTCCTTCCCTTTGTTCCTACAGCACTGGGAATTTGCTCCGAACAGCGTTCACTATCTCCTGAGCCTGTGGCAGCGCCTGGCAGCGTCTGTTCCTTACGTCAAAGCCACAGAGCCGCACATGCTGGAGACTTACACGCCTGAAGTCACCAAAGCTTACATCACCTCCAGGCTGGAGTCTGTGCACATCATACTAAGGTAAAGAGGCCAAGAGTGGTACTCAAGGAGTGGAGGGAGAACAGCCTGCACAAGCCCTTGTTGGTACCTAAACAGTTCAGGACCCAGTTATCTGAAGGACCCCTGTACCCATACATACCTACCCAAGCTATAAGCTTGGCCCTGCGGCTGCTGTCCAGTGCACTGGTAAAAGCTGTTACCATAGGTTGGTGAGTACCAGCAGCAGCGCCTTTTCTGTGGTGGCCCCCTAACCCTACAACATCCTTCCCAGGGAAATACACATGACTTCCCTCCCCCTCTCATAAACCTTTTTTCATTCTGGTCTGTGCTGGGGTGATTTTAGGGTTACTGTGTTTTAAGAACTTCGTTTTATCTGCAGCATCTGTTTGTTTGTTTGTTTGTTTGTTTGTTTGTTTGTTTGTTTGTTTAAATGCTTTACAACTTGGGGATTTTAATATTGATCTGTTGTCGTGGGAGTTATTACCCACACAAAAATATGCTGTGGTTATTTATTTACTTATCAGTCTTATTTGCAGCCCCCTCTTATTTGAATGTTCTCAGTCCCAGAGTGGGGAGCAAAGTAATTAAAAAAAAAACCATAGAAAAATGATATAGAAAAATTACAAAATCATATAACCAGAACCAATAAACAGCTAAACAATTCTATCATAAGGTAAACAGGTAAAATTGCATCAGCATGAATGGATGGATGAATGAATGAATGAATATTTCCAGTTTAACAAAATGTGGGCCTCAGGCTCAACAGAGCTGCCAGGTAGTGATTTACAGGTGGATTTGCTGGCCTCCTCCAGAGAGTTGCCACAAAGCAACAGCGTAGTGGGCCTTGCCTTACAGCCTAGATCAGTGATGGCTAACCTTGACACTCCAGATGTTTTGGGACTACAACTCCCATCATCCCTGACCACTGGTCCTGTTAGCTAGGGATGATGGGAGTTGTAGTTCCAAAACATCTGGAGTGTCAAGGTTAGCCATCACTGGCCTAGATAGAGGTGGGGAAACAAGCTTGATCCACCTTCTGGCAGCAGCATTTCACTCTCTCTCCCTGCCTTGCTACTTGCTCCCCATGCAGAGACGGCTTGGAAGATCCACTGGACGACACGGGCCTGGTGCAGCAGCAGCTAGACCAGCTGTCCACTATCGGGCGCTGTGAATATGAGAAGACGTGCGCTCTCCTTGTGCAGCTGTTTGACCAGTCAGCTCAGTCCTACCAGGAGCTGTTGCAGAGTGCGACGGCCATCCCTGTGGATGTGGCTGTGCAGGAAGGTGAGGGCCCAGAGATAAGCCGCATCACTCCTGTCCATCGTGGCACAGAAGATTTTGGGGGAAGGGGTTGTATAGGGTGCTGCTACTCCTTCACCCTTTAGCCAACCCAGTGTACTTTAAGAATTGTGACCCTTTGCATATTTTAATTAGTTTGTCATGGGTATTTGCTGTGATTTTTTCAGGTTGTAAACTGCTTTGAAGAGATATTGGAAAAGGGGACATAAATTGCTTTCCTCCAGAGATTTTGTCAGCAAAGCAGATATGGCATGCAGCAGGAAGGGACTCTGTTTTGGTTGCTGCCCTACCTTGCATCATTTGCTGCAAATTATAGTATGTGTTGCAGTAACGGAGCAATGGAAATGGCAAAGGACTTTGGGACAGTAAGAGAGTAGGTGGCAAGTTTCAGCTTAAGAGAAAGATATCAGAGGAAAGGGGCATTAGAACCTATTAGATGCTGGTTGAAACTGCTGAGGTTAAAGAAAAAAGGATAGCAGTTGTTCAAAGGTTACCTGTGGTTAGGAGGAAGAAGAAATTAAAGTCCTGACATAATCTGCTATTTGAAACCACTGCTTCTAACTACTGTATAAGAACAGATCAACAGTGCAACAGATTGTCAGGAAAACAGTAGAAACTCACTCCCCACCCCCTTTTTTAGGAGAGTGATTGAGATATTTTTTTAGTATGAACTGTAAATGCAAGGGAATCCCACCTTCCCCAGTAGTTGGACCTTGAGCTTAGCTTTTCAGAGAAACACTTCTGTGGATCAGCACTCTTGCTCTTCTGGTTTCAGGACGCCTGACATGGCTCGTCTATATCATTGGGGCTGTGATTGGTGGCCGAGTGTCATTTGCCAGCACAGATGAGCAGGACGCAATGGACGGCGAGCTGGTTTGTCGGTAGGAGCCGTTGGATTCCTTAGCAGCCCTGGTTTCTTCATGCTGAAAACACTAGAATATGGAAAAGGCCATAATGAAGAGCTGTTATCTGGGATTGGTGGCTGGCTGGGTGGGAGAATTAGTGGCACAGCTCTGTGGCTGCTCTTACCTTCAGGGTTACCACGAGGGCTGTGTACTGCACAGGTTTGAGCTCCGAGGAACGTCCATCCCAGAATTAGTGGAAGCGGAATAGATTATACAGATCTCCATCTTATTCTGCAGAGACTGCTTGCACATAGAGAGGTTCCTCTTGCCAAATACAAGTTGTGCATTCCGGAGTAAAACGTAATTAGGAAAGTGTAGAAAACGCTTCTAAAACAGCAGAAAATGTTGGGTGAGAAGCATATTGAACTTGACTGAATACTTAAAATTCCACACAGGTCAAGGATCCCTGAGAGTCTTTTAAGCCCTTGTAGTGGATTTTCTTCATTTAATCCACACCAGTTGCGGCATCCATCTCTGATCATGCATGCATGCTTTTCCTCTGAGATTGTGACTTAATTTTTCTGCTTGTGTAAAGTTAATGCACAGGAATGCCTGTGTTTATTTACAAGCCTGTGTACGCTGCTTTTGTGAGTTCCCAATGGTTGCTGTTGTTCTGACCAAGTAAAAGCTGTTTTAAACATCACAACTGGAGTGATTAATCAAAGAAAAACCACTACACCGTCTTTGGCTCAATCCTACCTAAAAGTTTGGACAGTGCATTGAGCACTTTCAACCTGCAGAGAGCACAGAAGCCTGACTGAATATTCCCTCTGCCCACTGATACAACTCGTGAACTGGAGCAAGTCCTGCGTCTCAGAGGCACCTTCCAGTGGTGACTAGCATGGCCACAGGCTGCCTAACTGCCCGGTGATTTGCTCTGCTCGCCAGTCTATATGGTGGCTGCATCTTTAGCCTAGGGTCCAGTGACACAAGTGTCTGCCCTACAGCTAGCCCCCTCTCCTTGTGTCGAGAGTGTGTGTAGAGTTTCCGCAGCTCATGCTCCTCATGCCTGCGTTCATCTAACATTGGGGTAACAGAGGCACCCTTTCCACACGGCAGGGGCAACTTCAAACTTGCTGGCTAAGTACTGAGCCTCTGTAATGTTGCATGACCTTCAATTCCCACCCCCTCACTTGTTGCCTCTCTAGGGTTCTTCAGCTCATGAACCTGACCGACTCGCGCCTGGCTCAGGCCGGCAATGAGAAGCTCGAGCTTGCCATGCTGAGCTTCTTTGAGCAGTTCCGGAAGATCTATATCGGAGACCAGGTGCAGAAGTCTTCCAAGGTAAATGCCTCCTAGTGGCTTTTACGTTTTTGGGCCTACCTGCTCTCATGCCATAATGAAACCTGCGACTGCTTTTTTGTGAGTTCCTGGCTGTTGGAAGCCGGCCATGGTTAAGGCTAGCGACCAAAGCAGACGTCAAATGTTTTCACCGTGCAGCTTCTCCGTACCCAAATCGAGAGGTGCAGGGTGCTTGGAGAAGTTCCAAGTGAATGCAGCTGCCTCCAAATGGGGAATACCAGGGTGGGGTCTGGGCTAGAGAGAGGGCAGCATGGCTGAGCCTCCCCACAAGCAGCAGGAAAGAAAGCCTGAGCTCTATATAGCTATTGATGCTCAGCAAAGTCATCCCGATGCTACTGTATGGGGTGGAAATTTGGGGGTGGAATTTAAAAACCCTACAAAGGCTGGAGATTCTACAAAACTCTTTTGCACGAAAGATACTGGGTCTCCCCAAGGGCTCGGTTGCTGCACAGCTAAGAACAGAACTGGGCCTCCCTTCCATCGTTGCAAGAGCCCACATTAGAATTATTAGTTTCTATTGTAAACTAATAAACGCCCCAGACTCTCTATTAGCTAGAAAAGCCTTTTTAACTTGCTCCCATAGCACCCAATGGTCCAAGGGCATGGAGACTATTATTACACGCTACTCCCTCCCAGAATTCGATATGCTGCAATCTTGGGACCAACATAAAATCCGGGCCTGGATTCTTACAAGGGACGAGGCCATGGATCGGGCACGATCCACCACAGCCCGCCTTTCTACGTGGCTCCCTAAAGTTAAAGTGGTAAGATCTCTTGCCAACTACCTGATAGATCTGACGGAGCCTAATTTGAGAAGAGCGTTCACTATGGCCCGTTTCCATTCTATACCCACGGCCTTCCTGCAGGGGATTTACTCCAAGACCCCAATTACTCAGCGCATATGCCCATGCACAATGAATGAAATAGAGGATTATATACACCTTTTCTTCTACTGCCCTATATATGAGCCAATAAGATCCAAGCTCCTCCACTTGATCCCGTCCACCATCACATCTAAGGATGACGGTTTGAAATCGCTTCTCGTGGACGCAAATCCCCAAATTACTCGTGGGGTGGCAATCTTCATAGTGCAGGCTCTGAAACTCAGGGCTACTCTGACAGGGTAGTGTGCCCCATGCCTGGACCTGTTTTAATGCTCTTTTATATTCTTTTAACTTAATGTTTTGGTATTTTTTGTATTGTTTTATCTTGCTATGGCTGTATGCTAACGCAATAAAGGTTTTGATTTTGATTTTGATATAGCTATTGATGACTGCTGGCCACAATAATATGCTCTGCCTCCACAGTTAGGCCGAAACGTTTCTGAATACCAGTTGCTGGAAAGCACTGGAGGGGAGAGTAGCTCTTGTGTTCAAATCCTGCATAACCACAGTGAGAACAGGATGCTGGCCTGTTGCAGCAGACTCTTCTTGTATTCTTAAATGATTCTAGGAGGCAGGTGTCATACTAAACAGTCATTGAGTGTTGTGTTTTCTTTTTCCTGGCCTGCTAGGCTTCTGTTTCCTCCAGGCACCTGTGGTCTTAAAGGAAAAATAACAATTTCTACTGAAGCCTCTAAGCTTGACTTTTGTTTTCCGCTTCTAGCTATATCGGCGGCTCTCGGAGGTCCTTGGGCTGAATGATGAGACCATGGTCCTGAGTGTCTTCATAGGGAAAATGTAAGTGTTCTGACTCCTTGCCAGTTGCACTTGTCCATCATATATCTCTGAAGCCCTTGGGCCTCTGCTGGGATGCTCAGAGAGTAGAGCAGGAACACCTGGCTACAGGCTGAACCTTGGGCCTGAGTTTGGCTGATGGGCTGCTCCAGAGATGCACCTGTCATCCTCCTCTACACCTTCCTCCACATGAGATATCTCCTCCCAGCAGCAGCTTTACCTGGAGAGGAACTCCGCTTGCCAGTCACCTGCCTAGGCAGGAGTGAAAAGGCATGCTCCGTTTTGCATGCCAGCCACCTTCCAAGGCAGGACTGTTCTGCCCCCACCCCCCGGTAGCATTGCTTAGTTTTAAATGGTTGAAGGCTCCGTTCTTGGAAGTGTGGCCTGGGATGAGCCAGTCGAGCTCCGGAGGGGCCAGTGGGGTCAAGCACTCCCCTCCCTAGCCCCCAGGCCGAATCAGCCCTTGGCTGCCCACCTTGAGGCCTGTGGCTGCAGGGTGAGACTCTTCACAAGGGCTTCTGGAATTCTGCAGCCGGTGGTGGAAGGGGCAGGTTGCCTCACGGCAGAGGGGCATGTTGTCACTGCCGCAGGATTCTCTTGCCCTTGCTGCAGAAATCGGCCCAACAGTGCCACAGCATTCCACGGGCCCTGAGTTTGGGCCAGTGTAGCTTTGGGATCCAAGTAGTGAAGATTATCTGAAGGATAATTTTCTAGTCAACCAAATGTAAGTACTGTGACTTTACGCTGGTATTTTCTGGCTTGTGTCGTTGTCTGTGGCTTTAGGGGAGGATGGAGATGGGTGAGAGGAAGGAGGGGCAGTCTTGAATCTGAGTGCATTTTTTACCTCCCCTTCTAGCATCACCAACCTGAAGTACTGGGGGCGGTGTGAGCCAATCACCTCCAAGACACTACAGCTTCTCAACGACCTCTCCATTGGATATCCTTTTCAGCAGACCTCTCCCTTGGGTTTGGGCACCAAACAGGCACCCCCACATGTCGTTGCAGACAGCTGGCAATTGATAACTTTGGTCTGCCTCAAAATCATCACCCCATTTCTCATTTTGCCCAGAAAAAAATGGCCCCTACTCCCTAGGCCAGTGATGGCTAACCTTGACACTCCAGATGTTTTGGAACTACAACTCCCATCATCCCTGACCACTGATCCTGTTAGCTAGGGATGATGGGAGTTGTAGTTCCAAAACATCTGGGGTGTCAAGGTTAGCCATCACTGCCCTAGGCAATTGATTCCAGCTAAGTACTAGGTTTTTGCACTAGAACAGGTTAAGTTCATTTTCTTAACTCGCTTTGTATTTGCAAAGTGAAGATAAATTGGGGAAGAAGCTTAGCCTAGTTGGGTAGGTGCAACTAGGATTTTAAACAGCAAACTATTAATCAATAAATATGGGCTTGGAAGAGGACCCAGAAGTTGCCTTTTCAACTCCCAGCCCAATGCAGATTAATCTCTGCAGTCCTGACCCATAACTAGGGAGCAGATCTACCACATGAATGTACTTGCAGAGCAGGGAACTTACACACAGCAGAAAGAAGGTGAAAATCCCATTGTGGCTCTGTTCTGCCCCCACAGTTGGAGGCAGCAGTGTTTCTGAGAATTCATTACTGGAAACCACTGGAGGGGAGAGGGCTCTTGTGCTCAGATCCTGCTTGCCAGTTTCCCACAGGCATCTGGTTGGCCACTGTGAGAGCAGAATGCTGGACTGGATGGACCATTTGCCTGATCCAGCAGGCATTTCTCAAGTCCTTAGGGTCACTAGCCGACCTGACCTATGGGTCAGGGACGGAGTGTGTGAATGCATGAGTACACGGAACTGCAGATATTGCAATAGGCATCTTTGACATTAAGGGCCTAACTCAATCAGTCACGCTGGCTGGGGCTGATGGAAGTTGTAGTCAGAATAATCTGGAGAGTACCAGGTTGAGGAACCCATCTTCCCGGGTTTGCATGAGGCTACCTTGTTGGCAGTCCCAGGAATCATCCCTTCATCCTCCCAGGGCTTTCTAACCAGTTTTTGATTGGTGCTGTTTCCTTAACATTGCTTCTACCTACAGCAGCGTTAGGAAACTGGTGAAACTCAGCGCTGTGCAGTTCATGCTGAACAATCACACGGTAAGCTTTCAGCCATCTCTGGTGCTTCACTGAGGGTGAATGAATTTCCACGGTGAAAGGTGTCCCTGATGGCTCCTTAGGATGAAGTCTTCCTGGCCCAGGTAGCTTCTGTTCCCAAGGTCTCTGCTGAATACTTGGCAGCTCTCCTGTCCATAGCTGTCAACCCTCCCTTTTTTTGCGGTGGAATGGCACCAAGTAGCCTCACCACCCTGCGCTCCAGAGGCTGCGCGCGAACGGGTGAGCAAAAGAGCGAGCGTATAGACGGCAGGCAGGCTGGCTGTCTGGTTGGGCGTGAGGGTCTGGTTGCACAAGGCATGCAAGCTCCGCCCCCAGTCGGTCTCAGGCTCCTTATTGGCAGCCGAGCAACGCAGCTGAGGAGCCTCCCTGGCCGGCAGGGAGGGAGAGGAGCTGCTTCCTTTGAAATCCGGGAAATTTAAGGGATATCAACAATCCGGGATAGCAGCGGGAAACGGCATTGGAATAAGGGAGTTTCCTGCCAAAAAAAGGGAGGGTTGACAGCTATGCTTCTGTTGACCATTCAAATTGAATTTCAAAACCACGCCTACAACATGGCACTTGAATACGAAGATATGTGAAAAATCCTGTGCATTGTAAGTCATCTAGTGGAGCTGCTGGCACTTGGCAGCTGGGATTGAATACCAAATTCTAGGCAAGTAGCCTCAACTGCCGAAAGCAGGGTGAGGAAGACAGTGTGCTCTTGACTGGCCAGTGTGGGCACAAGCCAGGCACAAAACCTGCCCCTTCACCCCCTGACCAGCTGCTCCTCAATAACCTAATTTTTGTTCTTCAACAGAGTGAGCACTTTTCGTTCTTGGGTATTAACAATCAGTCCAACCTGAGTGATATGAGATGTCGGACCACTTTCTACACTGCACTTGGGCGCCTCCTCATGGTGGACCTAGGTATTGCACTCTGTTCTTACGGGGCCCAGAAACTGGCCGCTAGACTCTTCTAGTCTTGACTAATTTAATTATTGGTGGGGGCAGTTAATAAGTTAACTTCCTGTAAAGCAAACAAATCTGCTAGGCTAGGGGGGAAAGATCTGAATGTTGATCTTTTATCAATCAATCAACTTTATTTCAGCTTTAAGCTTATAACACAAGACAACACAAGAACAGCCGTTACACTCACACAGTTGAATTTAAAATTATTGGCAACAAAATTAGTGGTAATCAAGACTTAATAAGTATACAAGATAGTGTAAATATTAATTCCAAACAATTTCAATTTCCAATCAACAGTCCATTTCGTCTCTTGCATGTCAGAACGGAAGCTAAAAATTTTGCCATTTGTAGGGTTACAAACTGGTCAGTGTCTTGCAATAAAAAAGCAAGGAGGAAGTCAACCGGGTGCCCAGACAGTTTTTGGATTAATGGTTGCACTAAATTCTTCCGGGCAGCATCATATAGAGGGCAGTTAAACACCATATGGTGGAGAGATTCTATCGATCTGTTACCACAAGAACATAAAACCGAAATTTGACCCCCAGAAAATCTATGGAAAGGGGAATTCGACGGGAATACATTAAAACGCGCTTTAATAAAAGCAAAGCGGTGACTGGCGATGGAGATGATAGGTAGGTTGGCGCATGGCCTGGCGGGGCAATGCCCAAGTGCCTCGGGGAGCATGTACCCCCACCAAGCATAAGATTACGTTGCCACTCTATGATATTTTATCTTGTACACATTAGCACCCCAAAGTTCACTAGACGGGCCAATTGAGGAGAGAATTAGTTCTGCTGACGGCGACCCCAGATTTGTGGTGTGTGTTGCTGTGTGGAAGATAAACAGTCCTTCATGCCTCTCTTCCAGGGGAGGACGAGGATCAGTATGAGCAGTTCATGCTGCCCCTCACAGCCGCCTTCGAGACGGTGGCTCAGATGTTCAGCACCAACACCTTCAATGAGCAGGAGGCAAAGGTAAGGAAGGTCCAGCTCTCGCTCCCCCAAGTCTTCAGCCACCTCCTCGCACAAGCCTTCAAGCCACGGAGAGCTTCTTTCGCCTGCTTGGCAAAATATTCTGGACTTCAGCTTAATCTATCAGCCAATGGCCCTGCTCACTGGGACTGATGCAAACTGTAGTCCAAAACTTCCAGTGGGCGCCTGGTTGGCAAAATCTGGCTTAGAGGCTCTCTCTCAACTTGTGTGTGCAACCTAGAGGGCTCTTCCACATACAGTCTCTAGTTATGGCCAGCCTCCTTCAGAATCTGAAGCAGGGATTGCCTGTCAATGGAGGATGGTATCTTTTGACTTGGGCTCAAGGCAGGTCTTTTACAAATAATAATAATATAATAATAATTTATTATTTGTACCCCGCCCATCTGGCCGGGTTCCCCCAGCCACTCTGGGCGGCCTCCAACAGATATTAAAATACATTAAAATATCACAGGTTAAAAACTTCCCTAAACAGGGCTGCCTTGAGGTATTTTCTGAATGTCAGATAGTTGTTTATCTCTTTGACCTCTGATGGGAGGGCGTTCCACAGGGCGGGCCCCACTACCGAGAAGGCCCTCTGCCTGGTTCCCTGTAGCTTTGCTTCTCGCAGTGAGGGAACCGCCAGAAGGCCCTCGGCGCTGGATCTCAGTGTCCGGGCTGAATGATGGGGGTGGAGACGCTCCTTCAGGTATACAGGACCGAGGCCTTTAGGTCTTTAAAGGTCAGCACCAACACTTTGAAATTGTGCTCGGAAATGTACTGGGAGTGCTCACACCAGTGAGGTGCTCCATGTCTTCCCACTAAAGGGGGGAAGATGAGCACTGAGCTGAACTGTGTTCCGATGCTGTTGCTCAGGGAGTACGGTACGATCTCATCTTACGTGCAATTGACTCAAAATTTCAACCTTGCGTGGTTGAAAATAGGCTGGTTGAAATTGCACAGTTTAAATGCACACAAGACAGAGAGTTTAAAAGCTCCTTTTTGCAGCGTGTTTTTCTGGCACTGAAGTAACTTGCGTAATGGGCAAGTCCTGCTCTGCACGTGGGCTCTGGGATGCTCTCGTGGGAACTCGGATGACCCACAAGAGCATCCCAGAGCCCTTGCCTGGTAAGCAAGGTGGAATGTTTAAAAGCCTTCCACTTTGCTTTGGGGGCAAGGCCTGTTTGGCGCACCAGGTCTGGAAGGCAAGGATTCCAAGGAGTGGTTTTAGCGCACACGGTTTTGCATGTACGCACCATCCTCAGAACGTAACCCAAGCACAAGGTCTGAATTTCTACAGTTGCTTTTGGGTGGACCCTTGCTTCTTTCCCCTAACCCACACCTCTCCCTTCACACAGAGGACGTTGGTTGGCCTGGTGAGAGATTTAAGGGGAATTGCCTTTGCCTTCAACGCCAAGACCAGCTTTATGATGCTCTTCGAGTGGATGTATCCTTAATCCTTATGTGTGTCCCTTTACTTCTTCCTGCCACTGCCGAAAACTGCCTTGTGTTGCCTTCAACCCTCCTGGTGATACTGCAGCTCAGGTGATGGGCCCTCAGCCGCTTCATTGAGAATTGAGTCCCCTGCCAGACCTTGAGCTTAATCTGTTCTTTTCCATGGAGTAGCAAAACTGCCTGATCTTCCCCGATCAAGAAGCAGGGCATGTGGGCCACGGAGTGCCACCTGTAGAATTCCTCCTGTTTTGACATCTGGGGAGGCTACATGACTGTGGCCGTGGGATCTCAGCTGAAGGGATCCAATAAAGTACTTGTCCACTTTTCAGGCTTATTATCTGCACCCTAATCTGGCAACATCAGGTGTCTTTTGTGAGTGCCTCCTAGGTAAAGGTAAAGGGACCCCTGACCACCAGGTCCAGTCGTGTCCGACTCTGGGGTTGCGCGCTCATCTCGCTCTATAGGCCGAGGGAGCCACGTTTGTCCGCAGACACCTGGTCATGTGGCCAGCATGACAAAGCTGCTTCTGGCAAACCAGAGCAGCACACGGAAACGCCGTTTACCTTCCTGCCAGAGCGGTTCCTATTTATCTACTTGCACTTTGACGTGCTTTTGAACTGCTAGGTGGGCAGGAGGTGGGACCGAGCAACGGGAGCTCACCCCATCGCAGGGATTCGAACCGCCAACCTTCTGATCAGCAAGCCCTAGACTCTGTGGTTTAACCCACAGCGCCACCTGGGTCCCTGAGTGCCTCCTACCTTTAGCCAAATAACGCCCTGAGTTTTAAGAACCTGAATGTTTAAAGTCACCCTGGAAGCAGTGTTGCCTCCTTAACTTCTGTCTCACAGCTACCCAACCTACATGCCAATCCTGCAGCGGGCAGTTGAGCTCTGGTACCACGACCCAGCCTGCACCACACCTGTGCTCAAGTTGATGGCCGAGCTGGTGCACAACAGGTAGGTGAGGGGAAGAGGGTTGGAACTGCCAGATAAGGGGAAGAGAGGGGCTGAGGAGTGGTTTTAACAATCCAGTATTGGCAAGAGAGTTAAACAGGTTGTTATTTTTGTGTCAAAGTGCTGTTAAACAATTAATAAACACTTCCCTTCAGTTAAGAATTTCCAGGGTACCACCATCAACTACGAGATCACCTTGCTTCATATACGCCCACTGGGCGGAACTGGCACTCAGTATTTTAGTGTGGTGGCACCTACACTTTGGAAATCCCTGCCTTTTGACACAATATTCATTATACTCTTTTTGTGTGTGTGTGTGTGTGTCTGCTTTAAAAAAAGCATTTTTGTTTAGACAAGCCTTCACAGATGTTTAGAAAGCTGATGTGAGTCTTAATCTGTTTTTGGTTTAATGTTGTTTGAACTTTTTGAAAATCTTAAATTACTGTTGTCATTTTTTCTTGCTAATAATAATAATAATAATAATAATAATAATATTGTTTTACCTTTTATGTAAACCGCTTGCTTTTTTTTTTTTTTTACAAACAGTGTATAAATTTTATGAAATAAATCTGAATAAGCAGACTTGACAGTAACAAAGAGCAATGCAAGAAACAATCACGGGAACATTTAAACATTTGTTTATTTTATTTATTTATTCGGATACCACCCTTCACCCAAAGATCACAGGGCAGTTCACAACATAAAACTCACCAGAAGCTTAAGTGTAACCACAGGAACCAGGTCAGTTCTCCCTGGAAACAGCATAGAAGACCCTCTGCCCTCTGGCTGCCTCTGTTGGAAGGGGCCTCTGAAGATCTGGACAAACCAGAAGTAGTCCTTTGAGCAGCGCATACTTGTCTGTGGAATCCCACAAGAGACCGTAATGGCTTTTTATTTTTGGTAGCTTTTTAAAAGGATAGCTAAATTCATGGAGGATGGGCCATTATATGAGCTCCAGCTCTTTTTCTCCCCATACTTGAGCCAACTCACAACTTTGTTGCTTCCTTCCAGATCCCAGAGGCTGCAGTTTGATGTCTCCTCGCCCAATGGCATCCTGCTCTTCCGGGAGACGAGTAAAATGATAACTACCTATGGTGGGTCTCTCGAGGGAACGGGCGTCACTTTTCTCCCTTGATGGGCTGCACTAGGTTGCAGTGGATGACCAAGAGGCGGTCCACTCCTTGACTGGCCTTAAACGGGGGGGGGGGGGGGGAGGCAGCCTGCAATATTCTCCAGTCACAGACCTCCTCTAAAGTAGCAGATCTGCTGTCCGAAGACCTGGAGCAGGAGGGAGAAAAGACCTTGTTGCCAAAAGACAAACAGCCAGGCCATGGCTCTTCCCCCAGAACTTCCTTGCCCTCTGGCACTTTTCCACGGTCGCTGTTGACAGTCTCACTTTTTTGTCTCTAATTACATTCTGGGCTAGGTTATTCACATGAATTTTGGGATTATTTTAGAGTAGAACCAAAGGTCATAGCGAGCAGCAACAGAGGGCAAACTATGCTGTGTTATAAAATAACGTTTAAAAACAGGAGTACATTAAAAAGCACCTTTTTGTATTAATATAAAGATTGGCATCGGCCTCACCCCCTTGTGAAGGCCACATCTTGAGAGGGAAGTAATGGTCTCCTGCACATTCACATTTTCGACTTCCACTTCTCTGTTGACCTCCTGAGAATAATATACTTTGGGCTGAGGTTAAAGGGGGAATGTACTGAGCAGAGTTGAGATAACTAGCTTTTTAAAAAAATGCTTTTGCAGGAAATCGCATCCTAACCTTGGGGGAGGTTCCAAAGGATCAAGTGTATGCCTTGAAGCTCAAAGGGATTTCCATCTGCTTCTCCATGTTAAAAGCTGCGCTGAGTGGCAGCTACGTCAATTTCGGTGTCTTCCGTCTGTATGGGGACGACGCGCTTGATAACGCCTTGCAAACCTTCATCAAACTCCTGCTCTCCATCCCCCATAGCGACCTTCTGGTGAGCTTGTCCGCCCTCAAACCTTCCCCCACTTTGGGGCACCTTGGGCAGCATTCCATGAACCCATCCCATAATTTTTATTTATTTATTTATTTATACATACATACATACATACATACATACCCCACCCATCTGGCTAGGTTCCCCAGCCACTCTGGGCGGCTTCCAACAGAACATTAAAATACAATAATCTATTAAACATTAAAAGCCTCCCTAAACAGGGCTGCCTTCAGATGTCTTCTAAAGGTCTGGTAGTTGTTGTTCTCTTTGACATCTGAAGGGCGGGCGCCACTGCCGAGATTATCACTAGCACAACAATACTTTTCCCCACACAATCCTCAAACCTGCTTCAGTGTTGGAGGAGCCCCTGGAACAGATTTGCAGGCGTGCAGGGGAAGAAGTTGTGTCGCATTAGTGATAATCCTTGCACTGATGGGATCTTGGCTCAGCGCTGCTTCGCATATAGCTCCTTGTTTTACTGCACTGCCTGTGCACAAATGTCACAGTTGGTTTGCAGTTACTCTGCGCCACAGATGGGCAACCTGCTATCAGTATTTCCCTTCTCAGAGCTTTTACAGTTAAGATTCCACCTTTTTCGTGCCTTTATGCATTTCCCCCTATGTACCGTATTTTTCGCTCCATAAGACGCACTTTTTTCCTCCTAAAAAGTAAGGGGAAATGTCTGTGCGTCTTATGGAGCGAATGTGTGGTCCCTGGAGCTGAACTGCCCAGGGGCAAAAGCAGATCGTGCTTTTTTTAAAAAAAAGAGAAGGGGGTGTTGATAGGAAGCCCACTGAGCAGCTGCTCAGCAAACGATCGGGGAGAGAGATAAGGGAGAGAGATTCCAGCTCCGCCCCCTTGCAGAGGGAGGCTGTTTCCCCAGCGACATGTGACTGGCTGATTAGATTATCTGTCTGGAAACTGTAGAAATGGCTTCCTGAAGCTGCAGAACTGTGAGTTAAACCCCATAAAACAGGGTTTTTTCCCCTTTGCAAAGTAAGCTCAACAACTTTGAGCTGATCCTCAAAAAATTGGGGCTTTTCCCCTTTAAAAACTAGGTGCGTCCTATGGTCAGGTGCGCCTTATAGAGCGAAAAATACGGTAGTTTTTGACAACCTGTGCTACAAGGTCTGCACTGAATCCTGCATGTTGCTACTAACAGGTGATTTGGGCAGGAAGGCTAATGCCCCTTGCTAGACAAAACCATGGGGTGGGAGGCAGCACCCTTAACATGGCGTTGTGGGATCCAAATGGGAAGTTGGTCGGTAGATGCTGAAGAACGAGAAAGTGTGCTGTGGAGAATAAAAACCACAGGACCCTCCTCTTACTTACCACCTCTCTTTGCAAACACACACCTTGAAATTCTGGTGTTGAGGGTTCACAGTACATGGGCTAGTGCCTTGCACAAGCTCAACAATCAAGAAGCTGTATTTCCCCTGTTATGGGAGAGATGCTTTGAAACATACTGCTTCTGACAGCAGTGTTGCAGTGGGGTTGTATAAGCACTGTGCTGTTGCTCCCTGTAGCAGTTTTGGGACACGCCAGAATCATAGCTGTCAACTTTCAGATTTGAAAATAAGGGATTTTCCCCAAACCTTCGGATTTGAAAATAAGGGATGCCGCGAGGGCGGTGCAATGGCACCAAGTAGCCTCGCCCCCCTGCGCTCCAGAGGCTGCGCGCGAACGGGTGAGCAAAAGAGCGAGCGCATAGACGTCAGGCAGGCTGTCTGTATGGTTGGGCGTGAGGGTCTGGCTGCACAAGGCATGCAAGCTCCACCCCCAGTCGGTCTCAGACTCCTTATTGGCAGCTGAGCAACGCAGCTGAGGAGCCTCCCTGGCCGGCAGGGAGGGAGAGGAGCTGCTTCCTTTGAAATCCGGGAAATTTAAGGGATATCAACAATCCGGGATAGCAGCGGGAAACGGCATTGGAATAAGGGAGTTTCCCTGCAAAAAAGGGAGGGTTGACAGCTATGGCCAGAATATGACTCTTCACATCTCTCATAGCCACATTCTCCCTCCCTTCCTTTGTTTGCAGGACTACCCTAAACTCAGCCAGTCCTATTATTCATTACTGGAAGTACTCACCCAGGACCACATGAATTTTATAGCTAGCCTGGAGCCGCACGTAATCATGTATATTCTTTCTTCCATTTCGGAAGGTCTCACAGCACTAGGTGAGTGTATCCATGTTCTCTGTGTGTCTCCTTGGATGTGTCAGGGATGGGCAGGAGCCTGAGGAGTCGGGGGGAATGTATGGGCAGAGGAAGCAGGTGGGGAGGAAGATCCAAGGGGCCAGTGGGTTGGGGTGCCTCCCTGTGAGGTGGAACAGGGGTCAGGAGGAGGAGACTGGGCAATTGAGACGCATCACAAGCTTGCAGCCATAGTAAACCTAGACAGATAATTAAAGATACAGAATGATGGCGCCAGGCGAGCCGCCCTGGGGAGAGCATTCCACTAACGGGGAGCCACTGTTGAAAAGGCCCGTTCTCATGTTGCCACCCTCTGGACTTCCTGTGGAGGAGGCACACGAAGAAGGGCCTCAGATGATGATCACAGAGTCAGGGTCGGTTCATATGGTGGTCCTTGAGGTATTGGGAGTCACCCCACTCTGCCCCTTCTTTCCTGTCTTTGTAGACACCATGGTTTGCACTGGCTGCTGCTCCTGTCTGGACCACATTGTCACCTATCTCTTCAAGCAGCTCTCCCGCAGCACCAAGAAGAGGGCTGTCCCCCTGACGCAGGAGAGCGACCGGTTCCTGCACATCATGCAGCAGCACCCAGAGATGATCCAGCAGGTAGGGGGGGGGCGCGGGTGCAGGTAGTGGTGGCAGCGGGTGGCCTTGGCTAATCCTATGATACTCATGGAGATGAATTGCTGAGGCCCAACATTGATTTATTTAGTGCATTTGTATCCCATTCTTCAGGCAAAATGACTCCCAGAGGGGCTTGCATACAATCCAAACAAGACAGTCCCTACCCACAGGTTTAAAATCTTATATATATAAAAAGAAACCTTCAGGAGCAGGAGGTGCCTGGTGGAGCTGGGCATCCAGCAAAGCAGATGGAACAAGCCCAGCTTCCTGTGTCTCCCACTGAGGCCAGGAGAATGGCTGCCCCAACAGATGAGGGGAGAGGAGACCTGATGCGGCTGGCAGCCTGTCACATCAGAGCTGATGCTGCTTCTCAGCATTCCTGAGCGACAGGCCAGTCGGGAAGCACCTGCGACAAGATGCCAATTTGCAGCCTCCCGACTCCTTCCTTTCAGTGCAAGCTTGAGAATTCTTGTGTGGCTATTCTTGTGTGCACCTGCCAAGGCTCAGTTAATAAATACAAAACAGACAACACGGTACAGTAGAATAATATATCCAAATGACGCAAACCGTGAAGAATATTCAATCAATATTCAATCAATTTCTTCAGGGACGGACATCGTCAAATAGTTCATACATAAACACTTAACTAGGCTGAAACGCTCACAACCTCAACGGTTCCTGGTTGGTAAAGCTTTTTTTATGTATGAAAGTGTTTATGTATGAACTATTTGACGATGTCCGTCCCTGAAAAAACGATAATAGTGAAACGGGGATAATACAAGCTAGCCGCCCGTCGGGAGAAGCAGACGTGGACTCCGGAGAGACTTTAGCACTTTATGACATTGGACTTGTTGCACATCGGACATTGCACTTTTGAATCTCTTTGCACCTTTTAAGGCATTTGTACGTTGTATGGAGTGGATTTCCTCCGGTTGCATATGCATATATATATGATTGAATATAAGGCTACTGGACGGGGTGAAAGAGAGCCTGTGCCCCATCCCAG
Organism: Darevskia mixta; assembly: GCA_034641385.1. Taxonomy (NCBI): domain Eukaryota; kingdom Metazoa; phylum Chordata; class Lepidosauria; order Squamata; family Lacertidae; genus Darevskia; species Darevskia mixta. The sequence continues at coordinate 3,331,275 of JAWWNH010000025.1, read as the reverse complement.
CAAGGATAGTTACTTAGCTGATGCCCATCATTACCTGTCATGCTCATCCAGGTCACACTGAACAGACTGGATGAGTCTTCTGGTGTGCTTAAAAGTAAAGGTGCCCCAACCGTTAGGTCCAGTCGTGAACGACTCTGGGGTTGCGGCGCTCATCTCGCTTTATTGGCCAAGGGAGCCGGCGTACAGCTTCCGGTTCATGTGGCCAGCATGATTAAGCCGCTTCTGGCGAACCAGAGCAACGCACGGAAATGCCGTTTACGTATGAATAAATGCCGAATGAAAAACCGCCGGAGCGGTTCCTATTGATCTACTTGCACTTTGACGTGCTTTCGAACTGCTAGGTGGGCAGGAGCAGGGACCAAGCAACGGGAGCTCACCCCGTCGCGGGGATTCGAACCGCCGACCTTCTGATCACCAAGCCCTAGGCTCTGTGGTTTAGACCACAGCGCCACAACACATTACCATCACCCAGAGTTAAGTTTCCTTGACTGACTGCCTACAAGCAGAGATGCAGCAGACCCTTCCCCCTTTAAATGGTTCCATTCAGTCATACGTCAGAGAGTGTAACAGCTAGCTTGATTTTGCTCATTCCTTCTAGATGCTATCAACAGTGTTGAATATCATCATCTTTGAGGACTGCAGGAATCAGTGGTCCATGTCTCGGCCTCTGCTTGGTTTGATACTGCTCAATGAAAAGGTAAGACACTTCTTAGAGAGTTGTTCAATGGCTGGGACTCCTTAAAAGGAGTGCTCAGGAGATGCTGGCTCCTGTCAGCACAGTCCCTTGGATAACTAACCAGCATCTCCTCTTTTCTCCCCCTTCCAGTATTTCTCAGACCTACGGAACAGTATAGTGAACAGCCAGCCTCCAGAGAAGCAGCAAGCTATGCACCTCTGCTTCGAAAATCTCATGGAAGGCATAGAGCGTAATTTGCTCACCAAGAATCGCGATAGGTCAGTATCTCTCCTGTGCTGCAGAGAGCAGACTGCATAACAGCTGGGGATGGAAATCTCCCCTGAGGCTGCCAGAAACTCAAGGCCCTCCAGGAGCCACCGCAGGCATCAGGGGAGACTCTTTGCCTCCAGAGCTTCTCTCTGTAACTGGAAAACATATGAGGTCATGAGCTCCTAAGAGCTGCTTGGAATTTGCTGGGCAACACTAGCGGCTCAGACACGGGGTGGATATTAGGAATGGGGAATGTTCACAGTAACTCTTGCTTGAGGGCAGAAGCAAGTACCCTGTACTTGCAAGTATTTAAAGCAGTCTTCCCCTCTGCCCCCATGTGCCCTTTTCATTAAGTCCTGGCATTTCCTAATTAGCAAGGCCCTGAGCAGAAGAATATAATACGGTACTTTGCAAAGCCTGTTCTGCAGGCTAAAAGCAAGGGTGCTTAACTGTCCTAAATAGATTATTTTAGGGAGGTGGGAGTGGAAAGTAGGAAATGTCAACAGCTTTCAAATGTCAGAAAGGAAATTAGTGGGGGAACGGTTCTTGACCAAAAGTAAGGGAGCAGACTTGGCCTCAGCCTTTCCACCCCAACCATTAGGAATGTCTTCCCAACTTGAAGAGCAGTTCAGGGATAGGACAGCCTGCCTAGGGTGGCTGTGGAAACCCATTCCAAGAATATTTTGCAGGTACCAATTGGCCCAGCTTCAGGGAATGTGTGCATACAGCTGCTATCATCCTAACTTTCTAGCTGATTATAACAGAATTATTGTTCAAAACAGATTTTCAGAGAATGGGGATGTTAAAGCAAATTTAAGGGAAAAATCAGAGGGGTAGAACTTAATGGGAAGAGAGTCCGGGTCTAAAGAACCTCGCAGGAAACCAGGACACAAATTATGACCCCTGCAAGTCTTTACCAAACACCGACTTGCCGTACCTCAAGAAAGGGCTATACACTTTATTTCCAGTTGCTTTTCTTAAAGTGCCTTAAATGAAGTTACCAATTCACATCCCTGCAGCAAAATCGAGAACTGTCCTTATACTTCACTGAGCAGCCTTCCAAGTGATTCTGAGAGTTCAGTTGTCAGCACAGACGGTGACCATCTCGTGCGGAGGTTCCTTTCCCGGCCCCCATACATGTCGGCAGTGCGCATTTAAGTGCGCCTCACCGCATTCTGCCTTCTTCCAAGCCCAAAAGAGCCCACACGTTGGCGGTCGCATGTCAATTGGACATGCCTAAAATGGTTGCTGCCTGTATTTAATACGTTGACTAACATCTTGTGATGGTGGATTTTGCCCGCTTTCTAACCCAGCTTTGGCTTGCCTCCTTGGCAGGTTTACACAGAACCTGTCTGCATTCCGGCGGGAGGTAAATGACTCTATGAAGAACTCCGCCTATGGGGTAAACAGCAACGACATGATGAGCTGACATCTCGCGAGGAACCTCTCTCTGGCCTGGGCCGGGGAGGTTAACTTTTCCGATGGAAAGACAAAAGGGCATTTCTGATCCCTGCTGGTCCCTGGGGCTAGGCTGCAGGAGGAAGGGGTGTTTAAAAAAAAAAAAAGAGTTCACCGGGGCAGAGGGGGCTCGTTTCCTTGGGGGCGGAGCAAGGGGGAGACCAGCGTATTTCCCTGGGTGAACGCTGGAGAGGAACCCCAGCGTCCTGCCGCAGCCTGCCTTGTATAAACATGTACATTTTTTCATAACATTTTGAACAAGGTTTATATTGACTCAAGTTTAAAAAAAAAAAAAAAGTGTGACTGAAATTTTTACAGAGTTTAGTGCACCAATGCTGAAGTGAGGGTTGTATGTGAGTGAGGAAGCCGTGTCTCCTGGCCGCCTGCCGTGTTCCTGGGCAAGGGGGTGTGAAAGTGCAGAGTTATATTTAGTAACCAGTGTAGAGAGAGAGGCACAAGAAGTGTAAAATTCCAAATGTATATTTTTCTTATACATCCCTTTTAACTTGCACCATCCTACCCCAATCTTCCTTCTCCCTTCTTGTTAGGAACTCAAAGCCATGCCATGCTCCATGCTGTTCCGTGAGTGTCCATCCCCTCTGCCCCATCAAACTGACACAGCTCTCTTCCCGCCTGGTCCCAGCTGGCCAGCCCAAGGAAGCCTGAGCTGCTCTGTCCATGCCTCCCCTCCCCAGAACATTGCACCAGGCTTTTTCCCTCCGTGTGTGGACCTCCTTGTTTCTCAGCTGCTGGAAAATGCACAGAGAATCTGCTTCAGGGCCTGAGCTAGTTTCTCTCCTCCCCAAAAGGCAGCCTCGGAGAATTGCCTTGCCTAGTAGAGCCTGGCCATGGGCTTCCTGAGGGCATCGCTGCTGCTTGTCTACACCTGTCTACAGTAGGGACTGGGGAGTGGGCACAGGCTTGCTACCAAGGCAGGCCCAGCATGAAATCCCTTTGAGAAAAGTCCACCCGCCAAAAGAAAAAATGCTGCACCAACATCAATGTTTTTCAATATTTAAATTTACTTAGAGAAAATAATGGGGGGGGGGTTGACCTGTTTGCCTTGTACTTCCCCATTCTTCTTGCTGCTAGTTCTGTGCACCCCCACCCAAGCCCAGCCCTAACATGCCCTGGTTTCTCTTCCCAGATAGCACCTCCTCGGTTTTTATCCCTTTTTTGTTCTTTCTCCTCTGGCGACTGTGTGTTGGGTCCTTTTTGCGTGAGCAGATTGCTGGATGACTTGTAAGGGTGTTTGCTGCATACAGTGTAAGCATTGTGGCTGCAAATAAACTTCAGTGGTTTCTACTGAGCTGTGTGGAACCAGGCCCGAGTGTTACTCTTGTGTGACGTTAAATGACGGTGGTGTGCGATGGCCACGGGCCGACAGGCAGGTGCCTGGGAGCAAGAGCATAACTTCTTGCCGGCAGTAGGCAACCCTCTTAGCACCTGCTTGCTTCCTCATCCCTGCTGGAAAAATATAGCGGAGGGGCGGGAGAGGGGACGTTACCATAACCATCTCCAAAAGTAGCCAGGTTAAAAGGATCTCACACGCAGCATTTGCAAACACAGTACGGTCCCATCTTAGTAAAGGGACCCCTGACCATTAGGTCCAGTCGTGTGCCACTCTGGGGTTGCGGCGCTCATCTCGCGTTACTGGCCGAGGGAGCCGGCGTACAGCTTCCGGGTCATGTGGCCAGCATAACAAAGCCGCTTCTGGTGAACCAGAGCAGTGCACGGAAATGCCGTTTACCTTCCCACTGGAGCGGTACCTATTTATCTACTTGCACTTTGACGTGCTTTCAAACTGCTAGGTTGGCAGGAGCTGGGGCCGAGCAACGGGAGCTCACCCCGTCGCAGGGATTCGAACCGCCGACCTTCTGATCAGCAAGCCCTAGGCTCTGTGATTTAACCCACAGCGCCACCTGGGTCCCTTACGGTCCCATCTTACATGCATTCAATTTGTGCAATTTCAACGATATGCAGTTGAAGGCCACTGATTGAAATCCTCTTAACTTCAGATGCAAGCGAGGCAGAGAGCTTAACAGTTCCTTTAGCGCTGTGAAAACCCAGTGCAAAAAGCTTTTGAGCTCTCTGGCTTTCTTGGGAAGCAAGGCTCTCTGCATGCACCAGTTCTGGAAGCCCTGGGGTGCTTGTGTAGGGGTGGCTTCAAAGGGCTTGAGCAGGGGTCAGCAAACTTTTTCTGCAAGGGGCCGGTCCACTGTCCCTCAGACCTTGTGGGGGGCCGGACTATATTTTGAACAAAAGCACACATTCTACTCATGTAAAAAACACCAGGCAGGCCCCACAAATAACCCAGAGATGCATGTTAAATAAAAGGGCACATTCTACTCATGTAAAAACACGCTGATTCCCGGACCATGCGCGGGCCAGATTGAGAAGGCGATTGGGCCGGATCTAGCCCCTGGGCCTGCCTTAGTTTGCCTACCCATGGGCTTGAGTGTACACATTTCTGCATATACACAGAACCCTTGGAAACAAACCCTCACATAAGATGCAATTGTACGGTACAGGTTTGTTGCGGGCAGAACTGGACTGCTTCTCCAAACTTCTTTTTTATGTTGCAGATTTCCATACTCTGATAAGTTAAGAGGAGCTGTTATAGGAATATGGTAGTAAACCTGATTTGCAGCTCTCCCCTGAACCCATCTTTTATCTCCACAGCCAACCCTTCACATTCTGGGCTAGAGCACATGCAAGGGTGGGTGCCTTAGGTACATGACAGGCACACTCATTCCAGACAGAAGCATAGAACAGCATACTAGCACCCTACAAGATTTTTCTGAGATCATTGGTGCCAACTAGCTTTTTTGGAAAAATGGCAGTATCCTACATAGTGTGGGTGAATATCCCTCTCAGGATACAGGGCAGCTTTGAGTGTGTGACTTGTAGCTTGGTAACCATATTTAACATGGTCATTGGTGTTGATTACCTGTGATCATCCCACAGCTTTTAAGTTTGTTGTATTCTGCGAATCGGTGAGAGTGAGTACAAAAACCAGGTACCAGTTAGGACTCACCTGCTGCTGATTTTCATTTTAGCTTTTAATGTTGAGTTCGTTTCCATAGTATTCGGACTCTTGACATTATCAGTCTGTTGCTACGGCTGAGCCCACAAATGCGTCACCGTTATCCATTATTTAGATCATTTTGGCACCTTAAACAACATTCCAGCAGCAGCTGTGGCTTTTTACACCTCTGCCTTGAAACAGGAACAGTCTGCAGCTCGGCTAGAGTTGATGCTGGTGCAAAGCCATGATCCCTGTCCATTCTGAATGTGTTGCCCTTTCTGAGGGCAGAACGTCTCACCCGGAGCTAGCCTCTTCTGTGGCTGAGCTGGCTTTCTTGGCACTGTTGTAGACCACACTGTTGTAGCCTTCTCTGTTACGGGCTATTTCAATGGCGAAGAATTGGATCCTGGTTGCTAGGAAGAGAACTTGCTTTAGGACGGGCATGACACTTCGGGATCTCACTCCAGTTTCCATCTAATACACCACACTTCCCCGCAAACACATGCAGAACAAAGGACTGGGAGGGAGGGCGCATGTGCAGTGGGAGGGCTTGTTGGAAGGGGCCCTATTTTCCTTCATCAAGGATGCTCTTGGACTGACCAGCAAAGCCATTCTAGGCATCAGCCTCATGACCTCATGCAGGGGGTTGGACTAGATGGCTCAAGGGATAATCATCATCATCATCATCATAATTTGTTATTCGTACCCCACCCATCTGGCTGGGTCCCCCCAGCCACTCTGGGCGGCCTCCAACAGACATTAAAATACCTTAAAATATCACAGGTTAAAAACTTCCCTAAACAGGGCTGTCTTGAGGTATTTTCTGAATGTCAGTTGTTTATCTCTTTTACCTCTGCTGGGAGGGCGTTCCACAGGGCGGGCGCCACTACCGAGAAGGCCCTCTGCCTGGTTCCCTGTAGCTTTACTTCTCGCAGTGAGGGAACCGCCAGAAGGCCCTCGGCGCTGGATCTCAGTGTCCGGGCTGAACGCTGGGGGTGGAGATGCTCCTTCAGGTATACAGGACCGAGGCCGTTTAGGGCTTTAAAGGTCAGCACCAACACTTTGAATTGTGCTCGGAAACATACTGGGAGCCAATGTAGTTCTCTCAGGACCGGTGTTATGTGGTCCCGGTGGCCACTCCCAGTCACCAGTCTAGCTGCCGCATTCTGGATTAATTGCAGTTCCCGGGTCACCTTCAAAGGTAGCCCCACGTAGAGCGCATTGCAGTAGTCCAAGCGGGAGATAACTAGAGCATGCACCACTCTGGTGAGACAGTCTGCAGGCAGGTAGGTTCTTAGCCTGCGCACCAGATGGAGCTGGTAGACAGCTGCCCTGGATACAGAATTGACCTGCGCCTCCATGGACAGCTATGAGTCCAAAATGACTCCCAGGCTGCACACCTGATCCCTTCCAACTCCACAGCAATATGACTATGGCCTGGCTAGAGGAAGCACAACTGAAAGCAGAAGAAAGTTACCTTACCAAATACTGTGTTCTCTTCTGTGTAACCTTTACTGCAATCCAGACGTAGAAGTGTGCCATAATTAAAGTCCTCAACGACTCCATCAAACTGCAAGCAGAATGGTCGCCATTTCTGTGGAGGAAGAGCATTTCAGTTACTTCCTGCCCAGCAAGAGTCTCAAGAGCAACCAGCGTCAAGCTTCACACCCAGCACAAACCTCTTTAGCAGGTTCGGATTTGAGATCCTCAGAGTCGAGCACATCAATCTTAAGATGGTTAAAGTCCTTTCTGAATTCAGTGTAGATCTGGTCGTCGGCTTTGGTAAGTTTCAGGAATTTGGGATCAACTGAAGAAATGAGCTACGCATGGGGAAAGTAGGCAAGGTTAAGGGGGAAGAACAGAAAACAGGATTGCTACCACCACTCTTTCATCCAGGCCGTTAAGTGACTGAAGCAAGCCTGAAGCACATCAGTTTTGTGATGTAGGATTCACACTCAAAGCGCCTACAAACATGCGAGGAAAAGACTTGGTGACAAGACCTCAGACTCCAAGGGGCTTTGACAATTACGTGGCCAATCCTGCCAACTGTAATTGACACCAAAGTCATCAAATGCGGAATCTGTGGGGCTAGGAAAGGGTTGTCCTGTATTGCTCCCGATGCCCTCTAAGGTTGGGGGTGGTTGGCAGCTTTATGCCCAAGGTGTCCAGAGCATGAAGGCTAAGCGGGGGGGGGGGGGGGTCCCTTTCCTGCGGAAACGGGAGCTCGTGGCCGCAATGCGGTGGATGCCCCATCTACATGCTCCACATCTTTCTGTGGCTAGAGGAAGCTTATATAGCAGTTCCTCAGCCATGGGACTCTGCGCTCCTTTGCTGAGCATCAATTAACTTTATATCTTTATTGTCATTGTACAAGTACAACGAAATTGGATTTAAATAATAATAACAATAATAATTAAATAATTAAAAAAAAATCATTTTTCATTTAAACAATTGTTTCCCCAACCAAAAATGTACTCAACATGAGTAACAGCAGTAAAAGCCCTCAGAATTAAGCCCTCAGAGAAGAGAGGAGATACTGTATTTTGCAATTGGGTTCTATCTAACCCAGTGGGAGGGAAACTGGTGATCAGAATCAGCGGCTGGGCTCCCAAGGCCAGCCAAAAACTAGCCCTCCATTTATACAACGAACCAACCACTGCTGAGGATATTACCCAATGCTAGCTGAAAAACCATCAGAAACACCTGCTCCTGAACTACCTGGAGAACACCGCTGTCATACAAACATCAATTACCTGGATGTGGGGATAACCCTCAAGTGTGTACACTAAATTAAGCGAGCCAAGCAAAGTGTGCTTTGCCGGAGGACTGGGATGTGGGAGACCAGAGTTCAAATCCCTGCTAGCCATGAAGCTCACTGGGAAAGCTTGGAGGTAGACCATCACTGCCTCTCAACCTAACCTACGTGGTTATAAATGCAATAAATAAGTGTGCTTGAGCACACACAGGTACTGTGTACGCAGAAGCACAGCTCCCCCCCCCCCCAGGCCTAAAACCTGCTCTAGGCAAGCAAATGGGACATTTTTGCCACTCTTCCTCCGCCTGGGAGCCTCCATGCTCCACCTGGGAGCCTCCATGTCATCCTCCACGGCTTGGAAAGGATGCACCTCTTTGCCTTGTCTTTTGACACTTGAGGCTTATGTTTCTTTGGACTCGCTTTGTTTTTATACTTGGAAGTTGATTTTATATTGTGTTTGAACCATAGCTCCAGTTACAGGTAGATAGCCGTGTTGGTCTGTCATAGTCAAAACAAAATAAAAAAATTCCTTCCAGTAGCACCTTAGAGACCAACTAAGTTTGTTCTTGGTATGAGCTTTCGTGTGCATGCACACTGGTGTATCTGAAGAAGTGTGCATGCACACGAAAGCTCATACCGAGAACAAACTTAGTTGGTCTCTAAGGTGCTACTGGAAGGAATTTTTTTATTTTGTTCTGAACCATAGCTGTCAACTTTCGGATTTGAAAATAAGGGATTTTTCCCAAACTTTCGGATTTGAAAATAAGGGATGCCGCGAGGGCGGTGCAATGGCACCAAGTAGCTTCACCACCCTGCGCTCCAGAGGCTACGCGCGAACGGGAGAGCGAAAGAGCGAGCGCATAGATGGCAGGCAGGCTGTCTGTCTGGTTGGGCGTGAGGGTCTGGCTGCACAAGGCCTGCAAGCTCCGCCCCCAGTCGGTCTCAGACTCCTTATTGGCAGCCGAGCAACGCAGCTGAGGAGCCTCCCTGGCCGGCAGGGAGGGAGAGGAGCTGCTTCCTTTGAAATCCGGGAAATTTAAGGGATATCAACAATCCGGGATAGCAGCGGGAAACGGCATTGGAATAAGGGAGTTTCCCGCCAAAAAAAGGGAGGGTTGACAGCTATGGTTAGGACCCACCCTGGGACCTTAGGGCAAAGGCTGGTTAACCAATAAGCTGAAGTAATACCGAACGGGGGCGACCGGATTTAGGGGCGATGCAGTGTCGGGTTCGTTGTCACCCCCAAAGGCAAGGCGGGCTCCCCTCCCCTTCCTGTGGTCCCCCCCCGGCGGGGAGCCCCCCCTGTTGCCCCCCTCCCTCTCCCCCCCCCGGCAGGACTCACGTTGAAGTAGACCTCTGCGTGCTGGTGGGCCTTCATGGCCCAGATCATCTCCACGGTGGGCTGCAAAGAGAGAGAAAGAGAGAGAGGAGGTGCCAGGCTGCTCCCTGTGTCCCCGTGAGGGTCCGGCCCGCCACCCGCTCCCCACCCGGCCCCTCGCTCACGTCGTTCCCGTAGGCCTCGGCCGGCAGCGAGAGAGCGGCGGCTGCGGCGGCGGCTTCATGGGCGCCCTAAAAGGTGAGATAGAGAGAGAGAGAGACATAGCGAGTGAGAAAGGGGGGGGGCGACGTCGCCGCCATGGCAACCCGGCCGCCCCTTCCCCTCTCCCGCACGCTCACCAGCGCGGCCAGGCCGCCTCCTGCGGGCGCCGCCATCTTGGTCGCGGGGCGGGGCTGTGCGCAGGCGCCGCCGGAAGGGGCGGGGCCCTGGAGGCGGGGCGGGGCTTTGCCCCTGGCAGCTGCGCGGGGCAGGGAACTGAGACCCGAGGGATCAATCAATCATTGCTTCAGGCGGTCCAGGCGCCTCTCTGGATTCGCGGCCGAAGATGGGCACAACCCCTCCGTCTCTCGCACGTCAGGCTCGTTTCCCTTCAATGGCACTTCAATGGCTGTTGCTTTTGTCCACTTTTATTCCACACCCGCGCTCTGCTCTCTGGGAAGGGTTCCTGCATTTCAGGGGGTGGACTAGATGGCCCTTGGGATTCCTCCCAGCTTGCAATTCTAGGATTCTTCGCTCCGTGCAACAGGCAGCGAAACTCCCGGGCAGTCAGATCCTTCTCTGAACGTATCTTGCAAGCAGCGTGCCCCTTATATTGTGTTTTTCCTGCATTACAAACCGGTATTCTAAACTGTATTCAAACTATAAGAAATAAAATTAAAAGCAAAAATTAAAAAGCACACCGCATCTTGCACAGTGAGCAGTTTTCAAGCGGTCCTTGGGGGTAGTTTGGGCACCAATGATTTATTGCAAGCGCAAGGTGTGAGCTTTGTGGCTGCAGAGCTCTTCTGCTGGGACAGAACTGGGGTGGCTTCCTGGCTCTGCGAGTCACTTGGGAGAGCCCCGCCCTTGTTGGCTGGGCCTGAAGGGAATTGTGCCCCAGTAACACTTGGAGGGTGAGGTACAGAGACGCTGCTGCCGCAGCCCCTCCAACCCCAGAGCAAAGGGCCACAAGCCTCCTTGTTACACGTGTAGGTATAGTTGAGAACAGGGGGCAGCTGGATGCCTCCGGGAAGCCCACCAGCAGGGCAGAAGTCTTCTGCGGCTTCTGTTCTGTAGCAGCTGGTATTCAGTGGTACACTGCCTCTGATGCTGGAGGTTCCATATAGCCATCCTGACTGGTTGCCTTTGGTAGCCTCCGCCTCCTCGCATTCGTCCAATCCCCTTTGATAGCCATCCAAGCCGCTAGCCACTAGTCTTGCGGCAGTGAGTTCCAAAAGTTCAGCTACATGGGCAAAGAAAAGGCGCTTTACATGCGTTGTTTATGCATTCTAACACTGTGACACCAGATGGCGCTGTGGAGATTCGTTTTTGCCAACCCGATTTCTCATACTGTGCAAAGTTTAAAACGCGTTTAATTGAAACATTTATTTGATGTGTCTAGATCCTGAATCTCCCTGCAGTTTCTATCTAACATGACAGCGAGAGGAGGAAACTCTCCTCTGCACCGCACATGCCTTTTTTTTAAAAAATTTTAAATTTTAAATTTTAATCTTTATTAAATCTTTTAAAAAGGATACATAGGATATAAAATAACTGAAGAAGGAAAAACAAGAACAAAAAGAAAATACCGTTAAATAAATTATACAATATAGATTCTAAAAGGTAAAAAAAAAGCTAATTAAATATATTTACAGCTCTTAAGAAAACCAAACTAACAACAACATAGAAAAGAAAAAAGAAAAAAAAAGAAAATAATTCCTTCTGTATCCACCCCTTCTGTCCCCCACCCTTCGAAAACCTCCCCCCACCCTTCCCCTAAACTTCTCAGCCTTTTTCTGGATCACCTATCTCTTTTCCTGTTATTACTTCTTTCCCATACCAGTCTCTTAACTTCCTCCTATTGTTATTCTACTTGAGTCTTTATGTAGCTACAAATGGGTTGGCAGTTCCCATCTTCTGTGTTATATATTTTTTAAATTTATCCCATTCCACTAATTTTTTTTCTTTATTTGTCATTTCTAATTCACCATATCTCATTTCCAAATTATAATAATTTAACATTTTTAATTGCCAATCCTCTTGTTGATATCTGCTGTGATTTCCAATTTTTTCCAATCAATAATCTAGCCGCTGTCATAGCATACATCACTAATATTCTATCCTTTGGTTTTATATCATCATCCATCATTCCTAAAAGGAAGACCTCTGGTACTTTCTTAAACGAGTATCTTAACATCTTTTTTACTTCATTATAGATTGCTTCCCAAAATGGTTTTATTTTTTTGCAAGACCACCAAATATGAATATAATTGCCCACTTCTTCTTGGCATCTCCAGCAAATGTTTGACGCCCCTTTATACATTTTTGCTAATTTGGCAGGAGTCAGATGCCACCTGTATTGCATTTTAAAATTGTTTTCCTGTATTTCATAATTTGGGGTAAGTTTCCTATCCCTCCGCCATAAGTTCTCCCATTTATTTATCATAATTACCTTTCCCAGATCTTGTCCCCATTTTATCATAGTTTCTTTTATCATTTCTTCCTCCGTCTCCCATTTCAGCAGCATTTCATAGATATTTTTACTGAATTTACTTTTTTGTCCTAGCAAAATTTCATCTAATTTCGATCTTTCCTTATCAAAACCCAATTTTTTATCCAATTGAAATCTTTGTAAAATTTGGTAATATTGCAACCAGCTAGTCATAAGATGTTTAACCTCTTCATAGCTTTTTAACTTCCAATCTCCATCTTTTTCTATTAATAAATTTTTATAAGTAGGCCAGGTCTGTTCCATATTTTTCCTTTTTACTGCTGTTATTTCCAATGGGGACAGCCACCAGGGTGTTTTTGGTTCGAAGAGTGTTTTATATTTATACCATACCTTATAAAGTGATCTTCTAATTACATTTTTCAGGAAAACATTTTTCTGATTTAATTTTTCTTGACTGAGATACCAGTGCCATCCGCTCCCTAGATCGATCCCTTCCAGATCTAATAGATCCGTATTCTTTAGCTCTATCCAATCTTTGATCCAGGAGATTGCCGCCGCGTCATGGTATAATTTAAGGTCTGGGAGCCCGAAACCACCTCGCTCTCTTTTGTCGATCAAAATTTTATATTTAATTCGGGGTTTCTTACCCTCCCAGACAAATTTAGATATTGCCTTTCGCCAATCTTTAAAAATGTTCGACCCACCTAACAGGGGTAGGTTTTGGAAGTAGTAGTTCATTTTTGATAAGATCTTCATTTTTACTAATGATACTCTACCGAGCATAGAAAGCTTTAATTTCGACCATAATTCCATCTCCTTTTTAATTTGTATCCATATTCCTTCATAATTTTCTTGGACTAGGTCCATCCCCCTGTTTGTCATATTTATGCCTAGGTATCTTAATTTTTTATTTATTTTTATCCCTGTCTTTTCTTGCAATTTTTTATTCTCCTCCTTTTCCATATTTTTAGTTAACATTGTGGATTTTTCATAATTGATCTTTAAGCCAGCTATCTCTCCAAATTCTTTTATTTTCCTTAATGCCTCTGGAATACTATTTATGGGATCCTCTGTTGTGACGATTACATCGTCAGCAAACGCTTTTACTTTGTATGATTTCCCCCCCCCCACTAAAATACCCTTAATTTGCACCGCACATGCCTTTATCGTATCTTCTGTCATGAGTTTCTTGGAGAAAACGGTGGCAGTATACAAATACTGTAGTAGTAGTAATGATGATGATGATGATGCACCTGAAATAAAAGTAATCGGATGCCCTACCATCTGTAGGCCCCAGAGGGCACCAGAGCACCGCAGTACTGCCCTCTGCGTGCTAATGACGGCTGCTGCTGCTGTGTTGTGCCCGTTTACGCAGCAAGCGCTTTTCAAGGAGGGGGTGCGTGGAGGGGGGGCATCTTGGCCAGGGATGAAAGCGGCCCACCGCTTCTGCCAGAACCTCCCGTCGCGTTATAACGGTACGCTAATGAGCCTCATGAGGCATTGTGGGGGTCAAACCCCAAAACATCTAGGCGCTTGAGGCTGAAACTCCGAACTGCACGGAGACAATCGGGCTAATTCAAAGGACGCGAAATTCCCCGGAGAGGCGCTGGCCAGGCTCCTTCCGATGAGCAGGCGCTGGCGGGCCCCTCTGCGCTGCCCCCGACTCTTCCAGGGGAAGGCTTGCGCCCAGTGGTGGGAGCGATCAGCCTGTCCCCCAAGCGCCAGGCCCGTCCATCTTGCCACGCAGGGCGGCTCCAGCGGCAGGCAGGCACCACTCTGGCGGTCCTCGGTGCGGGTGGCTGCGTGTGCGCTGGAGCTGCCCCGCCGGATGGGCTGCCCGGGTGGCGCGTCCTGCCGGGGATGCCAAGAAGCCCCTGAGCAAAAGGAGGGAGACGCTTCCACCGCCCCCTTTCCCTCGTCCTCGCTGGGGTGGGGGGTAGGACAGTCGAGCTCCATGGCGAGTTAATCCTCCCGCTCACGGAGCGTGCGAACCCGCCCTCCCCGGTCTAAATATCACCCGAAGGGGGCATGGAGAAGGACGAGCCGGGGCTGTGCTTGACGGGGGGCGGGGGTGCAGGTGTGCCCTCTCCCCTCTGTGTTATGGCCAGGCGCCCTGAGCAGATCGCCAGCTCCAATCCTGCCCGGGATTTGGGCGCCCAGATCACCAGCTCCAAGGTGCCGGGCTCAAGGGATGGTCTCGCTGGGGAGGCGCCTTTGGTGGAGGCTAGGCGCTGTCCGTGCAGCCCCCCAGGACGTCTGCCCGGCGAGAGGAGGAGGGGGCGGCCGCTCGCTCGCTCGCTCGCTCGCTCTCCTCTTCCCCCGCCTTGCGCAGCGGCAGCAGCGGCTGCTCCTCCTCCCCACGCGGGTTGCTGCGGGAGGCGGCCGGGCGGTCGCGCTGGCAACGCGCAGCGCCAGGCGAGAGATGCGGGAGGCAGGAGCGGCGGCAGCAGCAACGAGGATGGCGCCGCCGCCGGGAAGGACCAGCGCCCCGCCCGCCGCTGGGCCCGGGTCGCGCCTCTGAAGGTAGGCGAACGGCTCCAAGGGCAGGCAGAGGCCGGCGGGCCAGGCGCGGCGCAGGTGGGGTGGCCGGCTGGGCCCAAGCTCTTCCCGGCTCGAGAGGACGCCTATTGCTGCCTAGCAGGGCGAGGCTGCGCCACCGCCCCGGCCAAGGGCATCGAAGCGCCTGACACCGTGGCAAGGCGCTAGGGCGCGCGAGGAAGCGCCCTCGGTCGTGGGAGCGAGGCATCACCCTGGCCCGGTACCCGGAGCTCCCGGCAGGAGCAGCTCCACGTCCAGGGGAAGCCGAGGCTGCCCGCCGGCCCTGCTGCTGTTTTGCGGGGGGGGGGGCGGGTTGCATGGGACCCCCCCCCCCCCCAGAACTGGAGCCGCGTGGAATCAGTCTATGGAAATGGAATCCATCCGAGCTGGGTCGCCGGCTGTTTCTCTCGTAGGGGCGCTCGGAGAAGCCCTTCCCGGGAGGGTCTGTCCAGCTTGGACTAAAGTCCCCTCCCCCGCCTTGACTTGGGCCTTTTAAATGGGGCTCTCCGATGGTCTCCCGGGTCCCCCAGCTGCCCGCCCTCCACCTGGCCTGGTGGTCCAGCCCTGCTCTCTTTGTGGATGGAGAAGCCCCTCGGGCATGAAGGAGAGACCCTGCAGAGGCAACAGCCCGGGACTGAGCCTGAGCGCGCTTGCTGCGTCGGATCCCTCGGCCTTTCCAGCGGGGAGGGTTCCGGCGAAGGGTCCGTAGGGGGCGCCACTGAGCCATTTGGGGTAGGGGCAGAGCGTGAGCAAGGGTGTAGCTGCGAAAACAGTTGAATGGAGTAGGAGGCGGGGAAGGTGAGCTTTCTTCAAACTACCTGGGGAGGCTCACGAGTGGCAAGGGAGCGCAGGAGGGCGCAGGCAGGGCTGGCCTCGAAGGCGGAGGCTCCAAATTTCAGCACCTCTTGTAGGAGGAATTCAAGCACCTTTGGGCACGGGGTGGGGAAGGTGTCACAATGACTGCCAGCTCGTGGGGATGCGGTGGGGGCAGATAAGTCATGGCCTGGAGGGCGGCAACCTCCGAAACAGGTGCAGCGCTTGCACCTGTTGGGCGCCCGTCAAAGACGGAGGCGGTATGTGTGGGGCTGAGACGGGGGTCCAAACCCAGCGCGGGCTGGCAGCTCTAGAGCCTCCCCGGCTAGGTGAGGCAAGTGCAGAGCCTGATCCTCAGGCCCAGAGGCGGCCCGGCCCCCGGCGGCCCCCGTCTCTCCCCGCAGCGGCCTCCTCCTCCAGCCGGGCGCGGCCCGCTCGTGCTTCGTCACGACGCTCCGCTCGCTGGCTGGCTGCTTCCCCGGCAGCGGCGGGCGGAGGCTCCCAGGCACACAACGCGCGCGCCCTCGGAGCGGCAGTCTTCGGCGTCGGGTGCTCGGCGCTGCCCGCGCAGTCCCCACAAGCAGCAGCCTCGCTCGCCCGGCCTGGTAAGTGGCGACTTTCTACGGAGGCAGGAGGCAGTTGGGGGTACACCTGTTGGGTTTTTGTCTGTCGTAGACCTCTCAAAGACAGGGGGGGGGGGCAAATAAGCTAACTGGGAATCGCTCCTTCCTTCCGCTGCGCCTCCTGCGTATTTGGACTAATTTTGGCGGCCGTCGAGCGGGAGGCGGCTTGGGAAGCGTCGCCCAGGCCGGGCCGAGCTGAGCTACCCCTTTCCGGGGCAGTTCCGTAAGCCACCCCCGGCGGACTCTGCCTTGTTGTTCCTCACAGCCAGGGAAGGGCGAGGCCAAGAGCGCCAGCCTAGGCGTCTAACCAACCAGATTAAGCAGGGTTGCCAACTTTTTTCCGGCGCGGCTCCTGTGCCACATGTCGAGCTCGAACTGCGCACACGAACACAGATGCCGGGATGGCGGTCTCCTGGACTCCGGGGGATAGGAAGCGCTGCTTGACGGCGTGAATCGGGCCCCGTCGGGCTGTTGTTAAAGGCACGGGAGTCCGGCCAAGAAAAGTTGGCAGCTGAGTTTCCGAGGGATGGTCCTCCGCTGGGGTTGTCCAGGGTACAAAGTTGGCTCCGACGACCTTTTCCGAGTTCCAGCCCGAGTCTCCTCGTGAGGCGGCGCCAGGACTGGCCTCGCTCCCGTCCAGCCCCCTCCGCGAGGTGTTTCTGGGTTGGGCCTCCTCCCTGCTCCCTGGTAAAGGCTAAGAAGGGATCGGGAGCAGCCGAGCCAACGGCTGGCAAGCTGACAGATCGGCCTGTCCCGGACTGGACGTGCCCGGGGGTCCCCCGAGAGTTGACGAGCGCTCCGACGGGCGGGCAGCCTCCGCCGTCTAAAGTTTGAAAAATAGCTTTTATTGGCGCAGGAGCCGCCGAGCGCGTAATTCGCCTTGCGAAGCCTCCCTCGACGGCTGCGGCGCTTTCGGCCGCCCCTGCCAGCGATGCCTTCCGCGGTTTGCAAGAGGCGATCCCCGGGCGGCGATTCCGGAGCGGGGCCACAGCCCCAGCGCAAACCGCGTGACGGCTGCTTCGCCGGACTGGGACGCGGGGCCGTTAATGCCGGAGTGGCCCGTGGTGGAAATTAGTCTCTTCCACGTATGTAAATATCTGCCCCACTCGTCGTTCTTCCTTTGTTTTCAGGGGAGAAGCGGTGCAAAAGGCCCCGTTTAGTCCCCAACATGAGATCCCTACCTGCAACCCTGGCGAGCTATTTGCTGCTACCGGTAGTAAGTGTGGGCAAAACTCCCGGGACGCGGGTGGCGCTGTGGGTTAAACCACAGAGCCTAGGGCTTGCCGATCAGAAGGTCGGCGGTTCGAATCCCCGCTAGGGGTGAGCTCCCATTGCTTTGTCCCAGCTCCTGCCAATCTAGCAGTTCAAAAGCACGTCAAAGTGCAAGTAGATAAATAGGTACCGCTCCGGCGGGAAGGTAAACGGCGTTTCCGTGTGCTGCTCTGGTTCTCCAGAAGCGGCTTAGTCATGCTGGCCACATGACCTGGAAGCTGTACACCGGCTCCCTCGGCCAGTAATGCGAGATGAGCGCCGCAACCCCAGAGTCGGTCACGACTGGACCTAATGGTCAGGGGTCCCTTTACCTTTAAGTGTGGGCAATACAGTATGTGTTTAGGTGGGCCATTGATCTGACTGCCCAAGGCAACTTCCGGTGCGCTGTTTCTATAAACCCCCGCCCCCCCCAAGCTCAGGAGCTCTTTTGCCAGACCCACAGACAGTGCAAGGAAGAAAAAGAGGGACGCCAAGGAGGCGGGAAGGGAGCCCAGAATGTTTTGAGACCGGGAGGGCGTGGCAGATGAAGCAAACGGGCTGGGAGGGGGCACCACTGTAGACCACCAGCAGCAGAGGTCTCTCTCTCTGTCCTTTTTCCTGCTCCAGACTGAATATCCCACCTGCTCTTTGGTGCGGGAAATTGTCAAGGGGGAGAAAGCCGAGGGGGTTGGACTAAATGACCCATTGGGTCCCTTCCATGAATCTATGATTCTGTGCCGTTGGCTGTGATTAAGAGAGAGAGAGAGTGGCAGGCAAGGCCCCACTCACAGTCGGCTCGGGAAGCTTTTTTTTTTTTTTTTGCCATATCATTTTTTATTGATTATAAAATGGTACAATAATAAAATTCATCACATTGTTTTATCATCACCTTTTGGCTTTTCAAAGCCTTGACTTCCGTCAAACCCTCCTAATGATATTCTAACACCTTTAACTAATATCTATACTGCAGAAATCAACCGTTGCTTTAAATTGTCACGCCTAGTCTTATCACAGTAACTTCATATCACAATAACATTTCTTCATTAATCTACAAAGCTTCTTGTAATCCTACCAACGTATTCAAATGAGTGCAATTGTCTTTCAAATAATCTGCAAATTTAGTCCAATCTTCGGTGAACTTCTGGTCCCGCTGTTCTCGGATTCTTCCCGTCATTTTGTCCAATTCCGCATACTCCATCAATTTCGCTGTCCATTCCTCCTTTGTCGGTAATTCTTCTTCTCGGGAAGCAATTTTATGACCGGGGGGGGGGGAATACCTCCTCCCCCATCAAGGACTCTTAGATGAAAGCCTCCCTCAAAAAACAGATTGCCATGACCTGAGATCCTCTTTATCCTCAAAAGTACCAAAGAAGTGTCCTGCCCAGTGGGACAGGAAGGCGTGGGTGTCCATAGCCCCCTCCCCCACCTACTGGAGGTAGAGCATAGCCATCATGCCTAGTGGTCATCCACAGCCTTCTCCTCCACGAATCTGCCTAAATTCCCTTTAAGGTCAGCCAAGTTGGAAGCCATCATGGCGTCATTGGTTGCGGGAGCAAATTCCTTAGTTTGTGCTGAGTGGGGAAAGTCCTGAACCTTGCAACATTCTGCTTCCTTGGCTCCCCCTATTTCTAAGCAATTCTTGTGCCGCTGCCAAGTGACTCTGCCCCCCCCCCTCACAGCCACAGAAGACCACTCCTCTTCTTTCTAACATTTTCCTTCAGCAGTATCTACTGTTGGGGGGTGGGGAGGAGAGGTAGTCACCCTCATCACCGCATGGCAAGGGGGCCGCAAGTGGGAGAAGACTCAAGTCTTTATGGGGTGCCAGTGGAAGACCACAGGGGTGCCATTTCACGCCTGCGCAGCACCAGGTCCGTTTGACGGCCACCCTTATCCACATGTTTACTGACAAGGAGAAACTCCTTTGGGAGGAAAGCAGTGTTGGAGGCAGCAGGAGTGCCAGCTTGACCCCGTGACCATGGGTGCCCGGGGCAGTGGGTGCCATGCAGTGTACATGGCCCTGGCACCCAAAATTGTGGGTGCCCAGCCCCTTCATGGGGAATTTTGTGGGGGCTCGGGCACCCAGGGCCCCAGGCACCTAAGGGAGGCAGCAATGCTTCTGTCTACCAGTTGCTGGAAACCACAGGAGGGGAGAGGGATCTTGTGGTCGGATCCTGCTCCTTGTGGGCTTCCCAGAAAGGGCATCTCTTTGCCTACTGTGAAAACTGGATGCTGGCCTAGGTGGGCCGTTGACCTGATCCAGCAGGCTCTTCTTCTGTTCTTGTGTTACATTTGGGGCTTTAGGGGGGAAGGTGACTAACATATGATCATAGCTGTCAACTATCGGATTTAAAAAATAAGAGATTTTTTCAAAGTTTCGGATATGAAAATAAGGGATGCTGCGAGGGCGGTGCAATGGCACCAAGTAGCCTTGCCACCCTGCGCTCCAGAGGCTGCGCGTGAACGGGTGAGCGAAAGAGCGAGCGCATAGACGGCAGGCAGGCTGGCTGTCTGGTTGGGCGTGAGGGTCTGGCTGCACAAGGCATGCAAGCTCCGTCCCCAGTCGGTCTCAGACTCCTTATTGGCAGCCGAGCAATGCAGCTGAGGAGCCTCCCTGGCCGGCAGGGAGGGAGAGGAGCTGCTTCCTTTGAAATCCGGGAAATTTATTATTATTATTTTTTTAAAAAATTAATTTTTATTGGTTTTACAATTTTATAAGCACATAACATATCGGGTAAACTTATATACTTCCCCCCTCTCACCGTGGGAAGCCCAAATCATCCCCTCCCCTCACAGAGGTATACCCATTCATTGTGCATTTAACCTTTCTGCTACTTTTCTATAACATTGCTTAGGCCTGACCCTAAATCCGGGAAATTTAAGGGATATCAACAATCCGGGATAGCAGCGGGAAACGGCATTGGGTTGCAGCGCGTTGACAGCTATGCGCCGGCTCCCTCGGCCAGTAAAGCGAGATGAGCGCCACAACCCCAGAGTCATCCGCAACTGGACCTAATGGTCAGGGCTCCCTTTACCTTTACCTTTACCAGTGAGAGGGGAAAGAATAGAAGGAGATGCTTCATACTGAATGGGACGAAGAGGCTGAGAGGCAGAAGGGAGCAGGGGAATGTCCCCAAATATGCCTGTCCCAGCTGCTGAAGAATCATAGAAATGTAGAGTTTCAAGGGCCATCATGTACGACCCCCTGCAATGCAGGAAACAGTATGTGGGACGCACCAAAATAATACCTGGTGAAAGGAGGGACTTTCAGAGGGGGGATTAAGATGGACACGAGTGTTGCTTGGGGGTCTCCAGGAAACATGGGCTGGGGGGAGGAGAGGAGGAAGAGAGAAACAGGTAGGAGGCAGAGGGAGCTGAAGGGAATCGTGTCCCCCTTTGGGATATGAGCCACGTGGTCATTTTGGTATGCAGTTCATGAGTTGTAAGAATGTTTGCCACACATTTTGAATGAAGCGAAAGCAAATTCCTGTTGACATAGGCAATCCTGTTAAATTAAAATCAGCTTAGCTGTGAGATGAACTGCGAGATCTAGACCTCCAGATTGTTGCGACGCACAGGGGGGAGCTTTTTTGTGAGCTGCCCCTCCGGTGATGAGGCAGCTGTGACCCTTTTCCATGTCCGAACAAGCGGCAGCTGTCCATCTCCATGGTGCAGGGTAGGCTACTGCGGTGCGAGGAGCTGCCCTTGAAGGCTGATCAGAGGCTTCCGCTAGTGTGTGTTGTTACAGTCTGTCTCCTGATAGCAGTGGGTTGTGGGGTTCTGCTACCCCTGTGCTCCCGTGTCATGGCTGGCTCACACTTCAAAGGTTGTGTTAACTGATAAAGAACAACCACTTGGTGACCAAGACTATAAAAACTGGCTCCTGTCCTCCTATCCTATTTCTCTACTCTGCTGAGAGCCCCCTTCTGTTCATTTTGTCCCATCCACATAGTGGACCCATCAGACCATAGCTGTCAACTTTCGGATTTGAAAATAAGGGATGCCGTGAGGGCGGTGCAATGGCACCAAGTAGCCTCGCCACCCTGCGCTCAAACGGGTGAGCGAAAGAGCGAGCGCCTAGACGGCAGGCAGGCTGTCTGTCTGGTTGGGCGTGAGGGTCTGGCTGCACAAGGCATGCAAGCTCCGCCCCCAGTCGGTCTCAGACTCCTTATTGGCAGCCGAGCAACGCAGCTGAGGAGCCTCCCTGGCCGGCAGGGAGGGAGAGGAGCTGCTTCCTTTGAAGTCCAGGAAATTTAAGGGATATCAACAATCCGGGATAGCAGTGGGAAACGGCATTGGAATAAGGGAGTTTCCCGCCAAAAAAGCGAGGGTTGACAGCTATGCATCAGACATTCCGGCAATCTTGGAACTCCTCTGTCAAATCATTTGTAGGAAGCAACATAAGACCTGGTGTTTGATGCCCAGTGTCTGGCTGGAATGGGTGTGATCCTAATTGGAGATGGTATGGATTTGGCATGTGTGTTTTATTCTGTTCTTTTTTTTAATGAATTTTGTGGCCTAATCCTGATTTTCAGGATGTAATTTATTTATTTATCTCATGAAGTGTGTAGACTACTTGGTTGTAAAAACACCCCCACCCACCCCACACTTTTCAAAGTGTTTACGACAGCTATAAAACAATAAAAATTCCAATAAGAAGAATTAACAATAATAATTTGAAACTTTCAGAAAGTTAAATTAAATATAGACTAAATACAGATTAAAACTCGCACCAGCTTGCTAAACATCTGGACACACTTGTCCAAAGAAAAAAGTTTTCAGCAGGTGCCAAAAAGAGTGCAGGGATTGTTGCAGCTTTATGTCAATAGGGAAGGAAGTTCTGAAGTGTAGGTGCTGCGGCACTGAAAGACCAGGTTCTTACAAATGCAGAAAAGGTTTGATGTGGCAGTTCTGCTTATCAAAGCGGTACATTCAGGATGTCACTGAATGTAGCTCCTCTGAGGAGACCTGTGGAGCATCCACACCATCATAGAGGCAGTCTATCTTCAAGTTCTACTTAGCTGGGACAGGTGGCCATTGGCCTCAAGCCCTGGCTCTGAGTTTCTCAGGTGTATCTGTGGGATGTAAACACACAGAGCAGTCAAATATAACACTGCTAGAGTGGACATGAAGGTGTCTCAGTCCTCCAGCCGTAACTTCCTGTTTATCTGGACTGAGACAACTTCCACTAAGTAACTGAAAGTGGGAGTGGCTTCACCTGGGCAGGTTAGGACAAAACCACAGGTCAGTGGCCATTTTCCCTCTCTTGGATCGGGACTTCAAGCAAGCAACATCTTAGAGCAGAGATGGGCTCTTGTATTTTAATGTTTGCTGGAAGCCGCCCAGAGTGGCCGGGGAGACCCAGCCAGATGGGCGGGGTACAAATAAATTATTATTATTATTATTATTATTATTATTATTATTATTATTATTTAAGAAGGAAATCCCTGTTTTTGGTGGTTCAGGTCGTTTTAGGGGTGCAGGGCAAAGATGTTGAGTTTTATTTTAGGGGAGCCAAAGTTTTTTAGCTTCTTTGGGGGGAGCCACTGATCTACCGGTGATCTACCACAGACGTCCAGTGATCTGCCGGTAGATCACGATCTACCTGTTGGACATGCCTGCCCTAGAGCGTTGAGGGAGGAGCACAGGAGGAGCAGACAGTCAGGATGGCACAGAGACTGGGGGGTGGGAGTCTCCAGCTGATGGGGAAGGGGGGGTGCCTTCCAGCTTCCAGATTTATGCAAGTGCCCTGACCTCTTCCCCCCTCCCCCCTCATTGCCTCACTACAAAGGAACTTAGGAAATGTCACTCGGCTGCTCTCTGCTCTTCCGTGTTCCGGACATTCAGATCCAGAGTTTTGGGAGTGCGGCAGTGCCAGGGCTGGGCTGCCAGGAAGCTGACAGGGAAGGCTGAAAGGTCTGTCTTTTCCCACCAGCCAGCCCTCCCTAATGCACTTGTGGACATCCAGACACACACTGGATGCCTGGACAGGACAGGGAAGGCCTTTAGCTGGCTGATAAGGTTTGTGCCAGAAAGACTCTTGAGAGAAGGCACTGAGGAGGCTGGGGACGGGGAGGAGATTGTCAGCCAGAAAGTTTTGAGTTTCTTTTTTATGTTTGCAGGGACCTGATTGCTGCTTCCGCTGCTGCCTATATTGCTCCTCTCATTTCTGAGAAGGGGAGGGTGGTGCCATTTCTGTGCCTTAAAAAGGCACTACTTTGTACAGTTCTGGTCGCCTCACCTCCGAAAGGATATTGCAGTGCTGGAAAAGGTTAAGAAAAGGGCAGCCAAAATGATCAAAGGTTTTTTTTGCGACACCCTCCCAAAAAAGGTTGCAGAGGCACCATTTACCTGGGGAGGTTATAGCCAGGGCTGCTGCAAAAAACAGCTGTGCAAATCTTTGGGCATAGCTGTCAACTTTCAGATTTGAAAATAAGGGATTTTCCCCAAACTTTCGGATTTAAAAATAAGGGATGCTGCGACAGCGGTGCAATGGCACCAAGTAGCCTCGCCACCCTGCGCTCCAGAGGCTGCGCGCGAACGGGTGAGTGAAAGAGCGAGCGCGTAGACGGCAGGCAGGCTGTCTGTCTGGTTGGGCGTGAGGGTCTGGCTGCACAAGGCATGCAAGCTCCGCCCCCAGTCGGTCTCAGACTCCTTATTGGCAGCCGAGCAATGCAGCTGAGGAGCCTCCCTGGCCGGCAGGGAGGGAGAGGAGCTGCTTCCTTTGAAATCCGGGGAATTTAAGGGATATCAACAATCCGGGACAGCAGCGGGAAACGGCATTGGAATAAGGGAGTTTCCCACCAAAAAAAGGGAGGGTTGACAGCTATGCTCCACGGTCAGTCAGAGGCAGCAATGCTTCTGAATGTCAGTTTCTGGAAGCAACAGGAGGGGAGAGGGCTCTTGTGCTTGGGTCCTGGTTGGGGTCTTCAATTTGGGGCATCTGTTTGAATCATAGAATCATAGAGTTGGAAGAGACCACAAGAGCCATCCAGTCCAACCCCCTGCCAAGCAGGAAACACCATCAAAGCCATTCCTGACAGGTGGCTGTCAAGCCTCTGCTTAAAGACCTCCAAAGAAGGAGACTCCACCACACTCCTTGGCAGCAAATTCCACTGTCGAACAGCTCTTACTGTCAGGAAGTTCTTCCTAATGTTTAGGTGGAGTCTTCTTTCTTGTAGCTTGAATCCATTGCTCCGTGTCCGCTTCTCTGGAGCAGCAGAAAACAACTTTTCTCCCTCCTCTATATGACATCCTTTTATATATTTGAACATGGCTATCATATCACCCCTTAACCTTCTCTTCTCCAGGCTAAACATACCCAGCTCCCTAAGCCGTTCCTCATAAGGCATCGTTTCCAGGCCTTTGACCATTTGGGTTGCCCTCCTCTGGACACGTTCCAGCTTGTCAGTATCCTTCTTGAACTGTGGTGCCCAGAACTGGACACAGTATTCCAGGTGAGGTCTGACCAGAGTGGTACTATTACTTCCCTTGATCTAGATGCCATACTCCTATTGATGCAGCCCAGAATTGCATTGGCTTTTTTAGCTGCTGCATCACACTGTTGACTCATGTCAAGTTTGTGGTCTACCAAGACTACACTGTGAGAACAGGAGGCTGGACTAGATGGGCCATTGGCCTGATCCAGCAGGCTCTTACGTTCTTACAAGGCAAAAATGCTGCTATTTGTTCCATTGTGATGAGTCCTGACTCTTCCATTTTCCTGCATTTGTCTGCCTCCCCAACCCCCCAGGACATTGAGCTTCTGGGTCCCAGGCTGAGAAGGCTCTTTCCTGCTTCCTGATCCTGTTAACCTGAGATGCCGCTGGGGGATTGAACCTGCAGAGGGTCTGTTCTGCCGCAGAGCTTTGCGGGGAATTTCAGAGGAGGCAAATCCCTCCTCAGCCAGTGGAAGGATCCTTGGGCGAGGCAAGAGCACAGCCCTTTTGCTCACAGTGTGGCCTGCCAGCTCTGGAGACTGACTGGACAAGTTCCAACGTGGGGGAAGAGGGGATCTCGCCACCCAGATTGGAGAGGAGGCACTGAATAGGGAAAGTCAGTTTGGCGACACCAATTGAATGATGGCTCTTTCAGGGCAAATATGAAAATCAATCAAGAAGCAGTGGCAAGGGTTTTATGTATGTGGGCAAGGACTGCCATTCTCCTGGGTGTCCTGTGGGTAGCAGAATACGCCGTTTGGGCAGGCTGTGATGATGTTATTTGTCCATAAGAACATATGAAGAGCCGGCATCCTGTTCTCACAGTGGCCAACCAGATGCCCACAAGCAGGATTTGAGCACAAGAGCCCTCTCCCCTCCTGCGGTTTCCAGCAACTGGTATTCAGAAGCATTAATGCCCCCAGCTGTAGTGGCAGGGCAGAGCCGTCATGACTAGTAGACAGTCTTTGTGGTCTTGCCCAAGCAAATAATAATAATAATAATAATAATAATAATAATAATAATAATAATAATAATAATAATTTATTATTTGTACCCCGCCCATCTGGCTGGGTCTCCCCAGCCACTCTGGGTGGCTTCCAGCAAACATTAAAATACATTAACACATCACAGATTAAAAACTTCCCTGAACAGGGCTGCCTTCAGGTGTTTTCTAAAGGTCATGTAGTTGTTTATCGCTTTGACCTCTGCTGGGAGGGCGTTCCACAGGGCGGGCGCCACTACCGAGAAGGCCCTCTGCCTGGTTCCCTGTAGCTTTGCTCCTCGCAGTGAGGGAACCGCCAGAAGGCCCTCGGCACTGGATCTCAGTGTCCAGGCTGAAAGATGGGGTTGGAGACGCTCCTTCAGGTATACTGGACCAAGGCCGTTTAGGGCTTTCAAGGTCAGCACCAACATTTTGAATTGTGCTCGGAAACGTACTGGGAGCCAATGTAGATCTCTCAGGACCGGTGTTATGTGGTCCCAGCGGCCACTCCCAGTCACCAGTCTAGCATAACTCTGGATTCCCATGAAAAGCTTTGCAGAGTCCCTGGCATCAAAACATCCAGTCACTTTTCTCCTGGGCAAGTTTCCTTTCGCCCCACCAGTCCTGGGTGGGTTTCAGATTCCCTGGAGGTCCTTATTGCCAAACTGCATGCTGTAAGAGAGCCATTTAGTAGGTTTGTTGCATTTTATAGAATCATCAAATTGTAGAGTTGGAAGGAACCCCAAGCGTCATCTAGTTCAACCCCCCTGCAGTGCAGGAATTTATATCCCAGCCTTTCCTCCAAGGAGCCCAAGGTGGCGTAGATGGTTCTCCCCCCCCCCATTTAATCCCCATAACAACCTTGTGAGGTTTGTTGTTGTTGTTGTTGTTGTTTAGTCGTTTAGTCATGTCCAACTCTTCATGACCCCATGGACCAGAGCACGCCAGGCACTCCTGTCTTCCACTGCCTCCCGCAGTTTGGTCAGACTCATGTTGGTAGCTTTGAAAACACTGTCCAACCATCTCGTCCTCTGTCGTCCCCTTCTCCTTGTGCCCTCCATCTTTCCCAACATCAGGGTCTTTTCCAGGGAGTCTTCTCTTCTCATGAGGTGGCCAAAGGATTGGAGCCTCAGCTTCCGGATCTGTCCTTCCAGTGAGCACTCAGGGCTGATTTCCTTCAGAATGGATAGGTTTTATCTTCTTGCAGTCTCCATAGGACTCTCAAGAGTCTCCTCCAGCACCATAGCTGTCAACCCTCCCTTTTTTTGGCGGGAAACTCCCTTATTCCAATGCCGTTTCCCGCTGTTATCCCGGATTGTTGATATCCCTTAAATTTCCCGGATTTCAAAGGAAGCAGCTCCTCTCCCTCCCTGCCGGCCAGGGAGGCTCCTCAGCTGCGTTGCTCGGCTGCCAATAAGGAGTCTGAGACCGACTGGGGGCGGAGCTTGCATGCCTTGTGCAGCCAGACCCTCACGCCCAACCAACCAGCCAGCCTGCCTGCCGTCTACGCGCTCGCTCTTTCGCTCACCTGTTCGCGCGCAGCCTCTGGAGCGCAAGGTGGCGAGGCTACTTGGTGCCATTGCACCGCCCTCGCGGCATCCCTTATTTTCAAATCCGAAAGTTTGAAAAAATCCCTTATTTTCAAATCCGAAAGTTGGCATCTATGTCCAGCACCATAATGAGGTAGGCGAGGCTAAGATGCAGCAACTGGCCCAAAATCTCCCAGCGACCTTAACGACTGAGCAAGGACTTGAACCCTGGCCTCACAGGTCCAACACTCTCTTGTAGCTGGTGAGGAATAAATAACCTCTGAGCCCCAAAGCACCATCTGCACGGAGGCCAATGGGACTGGCCTCTTATCCATTACACAAGCACCCACCTTGCTCCAGCCTTCCTCTGCTCCTGGGCCTGGCTCTGAGGTTCCTGTGTGGTTCCCAGCCCCCTCCTCCTCTGCAGCCCCGAGAGGCAGCCTCTCTCTCCCACATGCACACCAGAGCACGATGAGTTGGCTAATCCTGCTTTTAATCGCAGATTATGCATCCCATGACCCCCTCCCTGTCTATCAGAACCAGGCAGTGCGGCTTCCCCGTCACAGATGACCTGAGTTCCAGGGCTGCCCCAGTATATTTGGGTGCTGCCTAGCATAGCTGTCAACCTTTCCCTTTTCTCGCGAGGAATCCTATTTGGAATAAGGGAATTTCCCGCAAAAAAGGGGGGGGGGAAGTTGACAGCTATGCTGCCTAGTGCAAAATTCCCCCCTTTGCTCCCTCCCCACTACACACAGAGAAATTGACATGGGACCCGATCCATTGGGGATTTCTCTCCATTGCAGTGAGCAAGCATGCACTTGTTTCATGTCCCCTTGGTTTCAGAGGACCCTGCACAGGAAAACATACAGGTGGCTTGTTATATTATGTTGCGGTTTATTTATATGCCACCTTTCAGCCAGAAAGGCGGCTCCCAAGAATAAACAAGTATAAACAAATGCAGTAATGCAACTGACAAAATATTGCAGTTCAGCAAACATACCAGCATGCCAATACAATACTATACGAGTCTAAATTAAATGTCTGACATTTCAAAAGTATTAAAACCCATGTGGCCTTGAATATGTGGCCTTGAAGACGAAGCTTTGGCTATGGCTCAAGCTTTGTTTTAAACCAGTGGGCATCGCCCCCTTGACATTGAGGGATGATTTCCGGTCATCATGGGAAAGGGAGGTCATAAAAGAGGTGTAGTCCTGTGGATTGTCACACGACGTATAATCAAGCTAGAACTGCAATCTCCCGGAGATTGAGCGATATTGCCAGACAAGAGGACATAGCTCAAGTGAAACCAGGGATGTTCCTAGGGGACCAGATATATCAAATGACACCAGCCCCCTATCTCGCGGAAATCCACTATGTGGAATACCGCAGACTTCTTACAGCGGCTAGACTAAACGCCCTTGATTCCGCCGTATTGTGGGGAAGGTACAAGGGAGTTCCATATGCCCAGAGAACCTGTCATTGTACTATGGGCGTGGTTGAGTCTACCGGACATATCCTTCTGTCTTGTCCTCTCTATGTAGAACTTAGGCAAAATCTTATAACTCCACTTTTACGTCATTCTAGCTTTCTACCCAGAGAAAGACAGGTTTTATATTTACTGAATAATATTACTAGAAATACAGCCTCCCTGGTGGCTAAATTTCTAAGCGTCGCAAGATTTTAATGGATTGTATCGATATGGGGCTATTTGTTTAGTTCCATTCTATTGTGGATTATGTTTCCTTTTTTTAAAGTTCTCTCAGATGCTTTTAGGTAAAGGTAAAGGGACCCCTGACCATTAGGTCCAGTCGTGACCGACTCGGGGGTTGCGGCGCTCATCTCGCTTTATTGGCCGAGAGCCGGCGTACAGCTTCCGGGTCATGTGGCCAGCATGACTAAGACACTTCTGGCAAACCAGAGCAGCGCACAGAAACGCCGTTTACCTTCCCGCTGCAGCGGTACCTATTTATCTACTTGCACTTTGATGTGCTTTCGAACTGCTAGGTTGGCAGGAGCTGGGACCGAGCAACGGGATCCCACCCCGTCACAGGGATTCGAACTGCCGACCTTCTGATCGGCAAGCCCTAGGCTCTGTGGTTTAACCCACAGCGCCACCTGGGTCCCTCAGATGCTTTTAATTCTGTACAAATGTATTCTTCTGACTGACGGTTGAATAAAAGAATGATGATGATGATGATAAAACCCATTCATTTTCCTGCCAAAAAGGCTGCCGATTATTTTCCACAAAAACATTGAGAGAGCAAGAACTTCAGCAGCCGTTCCTCCTTGCAAGGGTCCCAGGCAGCCTTCTCCTTCCACGAGTTGAGAGGCAGCTCAGCTCAGTAGCAATTGGCACAAGCACCGGAGAGGTCAAGAAGCCGGCTTGCAGCGCCTCCTCTTTCTCCCACCCAACAGCAGGAGCTGCCTGGAATGCTGAGCCCTGTTTGGGGGTGGCTGAGATCCAAGGCAAGGCTGGGATGCAACACGCCCAGCTGTGTAGCTTGCAACAGCAGAGGAAATGTGTGCATCTGGACTTGGTTTTTCCACCTCATTCTGTTCAGCAGGAAACATCAGCCCAGCTGTTGACACTTTGTCCCACCGGCTTGAAACACTCTCGCCTGCATCTGAAGCTTCTAACAAACTAGACAGTCAGTGACTTGTCTCTGGTTGCTTGTTTGCAGGAAGCAGGACTGGTCCATTATATTGTCCTGCCTGAGGTGGAGGGCCAGACGGGGCACATCCAGAAGCTGGCTGACGGCAGGCACATAGACTTCTCTTCTAGGGAATCTTTGCAAATCTCCAGATGGAACCTGCTCATAGCTGTCAACTTTCAGATTTGAAAATAAGGGATTTTTTTCAAACTTTCGGATTTGAAAATAAGGGATGCCACGAGGGCAGTGCAATGGCACCAAGTAGCCTCGCCACCCAGCGCTCCAGAGGCTGCGCGCGAACGGGTGAGCGAAAGAGCGAGCGCATAGACGGCAGGCAGGCTGGCTGTCTGGTTGGGCGTGAGGGTCTGGCTGCACAAGGCATGCAAGCTCCGCCCCCAGTCGGTCTCAGACTCCTGATTGGCAGCCGAGCAACGCAGCTGAGGAGCCTCCCTGGCCGGCAGGGAGGGAGAGGAGCTGCTTCCTTTGAAATCCGGGAAATTTAAGGGATATCAACAATCCGGGATAGCAGCGGGAAACGGCATTGGAATAAGGGAGTTTCCCGCAAAAAAAGGGAGGGTTGACAGCTATGAACTTGCTCTGCCTCCTGCACCTGTGGCTCAGATGCCAGCTTTGGAAATGGAAAATTCTGAGTGGGGCTGTGGTGGGGACATACCCTTTCTGGCAACTGGCCTAGAAGCAAAAATAGCAGCAGCCAGGCCAGTTTTGGGGGTGATGGTGGGACCTCCTTGTGCTCGCTTGCTCTCTTACTCGCAGATCGCCAATGCCAGGAAGGGGCTGCTGTTGTCTGCCTTGCGAAAAGGGCATATCTAGGCCAGGCTGACATCCTATATGGAAAAAGGGTGTGGGGCTGTGTGTGTGTGTGTGTTTTGCTCTTTCCCTGAGCCTGACTGCACTCAGCTCTCTCCTTGTGGCAGTTTCCGTGCCATTAACTTGGTGGCTCCTACATTAAGATTTCATTGTCTCTAATGGACTCTGCTGAAAAGGGAGAGGGGGGAGGGGCACTTCCTTGAGCCCCCACCCCACCCGCCCTCAGAAATCAATGGGAAACTTGTGGCTTTGAGCTGCCAGTCGCTTGTGATTCAATGGAGGCTCTTCAGATGGAACGAGAGAAGTGTACACACCTCCGTTTACTCCAATGCGCTCCCGCTGCTGCTTTGCGGAGTGCGATGGCTGCATATTAGCCACACTCCATTTCTCTCTCCTGTGAGATGCTCTGCTTGACGCAGGTTTTTCCCCAAACCAGCTTCAGTCTGATTTGATGGAGGGGGAAAGAACAACCTAACTGCGTTTTAAGGGTATGGTTACAGCCTCCTGCCAACCTAGCAGTTTGAAAGCATGTCAAAGTGCAAGTAGATAAATGGGTACCACTTCAGCAGGAAGGTAAACGGCATTTCCCTGCGCTGCTCTGGTTCGCCAGAAGCGGCTTTGTCATGCTGGCCAGATAACCTGGAAGCTGTACGCCGGCTCCCTCGGCCAATAATGTGAGTTGAGCGCCGCAACCCCAGAGTCGGTCATGACTGAACCTAATGGTCAGGGGTCCCTTTACCTTTATGGTTACAGCCAATGGGACGCGGGTGGCGCTGTGGGTTAAACCACAGAGCCTAGGACTTGCCGATCAGAAGGTCGTTTGTGATATACATGAGAAAACTGGGTATACTGATTTGTATAACATTCTTGTTTGTAAAACCCAATAAAAAACAAACAAATCAAGAAGCCTTGGCCAGGTGTGTGTTGGGGGGCGTTCCTGGTGCAAGGTCCGCGCTGGGAAGGTGAGGTGAGCCCTCTCCTGGGCGGGGGCGAGGGGAGCCCCGGAGCCTCCCCGACCCCCTGGCCCGACGGGCGCCCGCCTCCGCTCCCTCCCTGCCTGCGGGCCCCTTGCTGGGCGAGTCCCGCCGGCCCCTCCGGCTGCTTCTGGAACTTGTGACCCGGCCGAGCGCGCTTCTGGCACCGTCAGCGGCTTTTCCATCGCCGCGGCCTCCTGACCCCGCGAGCTCGTGCAGCCGGGAGAGGAAGGGAGCGAGGCGGGGAAGGTCCGGGCCGGCTGCCTCTCTCTCTCTCTCTCTCTCTCTCTCTCTCTCTCTCTCTCCTCGGCTGTCGGAAGCGCCCTCCCCGCGGCTGCCAGTCCCCGCTCGTGGGAACTCTGGACGCGCTCAGAGGCACCCTGGCGGCCGGGCGCCCGCGGCTCCTCCTTATCTGCTGGCAGATGGCGGGCCGGGTGGGGTGCCGCCAGGTTGGAGGGGGCGCGAGCCGGGCGGGCCCCTGCCTGGGCGCGCCAGATAAGCACCACCGGCCAACCCGCCGCTTCCCTCGCTGCCCTCATTCAGAGGGCGATCAGCACCAGCTAAAGCGCCATTGCGCGCCTCCGCCTCGCCGGGCGCTCTCGGCTCGCTCTGAGTATTTCCTCTGTAGGTCCTCCGGGGCAGAGGTCTCGCCTGCTGCCCTCGGAGACCTCTGCGCCACGAGGACGTTAACAGAAACAAGGCTTGATTGGAAGCAAAACCCGTTCACACGGCGGAGCTCCGCGGGTTTGGGACTCCGATTCACATCAGCGCGCCTGGCGCTGCTGGCTGGGACCGATGGAACCCAAAATATCTGGAAGGGATCTTTGGGTGTGGCAAAGACCGGCGGATCCATGCCTTTGTGCCAAGGGGCACTTTGCCCAAGTCGCTGCAGAGCCACTGGAAATGCAGCAGGGCGAGAGGGTCTGCTTAGCAGTTTGAGGGGAAAACGTGTTGAAATTGAATTAGGGGTTGCTGCTGCCACTGTGCTGATCTTTTTAGTCCACCTGGGCAAAGATGCAGAGTGACGGGTGCAGCTTTCGCCAACCTAGAATCCTAGAATCCTAGAGTTGGAAGAGACCCCAAGGGCCATCCAGTCCAACCCCCTGCCAAGCAGGAAACACCATCAAAGCCTTCCTGACAGGTGGCTGTCAAGCCTCTGCTTCAAGACCTCCAAAGAAGGAGACTCCACCACACTCCTTGGCAGCAAATTCCACTGTCGAACAGCTCTTACTGTCAGGAAGTTCTTCCTAATGTTTAGGTGGAATCTTCTTTCTTGTAGTTTGAATCCATTGCTCCGTGTCCACTTCTCAGGAGCAGCAGAAAACAACCTTTCTCCCTCCTCTATATGACATCCTTTTATATATTTGAACATGGCTATCATATCACCCCTGAACCTTCTCTTCTCCAGGCTAAACATACCCAGCTCCCTAAGCCGTTCCTCATAAGGCATCGTTTCCAGGCCTTTGACCATTTTGGTTGCCCTCTTCTGGACACGTTCCACCTGGTGTCCTCCAGGTGTTTTGGACTACAACTCCCATCAGCCCCAGTGACCTGTGGCTGTGCCTCATACAGGGCTGATGGGAGTAGTAGTCCAGAACACCTGGAAGGCAGCAGGCTGGTGCAGAGTCACCCTTTCTAGTTTATTGACAGCTTGGGTCCTATGCCAGCCCCTTGTGAAAACCACTAGCTGGGCTGGCGCCTTGTTAAGCTATGGAACTCTCTTTCACAGGAGGCAGTGATGGCCACCAGCTTGGTCGGCTTTAAAAGAGGGCTAGCCTTATATTCCTCTGTGAATTTTTCCACCCATGGCTACCGACCACCATGGCTATGCTCTGCCTCTGTGATGTTTCTGAATACTGATTGCTGGAAACCGCAAGAGGAGAGGCTGTTCTCGTGCTCAGGTCCTGCTTCTGAGTTTCTCGTTATGGGTGTCTGGTTGGCCCCTGTGAGAACAGGATGCTGGACTAGATGGGCCAAACTCCTCCTTCACACAGCAGATGGTTAGCCGGTGGAACTCCCTCCCACAGGAAGCAGTGATGGCCACCGACTTGAATGACTTTAAAAGAGGATTGGACAAATTTGTGGAGGAGGAGAGGGCTGTCAGTGGGTACCAGTCGTTGGAAACCTCTGAAGGGGAAAGGGTTCAGATCCTGCTTGCTGGTGTTCCCCAAGCATCCGACCGGCCACTGTGGAAAACAGGATGCTGCAATAGATTAAGGTTACCAGATGTCCCCGGATTTACAAATCAGCCCCCATACAAAATCCATTGAAGTTGAAAAGTGTCCCCAGATTCATTGGAAAAAATCTGGTAACCTTACCATTGGCCTGATCCAGCAGGCTCTGCTTATGTTGTTACGTTTTGTGAGGAAGGGAAGCCGAATGGCTCCCTTTTGCCAGTGACGTCCCAGAAGAAGAGAAGAAGAAGAGTTTGGATTTGATATCCTGCTTTATCACTACCTGAAGGAGTCTCAAAGCGGCTCACATTCTCCTTTCCCTTCTTCCCCCACAACAAACACTCTGTGAGGTGAGTGGGGCTGAGAGACTTCAGAGAAGTGGGACTAGCCCAAGGTCACCCAGCAGCTGCATGTGGAGGAGAGGGGAAGCGAACCCGGTTCACCAGATTACGAGTCTACCGCTCTTAACCACTACACCACACTGGCTCTCCTTACCTGAGGAGCCAACTTGGTGATCTGGCTCATGCAGAAGTCCCCCCCGCCCCACTGAGAGCCGCCTCATAAGCCCTCTTGAGAACAAAGGGACATGTCTTCCTCACCCAGTCCTTCTTTCCCTCCCCTTGACTTTCTGAGCCTATGGAAAATGCCTATGGAAAATCTGAGTGTCTGGATGCTGCCAGGCCTGAGTGGCCAGCCTTTCCGTCACACACAATGTGCCCTTCATGCTCCCTGCCTGCTAACGCAGCCGCCGCGCACAGACCAGGCTTTCAGGCCAGATGAATGGGACACGCCTGGTCCCAGCATCTTCCACCGGGGATTCCAGGCGGCGGCAGATGCCTGCGCAATCCCCTGCCGTCCAGGAAAAAGCTCTTCTGCAAGGACATGAGGCAACGTAAGGCACAGAGAGAAGGGCGGCAGAAAGAGACCCGCTGCCCTTCCCGATTTCACCCAACTTTTTCTAGAGGCCCATTCCTTCTGCAAACATTGCAAGACAAATTCCGGAGGCAACAGCACCTTAAAAGCCTAACAGGTTTATTGTGGTTGGGATCATAGTTGTCAACCCTCCCTTTTTTTGGCGGGAAACTCCCTTATTCCAATGCTGTTCCCCGCTGCTATCCCGGATTGTTGATATCCCTTAAATTCCCCGGATTTCAAAGGAAGCAGCTCCTCTCCCTCCCTGCCGGCCAGGGAGGCTCCTCAGCTGCGTTGCTCGGCTGCCAATAAGGAGTCTGAGACCGACTGGGGACGGAGCTTGCATGCCTTGTGCAGCCAGACCCTCACGCCCAACCAGACAGACAGCCTGCCTGCCGTCTACGCGCTCGCTCTTTCGCTCACCCGTTCGGGCGCAGCCTCTGGAGCGCAGGCTGGCGAGGCTACTTGGTGCCATTGCACCGCCCTCGCAGCATCCCTTATTTTCCAATCCAAAAGTTTGAAAAAATCCCTTATTTTCCAATCCAAAAGTTGACAGCTATGGTTGGGACTTTTGTGGGCCAGAGGCAAAGCCGGCACAATAACTCTGGTAGCCCTTTAGGCATCTGTTTGCTGCAGAAGCAGCCACTCAGAACACCTTTCCTGGTCAGTACCAGCCAGTTCAGACCCCATGAGGGTACATGTGACATTATTATTATTTTGCCCCAACATGCATCACTTTACCCTTGTTGACACTGAATTGCATTTGCCATTTTACAGCCCATTCACTCTGTTCAGAGAGGTCCTTTCGGAGCTCTTTGCAACCTCTCTCTGTTTTAACAGCCCTGAACAGTGTCAGCAACGTATTTGGCAACCTCTTCGCTGCTCACTCCTAACTCTGGATCCTTTATGAACAAGCTGTGCATATTTGAGGGAGGGGCAGGGTGAGCGTTAGGGCAGCCCTTTGCAACCTGGTGTCCTCCAGTTGTGGGTTGATGGGGAGTTCAAAACATCTGGAGGGCACCACCAGACCATAGCTGTCAACTTTCGGATTTGAAAATAAGGGATGCCGCGAGGGCGGTGCAATGGCACCAAGTAGCCTCGCCACCCTGCGCTCCAGAGGCTGCGCGCGAACGGGTGAGCGTAAGAGTGAGCGTGTAGACAGCAGGCAGGCTGTCTGTCTGGTTGGGCGTGAGGGTCTGGCTGCACAAGGCATGCAAGCTCCGCCTCCAGTCGGTCTCAGACTCCTTATTGGCAGCCGAGCAACACAGCTGAGGAGCCTCCCTGGCCGGCAGGGAGGGAGAGGAGCTGCTTCCTTTGAAATCCGGGAAATTTAAGGGATATCAACAATCCGGGATAGCAGCGGGAAACGGCATTGGAATAAGGGAGTTTCCCGCCCCCAAAAAGGGAGGGTTGACAGCTATGCACCAGACACGAAAAGGTTGTGCTAGGATGGACTCTGTGGTTGCACCTTTGAAAAGGTCCTTACTGCAGCCTTTCCTTTTGTTTCTAAAACGGCTACATGGCTTTTCTATTCAAAAACGCACTAATTATACATATACATGTGCCAGAAGAATGACTAAAAAACAAAGTCATGGAGGCAGGAGTGCCAGCTTGGCCCCACGAGCATGGGTGCTATGTTGCATGGATGATCTTGGTACCAAATTTTGTGGGTGCCCAGCCCCTTCAGGGGGAGGTTTGTGGGTGCTCGGGCACTCAGGACCCCAGGGAGTTGGCATCTATATGGAGGAGAGGGCGATCAATGGCTGCTAGCCACAATGGCTCGACTCTGGCTCCACAGCTGGAAGCAGCAATGCCTCTGAATCCCAGTTGCTGGAAACCACAGGAGGGGAGAGTTGCTCTTGTCCTCAGTCCTGCTCATGGGTTTCCCACAGGCATCTGACTGGCCACTGTCAGAACAGGATGGTGGGCTAGATGGGCCACCGGCCTCAGGGGTGGTTTTAGGGTGGTGCGGCCGATGTGGTCGCACTGAGTCCTGCGACGCGCTGCAGGGGGCACCACAACAATGCTGTAGAGCAGAGCACAAAAGGGGGGGGGCACTGAATTTTAGCCTTGCCCAGGGTGCCTCTGAAATTTTAGATCCCAAAGTCCGCTACTGCTGGCCTGATCCAGGAGGCTTCTCTTATGTTCTTGAGTTCTTAAGGCAGCCGTACAGAAATCCCTTTGTTTCATCTGTGACCATTGGCTGCATTCTGTTCCTTTATGTAGCTGTTTGCTGTTATGGATATGTCACTATTGGCTGTTATGAGAGAAGGGACAAAACCAAATTCCACTTCCTCTGGGCCTGGGACTTTCTGTGGGCTCCGCTGTGTGGATCTGAACCACCATGGAGTTTCCTTTGCGCATATGCACCTTGAGAAAGGCTCTGTGTCATTGATTCCTAAATGTTCCTTCTGTTTTTCCTGCAAGATGATCTTCCTCATAGGTCTTTCCAAGTGTCTGCTCTTTGCTCTTCTTCCTCCCTTTCTCTTTGAAGCAAAACGTTAGGGGCCTAGGAGGCTGCCTTAAAAAGGTAAAGGTAAAGGGACCCCTGACAGTTAAGTCCAGTCGCGAACAACTCTGGGGTTGCGGCGCTCATCTCGCTTTACTGGCCGAGGGAGCTAACGTTTTGTCGGCAGACAGTTTTTCCGGGTCTTGTGGCCAGCAGGACTAAGCCGCTTCTGGCGAACCAGAGCAGCGCATGGAAACGGCGTTTACCTTCCCGCCGGATCGGTACCTATTTATCTACTTGCACTGCGTGCTTTCGAACTGCTAGGTTGGCAGGAGCAGGGACTAAGCAATGAGAGCTCACCCCATTGCAGGGATTCGAACTGCCAACCTTCCGATTGGCAAGCCCAGGGCTCAGTGGTTTACACCACAGCGCCAACCAAACCCTTGGCCTAGCTGGCTTGGTATTGGCTCTCTGGAATTCCAGACAGGGAATCTTTCCCAGCCAGGGGCGGAGGAAGCCTCCTCGCTACCCGGGACGGTGAACGGAGGCATCCCCCTGGGGGCGGGGCGTCGTGACGTTACGTTGTGATGTCACGATGCACCGTCACAACGGAGTGCGCATGCGTGAAATGGCATGCGTGCGCACTCCGCCGCTGGCCTGCCGCCGCTGCGCAAAAAGCAGCAGTGGTGGGGCACCCCCATGGGCTGCCGTGCATGATGGGTGGCTCATGGGGGTGCCCCGCCACCGCTGCTTTTCGCACGGCGGCTCGCAAGGTTGTCGCAGGAGCAGCGGCACCGGTCAAGATGGAGTGTGCACGGGTGGCATTTCGCGCATGCGCACTCCGTCTTGACCGGCGCCGCTGCTTCCGCGACGGGGCACCCCCACGAGCCGCCGATCGCTCGGGGCTCACGGGCGGGGCAGGGCGGGGCCGGCCCAAGTGTCACCCCCCTCCCCTGGAACCCGGAGCGGACCGCCCCTCCCTCCCTTGTGACGCCACTGTTCCCAGCCCAACATGGAAGTTCCAGCCAGGATGGAACCAGGGATCTTCTGCATGCAAAGCGGATGCCCTGCCCCTGAGCTTCAGCCCTTCCCCAGGGTTAATGATGCCTACTAACGACAAGCAAGCACCAGGGTGAGCAAGAACCACCCGCCCACCTCCGCGCTGCTGCCTCCTCCTCCCAGAAAGCAGCGGCTGCTCATTAGGGCTGTCTCTGCTTGTCAGCCGAGCGCCTCCGCCCGCCTGACTGTTGCCAGGGCCTTCCTCTGGAGCCTCCCCTGGGGGCTGCTGCTTTCAACAAAAGGGCTCATTACCTCTTCCTTGGCTGGCAAGTGCCAGGCGGGCACGAGAGGCGGTCATGGATCAGTTGCTGGCCACCAGCCCAGAGGCAGGCGTCTTTGGCAGACCCAGACCCAGCGGAGCCGGTTCCCCTCCACTGAGCTGAGAGAGAGACCCCCATATGTCCTCAGGCACAGGGCCCCTGCTCAGCAGCTCTTTCCGATATTTTGGGTTGCTGTGACTTTACTGAGTTGCATTCATTGCTTGATAAATTAATGGTTCTGGTTTGCTTTATTTATGTGTTTGATATTCCAGTGTTTGCAGCGTTTGTTTTCCCTCCCCTCGCGCTATTGTGACTGTTGATAAGCTCAGTGTTTGTTGTTGGGGAAGTGGAAAAAAACGTTAAAATTGGATAAAAATCAAATAACACCCATGGAAAGGGGGGTTGTGGGGAAGAGACTGTTAGTTGAACACAGCTGGGGGAAATGACTCGGTTTGTAAATAGTTGTTTGTGGCACTGCTGCTGCTGGGTCGATCTCAGATACTGCCACTGCTTTGGTTTCCCGCAGGGCCGTCTTTAGCAGATGCGGCGCCGGGGTGCAAATATCTGCCCAGCACCCCCAAAGTATCACGGACAGTGTTGGGGTGGCCGTAGCTGCGCATGGCCAGCCACGGGGGGGGGCAACTCTCCCCCATGCCGCTGCGGGAGAGCGATCCCCGCAGAGGCTTGGGAGTGAAGTTGCGCCCTTCCCAAGCCTCCGCGGAAGGAGAGTGATCCCCACAGAGGCTTGGGAGGCAAGCTGCACACCTGCCAGGCTTATGGTTGGCGGGGCGCAGCAGGCGGGCATGCAGGGAAAGGGGAGGCCTCTGGCAAAGCCGCACAGCTCCCCCGCTTGCTGGGGCGTCCCTGAGAGGCCTGCGCCCTGGTGCAACGCACCACTAAGCCCTATGGGAAAGACGGCTCTGGTTTCCTGCTGGGACAGCTCTGGGTCTTCTGATTCGTGCTCAGTTACTGGTAGGAAGAACTTTCTGGCGGTGAGAGCTATTCAACAGTGGAGCGGACTCTCTTGGGAAGTGGTGGACTCTCCTTCCTTGGAGGTTTTTAAACAGAGTTTGGCTGGCCAGGGATTGTTTTGCTGTGATTCCTGCATTTCACGGGGGTTGGATTAGATGACCCTCGGGGTCCCTTCCACCCCTTCCAAGGGACCCCTGACCATTAGGTCCGGTCGTGGACGACTCTGGGGTTGCAGTGCTCATCTCGCTTTATTGGCCAAGGGAGACAGCGTTTGTCCGCAGACAGTTTTTCCACGTCATGTGGCCAGCATGACTAAGCTGCTTCTGGCGAACCAGAGCAGCGCAAGGAAACGCCGTTTACCTTCCCGCCGGAGCGGTACCTATTTATCTACTTGCACTTTGACATGCTTTCGAACTGCTAGGTTGGCAGGAGCAGGGACTGAGCAATGGGAGCTCACCCCGTCGCGGGGATTCGAACCGCCAACCTTCTGATCGGCAAGTCCTAGGCTCTGTGGTTTAGACCACAGCGCCACCCGCATCCCTTCCACCTTTACAGTTCTATAATTCTGACTCCACGGATGGATTTGTAAAGATGGTGTCCCATCAGGCATTCCATTCTCAGCAGGTGAATGAATCAATCGCCTGGCCTGCCCCAAATTTCCTCTGCTCTGTGTGCTTCAGGCTCTGAGCCTGAAGGCACTTCTCTTCTGGGACTTGCCCACCCCCAGCTTACAAGCTGGGCAGCTTGGGGGTCGCTCACCCATTTGTTATCTCTCATTGCAGAAGGAGCCGCTGATCCAAGTCCCAGCCAGCCAGGAGGGATGGGAACAGCCAGGTGAGCAGGTAGGTGGCCCCCCCACCCATCTCCCCATATCCAGCAGAGGCGGGCTCTTTGGAGCCCCCCTCCATGTGAATCTCTAAGCTTCACCTCTGCAATCCTGAGATCATGCTGTCCTGAACCCTCCCCACCCCCACCCCACCATCCAAGCAGTTCCCCAGCCCCCTGCCACTGAGCCATGAATCTTTCATGTGCCTGTCATCTGCCCCTCATGTTCCATTAGCTTCCCCCTCACTCTGCTATCCCGCCCCCCCTCACCTGCCGCCCACAGTCCACGCTTGGCAACCTCAGCCCCCTAATAGGGTAGGAAGGCAAAGCCCATAGAGACCTGGATATAGCAGAACTGTGGAGGTGGACAAGTCCTGTTGGGAGTTGCCTCCACCCGTCTGGTTCCTTCCTTGGCCTTCCAGACTGACCCCTCATCTGTACGCCTCTTTTCTGAAGTCGAATCATGTTCAAAGTGACTCACAACAGCAGTGCTGCCTTCAACTGTGGAGGCAGAGCATAGCCATCCTGGCTAGTAAAGGTAAAGGGACCCCTGACCATTAGGTCCAGTCGTGTCCGACTCTGGGGTTGCGGCGCTCATCTCGCTTTACTGGCCGAGGGAGCCAGCGTACAACTTCCAGGTCATGTGGCCAGCATGACTAAGCCGCTTCTGGCGAACCAGAGCAGCGCACGGAAACACCATTTACCTTCCCGCTGGAGCGGTACCTATTTATCTACTTGCACTTTGACGTGCTTTCGAACTGCTAGGTGGGCAGGAGCAGGAACCGAGCAACGGGAGCTCACCCCGTTGCGGGGATTCGAACCGCCGACCTTCTGATCGGCAAGCCCTAGGCTCTGTGGTTTAACCCACAGCGCCACCCTATCCTGGCTAGTAGCCATCGATAATCTTCTCCCCGCTTTCTCCAGTGGTAGGGAGTTCCATAGTTTAACTAGGGGCTGCCACTGCTGTGTGAAGAAATGCTTCGTTTTTATCTGTCCTGAATCTACCAACCTTCAGCGTCATTGGATCTCCACCAGTTCTAGCATTATGAGAGAGGGAAGAAACCTTTACCCACTTTCTCTGTGCTGTGAATTGTTGCCTCCAATTTGTCAAGGAGTCAAAGGGCCTGAAAAGATGAAGCCCATTTAGGGATGGGGGTAGGGAGGGCGGAAGGAGGGAGGAAGGGAGGGAACACAGCCACTAGAAAACTGGATGCGGCCAGAGTATCCAGCCAGCTTTGCTTTTTGCCCCATTGTCAAATGATCTGGAGCCTTCAGCCGGACAGTGTCCCTTTAATTCCTCCTGATGGTCAGTAATGCAAAATGCGTTATGGCAACCCCTTTTTAGGATGCTTTAACAGAGAGCGCGGGTGGCGCTGTGGTCTAAACCACAGAGCCTAGGGCTTGCCAATCAGAAGGTCGGCGGTTCGAATCCCCGTGACGGGGTGAGCTCCTGTTGCTCGGTCCCAGCTCCTGCCCACCTAGCAGTTCGAAAGCACATCAAAGTGCAAGTAGATAAATAGGTACGGCTTTGGCGGGAAGGTAAACGGCGTTTCCGTGCGTTGCTCTGGTTTCGCCAGAAGCGGCTTAGTCATGCTGGCCACATGACCCGGAAAAACTGCAGACAAACGCCAATTCCCTCGGCCTATAGAGCAAGATGAGCGCGTAACCCCAGAGTCGTCTGCGACTGGACCTAACGGTCAGGGGTACCTTTACCTTTAACAGAGAGAGAGAGAGGAGGTGCTGCATGTCATTCATAGCTTTTGCATTGCCTTAAATCCACATGGAGCCTTTTATTAATTTGTTATTTATTTATTCCATTTCTATCCAGTCTTTTTCTCCACAAGCTTAAAGTGGTGTACGTGGTTCTCTTTTTATCCCGTTCATTTTCTCAGTATAATTCTGAATAACTCGGGAAAGTCACTGCCATTCCATTTTACCGATGGGAAAATGAGGAAGAGAGATTGCAGCTGCTGCCTGCTTGGCTGTGATTTCCCAGGATGTGACCTGTCAGTGGGGGGCTGGGGGGTGGAGGCAGACTGCTCCCCTTGGCTGTTCCAAAGTGATGGCAAGAGGAACCTTATAGGACAGACTGTTTTGGACTTCAACTCCCAACAGCCCTGTACGATGCTGTGGGGCTGATAGCATCAAGGCCCTGCTGTCTGGGGCAGATAAGAGTTGGCTCAAAACATCTTGACAGCACTCAGTTGGGGAAGGGTGTTCCAGGCACTCCTGCAGAAACTGGCCCTGGGGGAATCTACTCATAGCTGTCAACTTTCGGATTTGAAAATAAGGGATTTTTCCAAACTTTCGGATTTGAAAATAAGGGATGCCGCCAGAGGGATGCCGCAATGGCACCAAGTAGCCTCGCCACCCTGCGCTCCAGAGGCT
The DNA here is from genome assembly GCA_034641385.1 of Darevskia mixta. NCBI lineage: Eukaryota > Metazoa > Chordata > Lepidosauria > Squamata > Lacertidae > Darevskia > Darevskia mixta. The sequence continues at coordinate 3,288,435 of JAWWNH010000025.1, read as the reverse complement.
GCGCGGGAACGGGTGAGCAAAAGAGCGAGCGCGTAGACGGCAGGCTGTCTGTCTGTCTGGTTGGGCGTGAGGGTCTGGCTGCACAAGGCATGCAAGCTCCGCCCCCAGTCGGTCTCAGACTCCTTATTGGCAGCCGAGCAACGCAGCTGAGGAGCCTCCCTGGCCGGCAGGGAGGGAGAGGAGCTGCTTCCTTTGAAATCCGGGAAATTTAAGGGATATCAACAATCCGGGATAGCAGCGGGAAACGGCATTGGAATAAGGGAGTTTCCCGCAAAAAGAGGGAGGGTTGACAGCTACGAATCTACTCTTTCTAATGTAACTTGCCTCCATCTCTTTGGACAGGACTTGTTGAATGAGTTGGACCCTCAAGCAGGAGACTGAATGGAGAAACTACAGAAGGTAACCGAGCTGGTCTGGTCTGGGCCTGCCCTGGGAAACGGGCTCCATGGGTTCTGTGGGGCGCTCATTATGGGGTGCAGAGGGGATCTCCAGGAAACCAGGTTGTGGGCAGCAGCAGCAGGCAAAACAACTTTGGTGTAGAAATTGTGATGGCTTCCGGATCCATCGCATGGCATGTCCTGGCAAACTGGGTCCCACTGCAGAGACTGTGGGCATGCTTTTCCAAGGGCCAAAAGATAGATCCAGCAGAATTAAAATGCATTTTCTTGAATATTTGTGATTTTCACGCAAGTTTCCCTATACCCCGCCCCTTTGAGAGCCAGTGTGGTGTAGTGGTTAAGGGCGGTAGACTCGTAATCTAGTGAACCGGGTTCGCGTCCCCGCTCCTCCACATGCAGCTGCTGGGTGACCTTGGGCTAGTCACACTTCTCTGAAGTCTCTCAGCCCCACTCACCTCACAGAGTGTTTGTTGTGGGGGAGGAAGGGAAAGGAGAATGTTAGCCACTTTGAGACTCCTTCGGGTAGTGATAAAGCAGGATATCAAATCCAAACTCTTCTTCCTTCTCTCCTTCTCCTTCATATTAATTTACTATATTTATTCATTTCAAAATAAATAAATGGATTGTTATTTAAATTTTCCTTGGGGCAAACAAAAAATACCTAATACCCTGTTTCCCCTTTTTAAATACATAGTCATAAAGTAAGCCATGGCAGGTTTTTTTTACCTTTGTGAGAAGTAAGACGTACCCCAAAAGTAAGCCGTGGTGCCGCCATTGTTCCCGTCGCCTCCTCAGCCCCTCCTGCGTGCGCAGGGAGCCAGCGAACCAGTGAGAGGCACGGGGGGGAAACGCACCTCTTGCGGATTTCTGCCCCGCCTGCTTAGCGCGCAGGGAGAGGCGCGTGGGGGGGGAGACGCCTCTTCCTGCCCCGCCTGTTCCCCGTGCGCAGGGAGCCAGCGAACCAGTGAGAGGCACGGGGGGGGGGGGAAATGCGCCTCTTGCGGAGTTCTGCCCCGCCTGCTCAGCGCGCAGGGGGAGGCTGTACCGTACCATACTGACGTAATAAAAATAAGACATCCCCCCGAAAATAAGCCACCCTTTGTTTTTTTGAGGAAAAAAAATTATAAGACAGTGTCTTAAAAGGGGGGAAAGACGGTAACAAATACAACATACATAACAAAACTTGACTGTGTGCTTAGTCTCGGTTTTGCCTTCTTGACACACGGAGGGGGTTGGCGGAATTGAAGTAACCAGACGACACAAAAATGGATAATTCATACCTAAAGGCCAAAAGTGTTTCGGAATAATACCAGTCCACAATAGATGATAAAGATCTGTGGGGGAGGTCTGCCCCCTGTGGTCTCCAAAACAAATTTGACAAACGGAAACCCAATAACAGAGTGATGTTTTGGATTTAAAGCGTCTGAGTTGTCTGTTCCACTGCATCACTTTTTCTGCAGCTGCTAACTGCCATCCCTTTGGAGTGAAACGGGAATATGTCTCCAGTCCCGGGCCAATATATTTATCAAACTATTTCTGGATAAAGCCGCAGTTGTCATATCAGGCTGAACTGGTGAAAGGCCCTCCTCCTTGGTGTAATGCCAACAGTGCCCTTCAGCTCTCTGTATTGGACAAACAGGCCAAACCCTACGCCAAAGGATAAATGGACACAAATCTGACATCAGGAATCACAAGACAGAGAAACCAGTAGGAGAACACTTCAATCTCCCAGGACACTCTATACAAGCTCTCAAAGTAGCTGTCTTATTGCAAAGGAATTTCAGAAATAGACTGGAAAGAGAAGTTGCTGAATTGCAACTCATTACCAAACTCTCTTGAGAGTCCCATGGACTGCAAGAAGATCAGACCTGTCCATTATTAAGGAAATCAGCCCTGAGTGCTCATTAGAAGGACAGATCCTGAAGTTGAGGCTCCAGTACTTTGGCCACCTCATGAGAAGAGAAGACTCCCTGGAAAAGACCCTGATGTTGGGAAAGATGGAGGGCAAAAGGAGAAGGGGACGACAGAGGATGAGATGGTTGGACAGTGTTCTCGAAGCTACCAACATGAGTCTGACCAAACTGCGGGAGGCAGTGGAAGACAGGAGTGCCTGGCGTGCTCTGGTCCATGGGGTCACGAAGAGTCAGACACGACTAAATGACTAAACAACAACAACAACCAAACTTAAAACAATGGAGAGACCTGGTCTGAACAAAGACATTGGATTCTTATCTCATTATACATGACTAAGCTATTTTTAACCTTCTCACCCCTTGCTTTTTCCTGTAAGACTAATTGCAGTCGTTAACAGTCGTCAACAGGTTTACCACAGCTATCAGCCTATCACCCATTCCCACCCCCCTCTGAGTAATACCCCTCCCCACCCTCTCACTATATATAAGGGTCTGGTGACTTCTTTTTCAGTGTATCTGAAGAAGTGTGCATGCACACGAAAGCTCATACCAAGAACAAACTTAGTTGGTCTCTAAGGTGCTACTGGAAGGAATTTTTTTTATTTTGTTTTGACTATGACAGACCAACACGGCTATCTACCTGTAACTGGAACTTTTGCCTTTGTGAGGGAAACATGTGGTTGCAAGGTTGACTGAGGGGAAAGGGATTACTTGCTCTGTATTAATCTTCTCTTTAACTTCACTGAATGCAATAATCAGTCCACCCATCAGATCCTTTCAGTACCTGCAAATTAGAAGCTGAGTTACAACACTACAGGGAGGGCTGTGATGTGACCAGGGATCTAATTAAATGGAGCTACTCTCCTTCTCTGTTTTCCTGCATTGAGCAGGGTGGTTGAATAGGGTGGCCTGCAAGGTCCCTTCGGACTCTGTGAAATTTGAAAACCCTGTTGGCAGGATTCATGTCCTTCAAAAGGTTGCTGTAGAATATTTGCAGAGTGATCAGTGGGTTTCTGTTCTGCTCAGCAGAAATATGCAAAATGGGGGAACAGTTCTAGTAAAACAGATTCCAACACCCATTTGGAAATATTTTTGGAAGAAAGAGCCAACACCCTCTGTTGATATTTTATTAAGTCAATGAAGGGGAATTTTTTTTTAAAGTGGCATGTTCGTGACATCCCAGAAGTCTGTGATTCCACTTGATGATCTGAATTTGATGATTGTTCAGTGGCTCCAACGTCTCTGCTGGGATTAAATTCACTGCAGAATCCACACCCAGGAGGGTGCATTAAAGAAGAGTTTGGATTTGATATCCCGCTTTATCACTCAAAGGAGTCTCAAAGCAGCTCACAGTCTCCTTTCCCTTCCTCCCCCACAACAAACACTCTGTGAGGTGAGTGGGGCTGAGAGACTTCAGAGAAGTGTGACTAGCCCAAGGTCACCCAGCAGCTGCATGTGGAGGAGCGGAGACGCAAACCCAGTTCACCAGATTACGAGTCCACCGCTCTTTACCACTACACCACACTGGGGGGAGATGGCTGAAGCACAGAGCTTCCCAGTCTCCAGCCACCCAACACCCCTTGAGGTTTAGCTCGCTCCATCCTTCCCCAACCTGGTGCCCTCCAGATGTTGTGAAGAAGAAGAAGAAGAAGAAGAAGAAGAAGAAGAAGAAGAAGAAGAAGAAGAAGAATTTATTATTTATACCCCACCCATCTGGCTGGGTTTTCCCAGCCACTCTGGGCAGCTTCCAACAAAATATTAAAACACAGTAGTCCATCAAACATAAAAGCTTCCCTAAACAGGGCTGCCTTCAGATGTCTTCTAAAAGTCTGGTTGTTGTTGTTCTCTTTGACATCTGAAGGGAGGGCGTTCCAAAGGGTGGGTGCCACTACCGAGAAGGCCCTCTGCCTGGTTCCATGTAACTTGGCTTCTCACAGTGAGGGAACCGCCAGAAGGCTATCAACACTGGACCTCAGTGTCCGGGCAGAACGATGGGGGTGGAGACGCTCCTTCAGGTATACTGGACCAAAGCCGTTTAGGGCTTTAAAGGTCAGCACCAACATTTTGAATTGTGCTCGGAAACGTACTGGGAGCTAATGTAGGTCTTTCAAGACCGGTGTTATGTGGTCTTGGCGGCCACTCCCAGTCACCAGTCTAGCGGCCGCATTCTGGATTAGTTGTAGTGGCAACTCCCATCAGCCCCAGCCAACACAGCTGACAAAGACTGCCGTGTGCTCTCTCGGTAAAGGTAAAGGGACCCCTGACCGTTAGGTCCAGTTGCGGAAGATTCTGGGTTTGCGGCACTCATCTCGCTCTATAGGCCGAGGGAGCCAGCGTTTGTCCGCAGACAGCTTCCGGGTCATGTGGCTAGCATGACTAAGCTACCGGTACTTCTGGCGAACCAGAGTAGCGCACGGAAACGCTGTTTACCTTCCCACTGGAGCAGTACCTATTTATCTACTTGCACTTTTGATGTGCTTTCGAACTGCTAGGTTGGCAGGAGCTGGGACCAAGCAACGGGAGCTCACCCCGTCGCGGGGATTCGAATCACCGACCTTCTGATCAGCAAGCCCTAGGCTCTGTGATTTAGCTCTGTCGGTAGCTTGGCTAAAAAGATGAAAACGTGAAGAAAAGGTCAGATAAAATATGCCCAGATCAGGTTTCTGTGATCAAGAAGATAGGCTTATTGACAAACACAAAAGGCTGTAGAATTGCAGTGGAGTAAGGGAAAAGAGAAAAATAAAGTTCTACTTTGAAATGTTTGCCATGGCTGAGATAATCAGCAAGTAAGTGGCAGAAAACAAAGCATGGAGTCAGGCTGGCTACTAACTCCAGTTTTGGCTGTATATTCATAGGAAGCTTAGCCAGGACATTCGGGTGGGGGCACCGGTTCACGATTTAAAGCAGTAGGACATACAGAGCCAGCACCTGGGGGGGGGGGAATCCATGTCTGGTGTGAAGCAAATGCAACTCTGTCCCCTTAGAAATGGGGGCAGGTTGGCTGAGGCGCAGGCCGACAGGATTACAGTCGATGTCACTTCATTCCTGCATCGCAGGGGGGTCGGACTAGATCACTTTTTGGATCCCTTCCAGTTCCACCTCTTTATGATTCTGTGGACACTGAAAAGCTCAGTCCAGCAGGGACACTTGCCAGGCCTTCTTCCTACTTCTCTGTGACAAACCTGGGAAAAATTCTGCAGAATCAAAAAGGTTAGTATCACTGCAGATGTATTTTTATAAATAAGCCAGGCATTGCAAAAACCCTCTGAATTTATACTCCACTAGCTGACCCGACCACGCCTTGCTGTGGCTGATTTTATGCTTATTACCATCAGTAGCAGCCACAGCCAAAATAAACCCCCGCCGGCGTCGTGTGCACTCTGCACGTGCTCAGGTGCCCTCTCGCGGACTGTGGCAGAAAAAGCTGAGGAAGGAGGCCTCTGACGCCATCTGAGGGAAAAGCACTATGGAAACGCAGAGATAAAAAACACACATCGGGAGATCACTGAGGGACGATCACGGTGGCCATTTCCCGGCGAGCCTTGCCTGTGGCCTTTTCAAGCGGGAAAGTGCTAGTAACCCTCTACAGAGAGGATTTGATTCCATTTCCCAGAGTGCCTTGAGCGCGTGGTTGGTTGGGATAATAAGCCCACCGTTTCCCAGCATGCCTTGCGGTTTGGGCGAAAGAGCTTAGTTCACCCACAGGGCTTCTTGACTCCATTTCCCAGCGTGCCTTGCGGGTCCGGCCTAGTTAACTGCGAGAGGCGGCGGCCTCCATTTCCCAGCGTGCCTTTGACAAAAGAGATATTTACATTTCCCTGTTTCCCAGCCAAGTTAATCACACCCTTTTGTCTGGCACTCAGGTATCAGGAAGCCACTGAGACAGTCACCCCCTCCTTCCTTGCAGAGAAACAGTTTGTCAGTTTGGGAGTGAAAATGGAGACAGGCCTGCCTTTGCTAGAGGGCGAGGTTTTGCTGGTGATGTATAATAGCTGCGCCAATTTTTTGCTTTTGTAGCTGTAGTACCAGTATAGCCGTCACTAGAGGGCGATGTTTTGCTGGTGATGTCATATGTGCGCACCAATTTTTTTTGCGTTTTTTCTTTATTTTAGGTATGTCAGGTGTGGTTTTTTTGGAATTTGTATTATGCCAGATCCTTCCTTGATGGTCATGGTACGCTGTGTCCTAATTTGATGAGATTTGGTCCAGCGGTTACGGAGCACGGTGGTGTCCGCCGCGCACGCAATGGGAACATTTTTATATATATAGATGGTTTTGTAGTGGTCCAGCAGGGGTTCTGTTACTTTACATTGAGGATGCTGTAAGGAGAAAGTGCTCAGATCTCGGAGGAAGTTTGATAACTGCCGCAAGATTAATACTTGCAATGATGATAATAATCACAAACCCCTGGAGTAATAAAGGAACACCTGCTTTAGGGTTGGGAGGTGTAGCTTATATTGTTAGGGAACAGGCTCTAGCATCTGTGGGGACATGCAATTGTGACACAAGCTCTCTTTGGGGAAGAAAAGGCAATTATCTATCTGTCATATTGGAATAAAATCTGACTGCAGAATGATGTGAGGCAGCAGTACAGGGGCTGTGTGTACTTTGGGACAGAGGACAGTCCTCTGTTTGAAGGACTGTCAGGTAAAAGCTCAGTTTAAAGATGACCCAAAGAAGGGAGAGAAGCTGTATGTGTTTGTAGAGGGGGGATCAGCAGTGTGAAGTTCGTAGTAAGCAGGACTTGGACAGCAGATGGAATTATAAAATGACCAAGGGTCATTTATTCCAACTCTCTGCAATGCAGAAATCACCAACAGGGCTGGATTTAGGTTTGATGAGGCCCTAAGTTACTGAAGGGACCCAGGTGGCACTGTGAGTTAAACCACAGAGCCTAGGGCTTGCCGATCAGAAGGTTGGCGGTTCAAATCCCCGAGACGGGGTGAGCTCCTGTTGCTCGGTCCCAGCTCCTGCCCACCTAGCAGTTCGAAAGCACGTCAAAGTGCAAGTAGATAAATAGGAACCGCTCTGGCGGGAAGGTAAACGGCGTTTCCGTGCGCTACTCTGGTTCGCCAGAAGCGGCTTAGTCATGCTGGCCACATGACCCGGAAGCTGTACGCCGGCTCTCGGCCAATAAAGCGAGTTGAGCGTTGCAACCCCAGAGTCGGACACGACTGGACCAAATGGTCAGGGGTCCCTTTACTTTTTAAGTTACTGAAGGTAATGGGGCCCTTTATATAAGCGACTAAACAACAACAACAATAGAATAGTTGTAGAGTTGGAAGGTACCCCGAGGGACTTCTAGCCCAAACCCCTCTTACCGTGGGCAGCGAGTCTTGGCCTTGCTGCCGAAGGAGGGAAATGAATGATCGAGGCTGCATTGAAATGGAAGTCAGATGCGGAGGGTTTCATTCTGTTTTGTAATTTGCTACGAAGAATCACCAGATATCTTGGATCCAAAGAAAGCAATCCATTCTTTTTGTAGGATTATATTGTAATAATACATGCAGGCCAAATGAGGTATTCATTTGAAACCTTTTAAAAAGACTGCCCCATCTCGCAGGCTGGCTTCCCAGTGTGCCCCTCCCCACCCTGCTTTTTAACATCCAGGCAGCGAAACTTGGCAGCCGGCTGGCTTGCGGCTTTGTGATGTGTAGCCGGTTCTAAGAAAGGTTTTCTGTTTCTGTCCCCGACTGGATAGCCAAGAATCTTATCAGTCCGTCTCCAGTCCCCTTTGATGGCACATTTGCAAGGGGGCTGGAATTCGGCAGCACAGCAGTCAGCAGCTCTGCCCAGAAAACAGCACTTTGGGGACAGACAGCAACACATCTGATTGGCAGGAGGGAATACAAATGTATATTTGTGGCAAAGCCAGAGTTTACTGTGCCTGCTGGAAGGGAATCCTTGCTGGAAAGGGCTCTTCAATACGCTGCCTACATGGCCAATACAAATTTCCGTTTGGCCCTGTTGAGTGGCATTGACTTTCTTTCCTGCAGCTGCTGCTGCATTGCATGCATGGAAGACAGAAGTGGATTATTATTATTATTATTATTATTATTATTATTATTATTATTATTATTATTTAAAATGCACTCATATGCCGGCCTTTAATCCATTGGTAGCCATACAGGAAGGTGGAGTTGCGATTGCATTCAATCTTCTGCCATGTACGGTAATGTAAGAGCCTGCTGGACATAGCTGTCAACTTTCGGATTTGAAAATAAGGGATTTCCAAAAACTTTCAGATTTGAAAATAAGGGATGCTGCGAGGGCGGTGCAATGGCACCAAGTAGCCTCGCCATCCTGCGCTCCAGAGGCTGCGCACGAACGGGTGAGCGAAAGAGCGAGCGCGTAGACGGCAGGCAGGCTGTCTGTCTGGTTGGGCGTGAGGGTCTGGCTGCACAAGGCATGCAAGCTCCGCCCCCAGTCGGTCTCAGACTCCTTATTGGCAGCCGAGCAACGCAGCTGAGGAGCCTCCCTGGCCGGCAGGGAGGGAGAGGAGCTGCTTCCTTTGAAATCCGGAAAATTGAAGGGATATCAACAATCCGGGATAGCAGCGGGAAACGGCATTGGAATAAGGGAGTTTCCCGCCCAAAAAAAGGGAGGGTTGACAGCTATGCTGCTGGATCAGGCCAAGTTTAGTCCAGCATCCTGTTCTCATCCTGGCTGACCAGATGCCCGTGGGAAACCTTGCAAGCAGGATGCGAGCAAAAGAGCGTTGGCTTCTCTTGTACTTTCAAGCCACTGGGATCCAGAAGCACTGCTGCCTCCAACTGTGGAGGTCAGAGCATAGCCATCCTGGCTAGTAGCCATTGATAGCGCCCTCCTCCATGAATTTGTCTAATCCTCTTTTAAAGCCATCTAGACTGGTGGCCATCACTGCCTCCAGTGGCAGGGAGTTCCATAGTTTAACCCTGCACTGCATGAAGGACTTCCTTTTGTGTCACTGAACAGAAATGTTTTATCAGAAGTTCCCTTTTCTTTGCAATTGTTTTTATTGATTTTCGTATTATATATTTATACATTCTTACATTATTAGTAGGACACGGGTGGCGCATAGCTGTCAACTTTCGGATTTGAAAATAAGGGATTTTCCAAAAACTTTCGGATTTGAAAATAAGGGATGCCGCAGGGGCGCTGCAATGGCACCAAGTAGCCTCTCCACCCTGCGCTCCAGAGGCTGCGCGCGAACGGGTGAGCGAAAGAGCGAGCGCGTAGATGGCAGGCTGTCTGTCTGTCTGTCTGGGCGTGAGGGTCTGGCTGCACAAGGCATGCAAGCTCCGCCCCCAGTCGGTCTCAGACTCCTTATTGGCAGCCGAGCAACGCAGCTGAGGAGCCTCCCTGGCCGGCAGGGAGGGAGAGGAGCTGCTTCCTTTGAAATCCGGGAAATTTAAGGGATATCAACAATCCGGGATAGCAGCGGGAAACGGCATTGGAATAAGGGAGTTTCCCACCAAAAAAGGGAGGATTGACAGCTATGGGGTGGCGCTGTGGGTTAAACCACAGAGCCTGGGACTTGCTGATCAGAAGGTCGGCGGTTTGAATCCCCGCGACGGGGTGAGCTCCCGTTGCTCGGTCCCAGCTCCTGCCAACCTAGCAGTTCAAAAGCATGTCAAAGTGCAAGTAGATAAATAGGCACTGCTCCGGCGGGAAGGTAAACGGCGTTTCCGTGCGCTGCTCTGGTTCGCCAGAAGCGGCTTAGTCATGCTGGCCACATGACCCGGAAGCTGTACGCCAGCTTCCTTGGCCAGTAAAGCAAGATGAGCGCCGCAACCCCAGAGTCGCCCGCAACTGGACCTAATGGTCTGGGGTCCCTTTAGGTTACTAGTAACCTAAAACTCTCAGGATCACCACTTCCCTCTACCCATCTTCTGGTTTTCTTGTTTCCACACTATATTTACACATTGATTTATATCGGCATACTGCTCATATCTATAATAATAATAATAATAATAATAATAATAATAATAATAATAATAATTGTTATTTATACCCCGCCCTTCCCAGCCGAAACCAGGCTCAGGGCGGCTAACACCGATAAAAATATAAAAGAAATAAAAACCGTTAATTAAAATACAGGTTAAAATACAATTTCAAATTTAAATGCAGCTTCAATGATACATGGTTCTTTCTATAGTCTCATGTAGAATGGCCCATCAATTATACGCTGTAAGGTTTATCTCAGACCTGCCAGTGTTCTTACATGTAAACAGTGTTTCTCAAGGTAAGTTATAAATTTCTTCCAGTCTTTTTGGAACGTCTGGTCGTCCTGCTCACGAATTCGTCCCGTCAGCCTGGCTAGTTCTGCATACTCTACCATCTTTGTTTGCCATTCCTCAATAGTCGGTAGATCTTGATGTTTCCATCCTTGAGCTATCAAAACTCTGGCTGCCGTTGTCGCATACAGAAAAAGTTTTTCGTCTTCTTCTTCTTCTGACTTCTGACGAAAAGACAAGAGTCAGACGTTCCTTTTTAGCCTGACACCCTGCATTTTTTTCCATAGAGTTCTGCACATTTGGCATGAATTTACACACACACACAATTTTAACCTTTCCTCCCCTTGCAAAATTCTCCTTTTGGCCTCTGGTAACAAACACCCCTTCCCTTCTTCCTCCTCTTTCCCCTTCATTATACATCACAGGAATTTCCTTTGCTGCCCCCACCCTGGTCTCTGTTGTTGGAAGTTGGAGGGAAGCCGAGAAGATTTCGCTTGGCCTGTTTCTTTGTGTGCTGTGATGTCCTCCTGTCCTGGTGCTTCTGCAGCCGAACTGACCTATTTTTAGCACCCCATCAGTGGAATCAGCCCCCCCCCGCCACAGCCCCCCCCACCTTGGAGGTTTCATGGGAGTCCAAAGTCTGGAACGGCGAAGAAAACTATCTTCGTTGAATATTTCAACCCCACAGCCCAGGGAAATGAAATGAAATGACAATGAAAATATGCAGGAAAACAATATACAAGCACAGATAATAATAATAATAATAATTTATTATTTGTACCCCGCCCATCTGGCTGGGCCTCCCCAGCCACTCTGGGCGGCCTCCAACAGATATTAAAATACATCAAAATATCACAGGTTAAAAACTTCCCTAAACAGGGCTGCCTTCAGGTATTTTCTGAATGTCAGGCAGTTGTTTATCGCTTTGACTTCTGATGGGAGGGCATTCCACAGGGCGGGCGCCACTACCGAGAAGGCCCTCTGCCTGGTTCCCTGTAGCTTTGCTTCTCGCAGTGAGGGAACCGCCAGAAGGTCCTCGGCGCTGGATCTCAGTGTCCGGGCTGAACGATGGGGGTGGAGACGCTCCTTCAGGTATACTGGACCGAGGCCGTTTAGGGCTTTAAAGGTCAGCACCAACACTTTGAATTGTGCTCGGAAACGTACTGGGAGCCAATGTAGATCTCTCGGGACCGGTGTTTTGTGGTCCCGGCGGCCACTCCCAGTCACTAGTCTAGCGGCCGCATTCTGGATTACAGTGGTACCTCGACTTACGAGTGATTCGACTTACGTTTTTTTCGACTTACGAATGACTTCCGGGAGAAACAAAATGGCCGCCGCAACCGAATTTTTCGACTTACGAATGGAAGTCGCGGCCGCTTTGAATAGGATTTTTTTTACTTATGAATTTTTAATAGGATTTTTTCGACTTACGAATTTTTTTCGCTCAATGCATTCCTATGGGGATTCGACTTACGAATTTTTTCGACTTACGAAAATCGCGTCGGAACGCATTATCGTCGTAAGTCGAGGTACCACTGTAGTTGTAATTAGAATTTCCAAGCAGCTTTTGGGGAAGTCAATACCTTCTGCCATTACCCGGGGACGGAACATGAATCGTTGCCCACAAACCTCCACAATAGAAACCTCCTACCCTGCTTTTACATAAATACAGGTAGAAAAGAGAAAGAAGGCAACCCCCTCATAGACAAGTAAAGAGACCCCTCCCTTAAAGGCAGCAGCCTTTAATCAGCAATATCTGGGCTAAAAGGCATCCCTTGAGCCACAACTGGGGTTTCCCTTCTCCTGTTCCTCCTCCCAGGCCTCAAGGGTGGTGATAGGGCCACTAGGAAAGAGGCAGGCAGGTGGATTTGCTGGTAGCCACAATCGCAATGGATTGCAATGGGATTCAGTGGAGACAAATAATGGCCAGAGGTGTTGTTCTCATGCACTAGCGTTCTCTCTGTCTGTGTGTGTGTGTGCGTGCGTGCGTGCGTGTGTAGTGACATTTAAAGGGGAGGAAGAAGCTTCTGGAATGGCCATAAAGCTCTTGCAAATGCAGCGGTTCTAATTTTTGGCCACACATTCTGGCCTTTGGGGAAGCAGCGCCACCTGGTGGCTGTTGACTGGCTGCTGCCCTGGAGAAGATGACTAATAATAATAATAATAAATTTTATTGATACCCCGCCCTCCCCAGCCAAGACCGGGCTCAGGGCGGCTAACACCAGGTATAAAAACAATTGATTAAAATACAACTTAAAAACAAGATTGAAATACAATGTTAAAGTGCGCCGTATCAAGCAGTTGGTCCCCTGCCTTTCCCACCCCGACCTGACCACAGTGATCCATGCGACGGTCACCTCCAGGCTTGACTACTGTAATTCGCTCTACGTGGGGCTGCCCTTGAAGCTGACCCAGAAACTCCAGCGGGTGCAGAATGCTGCAGCGAGGCTTCTCACAGGGACCTTGCCATGGGAGCATATTCATCCAGTGCTTTACCAGCTGCACTGGCTCCCGGTGGAGTACCGGCTCAGGTTTAAGGTGCTGGTTCTGACCTCTAAAGCCCTATGCGGCTTAGGACCCTCGTACTTATGGGACCGTCTCTCCTGGTATGCCCCACGGAGGACCTTAAGGAAGTCAGATTAGCCTCAACCAGAGCCAGGGCCTTCTCAACACTGGCTCCAAGCTGGTGGAACGCCCTGTCTCATGAGACCAGGGCCCTGCGGGATCTGATTTCTTTCCGCAGGGCCTGTAAGACAGAGCTGTTCTGCCTGGCCTTTGGCTTGGAATCAACTTGATCCCCTCCCTCCTCTTTCCTTTTTCCTTCTGTGATGGAACTCCTATTTGGGGACTTCCCTGGCATTTTTCTGGCCCACGTAGGACCAGTCTGGATAGTTGGCCTTGGTGAAGATTGGACAGTTTCTTCCCCAAATAGTTTTTGATTTGAGTTTCTACTGAAATGAGGCTGCACTTTAATGTTGTATTTTAATCTTGTTTTTAAGTTGTATTTTAATCAATTGTTTTTATACTTTGTGTTAGCCGCCCTGAGCCCAGTCTTGGCTGGGGAGGGCGGGGTATAAATTTTTTAAAAAAATATTATTGTTGTTGTTGTTGTTTGTTGTTATTTCAGTAGAAACGCAAATAAAAAAACTGTTTGGGGAAGAAAGCGTCAAATCTTTGCATGTGTAATAGACAAGTACTTTAAAGAATGATTATTGATTTATGTACATTCATGTTTTTAGAATATGTATAAGCATAGGGAATTAACAGGAAGTCAGATTTTATTTTATTTTCTTTTTATATGTATGGTGGGGGAAAATAATTTTCCCCCTCTCCTTCCCCCCCTTTCCTTTAAAGGAGGTATAAATCAAGTAAAGAAAAATGGTATTGTAATGTTAAAATGGTTTATTTTATAAGAAAACATTAAAATAAGATACAAATAATAACAATGAGAAATCAATAAGTTAAATACCTTACTTATGTTTATATTTTGTTGTTTGATTAAATGGATATATGTATTATTGAACAAAATCTGAATAAAAAATTTAAATACAAAAAAAAATGGAAAAAGTTTGGACACCACTGGTTTAGGGGATATGTTTTCAAGAAGGGCAGTTTGCCAAATCCTTGAACACCAGCAATCCAAATTATTAAGATCAAAGACCTTCCAGGATTTGGCGATACAACCCTGGGCTGGCTGCTGTTAAGAGATGAGAAAGGAGTTCTTAGCTTTTCACATCCCATCTGACTCGTGTCTTTCCCCCTCTCTCCAGCACCAGCTGACGTCCCCAGGGAGTGTCTGCTCTTCCCGGGGCTCCAGCGTCCCTGGGTCACCCTCCAGCATCGTGGTGAGTACCATGCAGATGGACTCTTTGCTTTTGAATGATACCTCACCTCCATGCATGGATCTCTCAGCTGATTAGAGCGTGGTGCTGGCAATGCCAAGGTTGCAGGTTCGATCCCCGTATGGGGCAGCTGCTTGACAGGGGGTTGGATTAGATGATCCTCAGGGCCCCTTCCAACTCTTCTATCATTCTCCAGCAAGCATCCTTTTGGGGCTTCATTCGGAACACTAAAAAACTTAGTACCATAGCAGGAATGCAAGACTACAGCAGGAGCAGAACCAGAAAAGGTCAAAAACATGCCATTGGCAGCAGGTAAGGCAGACCTGCCAACCTAGCAGTTCGAAAGTACGTCAAAGTGCAAGTAGATCAATAGGTACTGCTGCAGCGGGAAGGTAAACGGTGTTTCCGTGCGCTGCTCTGGTTCGCCAGAAGCGGCTTAGTCATGCTGGCCACATGACCTGGAAGCTGTACGCCGGCTCCCTCGGCCAATAATGCGAGATGAGCGCCGCAACCCCAGAGTTGGTCACGAGTGGACCTAATGGTCAGGGGTCCCTTTACCTTTAACTTTAAGGCAGATACAGCCTACCTGGCCAAAGCTGAGACCCACACTGGGGCTGGAAACGATTCTTTATTAATATCCTTCCTAACTTGCACTAGCAAGTTGCTTTACTTAGCAGAGTTTACATTCCCCTTTTACACGCACAGCAGATATCTGGTTGCAGGCTTGTGTAAGCCTCTCACTATTATACAATTCAATCTGTGTTGGATTGAATTGTACGTTCCTGGTAAGTCCCCTTGAATCCCTCTTAAAAGAATAAAGATGCCACAATCTTGTTCAAAGTCAATAAAAGAAGTTTACTCACATCAGTTCACAGTTGGATCCCTGAAGGGAGACTTAGTTACAAATAAGTACATATGGATCTACCCCATATGGGGGGATAATCCCAGTGCTTCTGCTAGCTGAGAAGCTAGCAGAGCAGTCCTAGCTAAAAGCTGGTCAAACAACAAAAGAAGTGAAAGAGAGAGGTGTGCTGCATGACTCGTCCTTTTGTTACCTGGACAGGTAAGGTCACGCCCACCTTCTATCACATGTAACAGGAACGATGCTCCAGCCAGGAGGAACAGGAAGTTTCGACTGGCTGGACCAAACATTCCCCTGCATGTCTTCTCTAGCATTACAAGGAATGTTGTACTTCCTTGATGAATTTTAACAGGGAGAAATGTAAAGTACTACACTTGGGCAAAAAAAAAAAATGAAAGGCACAAATACAGGATGGGTGACACCTGGCTTGAGAGCAGTACAAGTCAAAAGGATCTAGGAGTCTTGGTAGACCACAAACTTGACATGAGTCAACAGTGTGATGCAGCAGCTAAAAAAGCCAATGCAATTCTGGGCTGCATCCATAGGAGTATGGCATCTAGATCAAGGGAAGTAATAGTACCACTGTATTCCGCTCTGGTCAGACCACACCTGGAGTACTGTGTCCAGTTCTGGGTACCACAGTTCAAGAAGGATATTGAAAAGCTGGAAGGTGTGCAGAGGAGGGAGTCCATTCCACTGTCAAACAGCTCTTTAACTGTCAGAAAGTCCTTCCTGATGTTTAGTCGGAATCTCCTTTCTTGTAATTTGAAGCCATGGGTTCGAGTCCTACCCTCCAGAGCAGGAGAAAACAAGCTTGCTCCATCTTCCAAGTGACAGCCCGTGAGATGTTTGAAGACATCATATTTTCAACCAATTTGTTATCAAAAAGAGAGTGTTTGCTTTGGTCCAGCTGTGTTTCTACCCCATGATATTTTATGTAGGCAATCTTCTTTCAAACCAGGCTCAAAAGTTTGTAGCTTTTAAGTCGGCTCGAATAGCCAGATCCATTGACAAATTAATATGTTGCGCAACGTAATATAGCTTTAGATTGGTTCTGAAAGTGTGTGTGTATTGAATTCCCCCTGAATCAAGACCTGGGACGCTAATGCTCCTGTCTTCCTTCCCAGGCAAAAATGGACAATGAAGTCTACAAGGACTTAGCAGCCATCCCCAAAGACAAGGCGATCCTGGACATAGAGCGCCCCGACTTGATGATCTACGAGCCCCACTTTACCTACTCCCTGATGGACCACGTGGAGAGGCCAAGGAGCCGAGAGGTGGGCGAGCCCAACCCCCCTTTTCGGGCCTGGGGTGGGTGGGTCCTTTGCTTTGCCCAGAGTACCATAGCAAAAGCTATTTGGAGGTTATGATTCTGTAGGATAGGATAGGATAGGAATAATTTGTTGGCCAAGTACATTTTCCAACATACCGTACGTGGAATTTTGCTTCGGCTACATTGCAATGTAAACATACCTTATACAAACACTGTTCCACTCACAATACAATGACACAGCAAATAAACCCCACTCATAACTGGCCTCCCCTTCCGCTACACAACTATGAATTTAACAATTTAATGGCACAAGGGGAAAAACTGTTCCTGTGCCTGGCCATTTTTGTGTATAGCGACGTCCAGATGGAAGTAAATCAAACAGATGATGACCGGGATGCAAAGGATCTGCGACAATTCCCTCTGCTCTCTTCCTAACTCGGGTAGCATAGAGTGTCTCTATTGAAGGCAAGCTAGCACCAATTACCCTCTCTGCAATTCTTACTGCTCGTTGGAGCCTTTTCTTGTCCATCTTGGAGGCTGTGCCGTACCAAGCAGTAATAGAATTACGGAGATGTTGGGAAACAGTAAGGCCAGTTCTGGAATGGCTGGCTGGCTAATTAATACGGTGAGGTTTTTATGTTGTTCTCTGAACTTCCACGAGCCCCACTGTGGCTTGCAGTATAGACATATAGAATCATAGAAAACTAGGGTGGAAGGGGCCCTAAGGCCCATCTAGTCCAACCCATTGCAATGCTGGAATCTCAACTAGATCATGCATAACCTCTGTTATAAACATAGCTGTCAACCCTCCCTTTTTTTGGCGGGAAACTCCCTTATTCCAATGCCGTTTCCTGCTGCTATCCCGGATTGTTGATATCCCTTAAATTTCCCAGATTTCAAAGGAAGCAGCTCCTCTCCCTCCCTGCCGGCCAGGGAGGCTCCTCAGCTGCGTTGCTCGGCTGCCAATAAGGAGTCTGAGACCGACTGGGGGCGGAGCTTGCATGCCTTGTGCAGCCAGACCCTCACGCCCAACCAGACAGACAGCCTGCCTGCCGTCTACGTGCTCGCTCTTTCGCTCACCCGTTCGCGCGCAGCCTCTGGAGCGCAGGGTGGAGAGGCTACTTGGTGCCATTGCACCGCGCTCGCGGCATCCCTTATTTTCAAATCCGAAAGTTGACAGCTATGGTTATAAACCTTCCAAGGGAGTCCCTCCCATTGTCGAATGTCTCTTACCGTCAGAAAGTTCTTCCGATGGTTTAGCCAGAATCTCCTTTCCTGGAATTTGACTCCATCATTCGGGTCCTCCTCTCCGGAGAGGCAGAAAGCAAGCTTGCTCCATCTTGTGTAGGAAAGCCTTTTAGACGTAATAAATGACTCAGATGTGAGCTGCATCAAGTGAAGTCTCTCTCTCTCTCTCTTGACTCCCTTCTGCAGCGCTCCCTCTCGCCCAAATCCCTCTCTCCTCCTCCTTCTCCAGAAGTAAGTGTTTCTCAAGGTTGCCTTGGAGATGGGTTTCCAAGATGGGTTACCAAGAGCAGAGAAGAGGCCAGTGGGAGGGAGGAGGGAGGGAGGGAATGGAGAAGAGATGAGCAAGGCTGTCAATGCGACAGGGTGGGTGGGGGGAGAGATGTGTGCCTGCATCTGCACCGGCAGCATTTGAGCTCTGTCGGGAGCGCATTGGGGCCTGTGAGCACCAGAAGCCCTCTGGCCAAGAAGCAAGCCGGTTTGCAGGACTCCTTGCCACACCACAGGCCAGCACAGCTCTTCGGCTGTTGACCGTCTCTCGGCGGTGGGCGGTTTGCAGGCTGGTCTTCTGGAACGGGAGGGAAAGGGCTGTGTGGCAACTCAGGCAGGGGCCGGCCCACCCATTACTGCCGAGGAGGCAGCTGCCTCAGGCTGGAGGGAGCTGGAGGGAGCTGCAGATCTGGGGACCCCAGGAACCTGCCGCCCGCCGCCCCCTGTGCCTGTACCTCGCAGCTGCCACCAGGGAAGAGCGGAGCCACTGTTGCCACCCGCTCCTCTCCGGCCTCCTATTTTCTCCCGTTTTGCCTCAAGCGGCAAAATCTCTTGGGCCGGCCCTGGAACCAGACTGCTGGCCTCCTCTGACCTCCTTTGCTCTGCCCACAGGTCACTCGCGACTGGATGGAGGAGAGCAAGTCTCCGGGGAATGCCTCCCAGTCGGGCAGCCGCCGAGCCAGCAGCACCAGCCGAAGCGGAGTCCACCATTTCCACCGCCCTGGTAGGGCCCCCCCCCCTGCCAAAGGCGCCTTGTGGCTTTTCCTGACACCCCCCACCCACGCCTTAGACCCTTCCCCCCTCCACGAGCTGCAGCCTTTCCAGGGGGTGTCAGGCATAGAATTGTAGAGAGTTGGAGGGGGTCCCCAAGGGTCATCTAGTCCAGCCCCCTGCAATGCAGCAATCACACGCTACGTGGGGCTGCCTTTGAAAAGGGCTCAGAAACGCCAGCTGGCTCAAAGAGCTTCAGCCAGACAGAATATTGACCCCCTTTTTAGAACAGCTCTGCTAGCTGCCAATCTGTTCCTGAGCACAACTGAAAGTGCTGGTCGTGACCTATAAAACCCTATATGACCCAGCATGGTGTAGTGGTTAAGAGCGGTAGACTCGTAATCTGGGGAACCGGGTTCGCTTCCCCGCTCCTCCACATGCAGCTGCTGGGTGACCTTGGGCTAGTCACACTTCTCTGAAGTCTCTCAGCCCCACTCACCTCACAGGGTGTTTGTTGTGGGGGAGGAAGGGAAAGGAGAATGTGAGCCGCTTTGAGACTTCTTTGGGTAGTGATAAAGCGGGATATCAAATCCAAACTCTTCTTCTTCTCTGAAGGACCATATTCCCTTATAAGAATCTGCCCGGGTTTTGAGATCTTCAGGGAGGTCCTTCTGTAGTTCCACCACCCTCACAGGCCTGCTCAGTGGGGGGACACAGGAGAGGGCCTTCTAGGGGGCTGCACCTAGACTTTACAACTCCCTCCCTGGAGAAGCCAGGCTGGCCCACTCCTTGCGGTCCTTCTGTCAGCAGGGGCAGACCTTCTTATTCCAGCAGGCCTTTGGGAAATGTTTTTTTAAGGAAAGGGCTTTTAATAGTGCTGTGCTGTTTCATTATTTGTATTTTAATAGACTTGGGGTTTTTTAATTTAAAAAATTGCTTTAATTCTATTAGAGTTTAATTACTTTGTATATGTTTCTTAACTTATTTAATTGGTACTGTTTTAATTTGTGTAAGCTGCCTTGAGTCCCAGTCTGAGAAAAAGGCAGGATATAAATGATGAGGAGGAGAAGGATAATACAGTGGTACCTTGGTTTAAGAACAGCTTAGTTTATGAACAACTTGGATTAAGAACGCTGCAAACCCGGAAGTAGGTGTTTTGGTTTGTGAACTATGCCTTGGAATAAGAACGTGTTCCGCTTCCTGTTGAGTGTGATCCATTTGTAAATTGAGTCCCCCGCTGCTATGGGAAAGCATGCCTTGGTTTAAGAACGCTTTGGTTTAAGAACGGACTTCTGGAATGGATTAAGTCATAGCTGTCAACTTTCGGATTTGAAAATAAGGGATTTTTTCTCAAACTTTCGGATTTGAAAATAAGGGATGCCGCAAGGGCGGTGCAATGGCACCAAGTAGCCTCGCCACCCTGCGCTCCAGAGGCTGCGCGCGAACGGGTGAGCGAAAGAGCGAGCGCATAGACGACAGGCAGGCTGTCTGTCTGGTTGGGCGTGAGGGTCTGGCTGCACAAGGCATGCAAGCTCCGCCCCCAGTCGGTCTCAGACTCCTTATTGGCAGCCGAGCAACGCAGCTGAGGAGCCTCCCTGGCCAGCAGGGAGGGAGAGGAGCTGCTTCCTTTGAAATCTGGGAAATTTAAGGGATATCAACAATCCGGGATAGCAGCGGGAAACGGCATTGGAATAAGGGAGTTTCCTGCAAAAAAAGGGGAGGGTTGACAGCTATGGATTAAGTTCGTAAACCAAGGTAGCACTGTAATAATAATAAACAACTCTCATCATACCCAAGGTAGCAAAGGCTGCCCCAACGTAGAAAAGTTACAATACCACAGAGGGGAGATCTAAGCTGCTGCTTTAGAAGGGCACAGGTTAAATATTCCCTGCCTGGAACCCTGGAGAGCAGCTGTCAGTCATTGTACTGTAGGCAACAGTGAGCAGGACAGGCCAATGGCCTGACTCAGGACATTTAAGTCAGCTTGCTACGCTCCAGTGTTGAAGGGCCTGGCCCAGGGGAGTTCAAGGGGGGGGGGAGCAGGGGAGCAGAGCATGTCTTGGGCCAAGTAAAAGGAAAAATATGGGCTGGAAAGCGGCCCCAAACCAGTTGCTGCATCCCCTGAGCGCCTCCCTGCTCCTTCCCCAGATACCAACACGGCAGAGATGAACCTCTACAAGAAGCCCCCCATCTACAAGCAGAGGGGTAGGTGGTGCTCCCCAATGACCTCTGGGGCGGGCGGAGGTGGGGCTACACACAGCAGAGGCTCAGAGTCACCTGCCCTCCCCCTTTGCACCTTGCAGAGCAGTCGGTGACGCCAACCCCGCAGAGCAAACACCTGATCGAGGACCTGATCATCGAATCCTCCAAGTTCCCGGCTGCCCAGCCGCCCGACCCCAACCAGCCGGCCAAGATTGAGACAGACTACTGGCCCTGCCCGCCCTCCTTGGCAGTTGTGGGTAGGTGGTCCTTGCTGTGTTTCTCTGTCAGCCAGTGGGGTAGTGGGTGGGCGAACGCAGAGGAGCATAGCTGTGGGGCTTTTTCCAGAGCTGGAGCAATGATGCCATCTGCCAAGGTGCCAGGGAGTTTGGTCTCCTTTTTCTGGCAAAAGAATGAGGCGATAACAAGTCTTTCAAGTTTGCTTGTGAGAGATTAGCATAGAAGAAGTTGGATAATGTGGAAAAGAATCGAGCAGAGGCTGGATACTGCTTTCCTTTTCTTTGATGGGGTTGCTGCTTCGTACTAGCAGTTTTAAACGGTAGCAATTCCTTGCGAGTTCCTTTGCATTTCCAAAACAGCTATTTACAACATTCAAAATAAATGAATAAAAGCAGATTAAAACATACACCACCATTCTGCATGCCTGGGCAGGCTTGTCTAAACGAGAATGTTTTCAGCAGGCACCCAAAAGAATACAGTGAAGCCTGATCTCAATAGGCAGGGAGTTCCAAAGTGCAGGTGCCGCCACACTAAACGACCAGTTTTTTACAAATGAAGAACAGGTATTATATGGCCCTGTAATAATGCCAGCTACACAGATTGTGGCGGCTGAGCAGACGTATATTGGGTGAGGTGATCTCGCAGGCGAACTGGTCCCATGTTGTTAAGGGTGGTTGATCTAAGAATAGCAACCCCTTGAACTTGGCCCAGTAGCAAAGCAGCCACCAGGGCAGATTTATCAGCGCAGGTGTTCTGTGCTGCCAAGGCCTCCCTACTGTCAGCAACCGTGCTGCAGCGTTCTGCACTCATTGCAACCTCCGGATCAGGTGCAAGGCAAGCCCCACACAGAGCGCATAGCAGTAATCTAGCAGTGAAGTAATCCATGTGAATTAAGGGTCTTATAGATTCCTAGCTTCACCTTCTTTGGTTCTGTCAGGTTCTCTTATCGGTTGTTCAATAGAAATGCCAAAAGCCATTTGTCTTTAGGTCTTTTTATTCAGTGCCAAGCTATTTACAGTGCAGAGTTCAATCTTATAATGTCTGCTCAATCACTAGCAGAATCCGGAAGTGCCTCCCTCCTGTTTTGGCGCCAACACCAAAGTTTTGGCAGCCTAAATTGACGCCTTCTCCTCCTACGTGATATATGCGCCGGACCTGACGTTTCCCCCTCCGATCGAGTCTGCTGGGTGGTGCCAGGTCTCTCAGCAACTCCCTGGACACCTGGCACTCCCTGGCTCCCAGCCACTAACTGCTCCTCCCCCGAAGAGGGGCTGCCAGAGTCACTCGAAAATGAATCTGTTGTCAACACAGGCTGCGGGTCCCTGTAAGCACTCAGAGCTGGACTGGCAGGGGTGGGCAGATCCCTGACAGGTTCCTTTCATCTTCCCCTCCCCAAATGGCTACTAAGGTTTCGGCCCTAAGCACACTCACCTGGGAACGATCTCTGAAATCGGGGGGGGGGCATCATTTTTGAAGGTCAGGAGACCAAGCAGCTGCCCGTTTCTTTGTGCGTCTGCCGCGTGTGAGACAACCTCCTGCCTTGTCTTTCCGCAGAGACCGAGTGGCGGCGGCGGATGGCCTCCAAAAGGGGCGAGGAGGAGGACGAGGAAACCACGGAGGACCCGGGGAGCCTGCGAGAGCTGCAGAAGCAAGAGCTGAGCAAGGTGGGCAGGGGGCTTGGGGGCAGGCGAAGCCGGGTGGGCTGGGGCTCCTGGGTGCCGGTGGCTCCTTGTGTGGCTGAGCTCCCCCCCACCCCCACCCCGCTGCTCTCTCTCTCCGCCAGGTGGCCTCCAACCTTGGCAAGCTCATCCTCAAGGAGGAGATGGAGAAGTCGCTCCCCATCAGGAGGAAAACCCGTTCCCTTCCAGACCGGACGCCCTTCCACTCCTGTGAGTAAGCAACCTCCCACCCCGCCCCCTGCTAAAACCAGGGGCTGATTTCCCATGCTTATCATTCTTTTTGTCTTAAGGAATAATTTATTGGCCAAGTATCAATCATACTCGGAATTTTGCTTCGACTACATTGCAATGTAAAACAGGAAGGACATATCTTTGGTGCACCCGTTTGTTTGTTTGTTTGTTTGTTTGTTTGTTTGCATTTATAATCCACCTTTTCCTCTGAGGAGCTCAAGGTGGCACTCATGGATCCAACCCTGCGAGGCAGGTTAGGTCACCCAGGGAGATTCATGATGGGGATTTGTGGGGATTTGACCCCTGGTCTTCCAGGTCCTCGGCCGACACTCTTAACCGCTAGAAGAAGAAGAAGAAGAAGAAGAAGAAGAGGAAGAAGAGGAGGAGGAGGAGGAAGAGGAAGAGGAAGAGGAAGAAGGAAGAAGAGGAGGAAGAGGAGGAAGAAGAGGAGGAGGAAGAAGAAGAGGAGGAAGAGGAAGAGAAAGAGGAAGAAGAAGAAGAAGAAGAAGAAGAAGAAGAAGAAGAAGAAGAAGAAGAAGAAGAAGAAGAAGAAGAAGAAGAAGAATTTATTTATACCCCGCCAATCTGGCTGGGTTTCCCCAGCCACTCTGGGCGGCTCCCAACAGAATATTAAAACAGAATAAAACATCAAACATTAAAAACTTCCTAAACAGGGCTGCCTTCAGATGTCTTCTAAAAGTCAGGTAGTTGCTTATTTCCTTGACATCTGCTGGGAGGGCGTTCCACAGGACGGGTGCCACTACCGAGAAGGCCCTCTGCCTGGTTCCCTGTTAACTTCGCTTCTCACAGTGAGGGACCTGCCAGAAGGCCCTCGGCGCTGGACCTCAGTGTCTGGGCAGAATGATGGGGGTGGAGACGCTCCTTCAGGCTGCTTAGAGCTTTAAAGGTCAGCACAAGACGCAAGAACGCAAGACCTGGTCCATCTAGCTCAGTACTGCCTTCACGGACTGGAAGCAATTGCTTTCAGGCAGAGTTTTCAGGGTTTTCAGGGTTTCAGGCAGAGATTGAACCTGGGGCCTTCTGCATGCAGATATATGTATTATACCAAGTTTACGCCAACTGTACTCCTGCCGTGCTCTACAGAAGGAAACCATAGAAAAAGTTGAGATTGGAACACAACATGACACCACTTTCTCCTCTCCTGGGGAGCCATGCCCAGAATTGCCCACCCCCGTTCCCAATGCAGGCTGAACGAATGACTGGGAATAAGAAGAGCCTGATGGATCAGGCCAATGGCGCGTCCGGTCCCAGCGCCCTGTACTCACAGTGGCCAACCAGGTGCCTGTGGGAAACCCGGAAGCAGGATCCGAGCACAAGAGCACTTCCTCTTCTCCTGCGGTTTCCAGCAACTGATATTCAGAAGCACTGCTGCCTCTGTCTGTGAAGGCATTGCAGAACCTTCAAAGATAGTAGCTCTCCCCCATGACTTTGTCCATCTCAAGAGACAATGGAGTGTGCCTCCAGGGGTCATGTGTCTGTTATGATTTTTGTCCAAGCCGAGCGGCAACAGCTGCAGCGAGGTCTGACTTTTGCCTGTCTCACTAAGCCGTGAGAAAGCTGCCTTATCTTTTCCTACATGGAATGTTTATGTTTCACTGTACTATTGTAATCCTAGCCTTTGTGCTCACTCTTCTGGCTAGACCTGACGCCGGACAGACGGCTTTATGGCAGCTCTGTCTTATTGAGCTACCAGCAGAGAATCTCTCTGCACTATTCCTACAATAAATAGTTTAGCCTAAATAATGGCTTGTGTGTGTTGTTCTTCAAGCTGGGAACAATCACATATGACTGCGCCACCGGACTCTCTGTAGCCGGGGATGTGCGCAGAATCACAGAATCACAGAATCATAGAGTTGGAAGAGACCACAAGGGCCATCCAGTCCAACCCCCTGCCAAGCAGGAAACACCATCAAAGCATTCCTGACAGGTGGCTGTCAAGCCTCTGCTTAAAGACCTCCAAAGAAGGAGACTCTACCACACTCCTTGGCAGCAAATTCCATTGTCGAACAGCTCTTACTGTCAAGAAATTCTTCCTAATGTTTAGGTGGAATCTTCTTTCTTGTAGTTTGAATCCATTGCTCCGTGTCCGCTTCTCTGGAGCAGCAGAAAACAACCTTTCTCCCTCCTCTATATGACATCCTTTTATATATTTGAACATGGCTATCATATCACCCCTTAACCGTCTCTTCTCCAGGCTAAACATACCCAGCTCCCTAAGCCGTTCCTCATAAGGCATCGTTTCCAGGCCTTTGACCATTTTGGTTGCCCTCCTCTGGACACGTTCCAGCTTGTCAATATCCTTCTTGAACTGTGGTGCCCAGAACTGGACACAGTATTCCAGGTGGGGTCTGACCAGAGCGGAATACAGTGGTACTATTACTTCCCTTGATCTAGATGCTATACTCCTATTGATGCAGCCCAGAATTGCATTGGCTTTTTTAGCTGCTGCATCACACTGTTGACTCATGTCAAGTTTGTGGTCTACCAAGACTCCTAGATCCTTTTCACTTGTACTGCTCTCAAGCCAGGTATCACCCATCCTGTATTTGTGCCTTTCATTTTTTTTGCCCAAGTGTAGTACTTTACATTTTTCCCTGTTAAAATTCATCCTGTTTGCCTTGGCCCAGTTCTCTAATCTGTTAAGGTCATTTTGAAGTGTGATCCTGTCCTCTGGGGTATTAGCCACCCCTCCCAATTTGGTGTCATCTGCAAACTTGATCAGGATGCCCTCAAGCCCATCATCCAAGTAATTGATAAAGATGTTGAATAAGACTGGGCCCAAGACAGAACCCTGTGGCACCCCACTAGTCACTTCTCTCCAGGATGAAGAGGAGCTATTGATGAGCACCCTTTGGGTTCGGTCAGTCAGCCAGTTACAAATCCACTGAATGGTAGCATTGTCTAGCCCGCATTTTACCAGCTTCTTTACAAGAATATCATGGGGCACCTTGTCAAAGGCCTTGCTGAAATCAAGATAGGCTACATCCACAGTGTTCCCTTCGTCTACCAGGCTTGTAATTCTGTCAAAAAATGAGATCAGATTAGTCTGACATGACTTATTTTTCAGAAACCCATGCTAACTTTTAGTGATCACAGCGTTCCTTTCTAGGTGCTCACAGACCGTTTGCTTAATGATCTGCTCTAGAATCTTTCCTGGTATTGATGTCAGGCTGACTGGGCGGTAATTGTTTGGGTCCTCTCTTTTCCCCTTTTTGAAAATAGGGACAACATTTGCCCTCCTCCAGTCTGCTGGGACTTCACCTGTTTTCCAGGAATTCTCAAAGATTACTGCCAGTGGTTCTGAAATCACCTCTGCCAGTTCTTTTAATACTCTGGGATGTAGTTCATCTGGCCCTGGAGACTTGAATACATCTAAACTAGCCAAGTGTTCTTGTACTACCTCCTTACTTATTCTGGGCTGTGTTTCCCCTGCTGAATCATCTGCTCCATATTCTTCAGGTCGGGCATTGTTTTCTTTTTTGGAGAAGACTGAGGCAAAGAAGGTATTGAGGAGTTCTGCCCTTTCTGCGTCCCCTGTTCGCATTTCACCATCTTCTCCTCTAAGTGACCCCACTGTTTCCTTGTTCTTCCTTTTGCTACGGACATACCCATAAAAACTCTTTTTATTGCTTTTAACCTCTCTAGCAAGCCTGAGTTCATTCTGTGCTTTAGCTTTTCTGACTTTGTCTCTACATGTGCTGGCTATTTGTTTGAATTCCTCTCTGGTGGTTTCCCCCTTTTTCCATTTCTTGTACATATCCCTTTTAAATCTTAACTCAGTTAAAAGTTCTTTAGATAGCCACCCTGGCTTCTTTAGGCACCTTCCATGTTTTCGTCGCATTGGTACTGCTTGAAGTTGTGCTTTTAATATCTCCCTTTTAACAAACTCCCATCCATCATGAACTCCCATCCCTTTTAGTATTACTGACCATGGGATCACATCCAGCATTTCCCTAAGTTTTCTGAAGTCGGCTTTCTTAAAGTCTAGAATTTGAGTCTTAGTATGCTTGGTTGCTCCTTTCTGATGTATAATAAACTCCAGAAGAGCATGATCACTCCCACCTAATGATCCTGCCACTTCTACCCCACTAACCAGGTCATCACTATTGGTTAGGACCAGATCTAAAATGGCTGATCCTCTTGTTGCTTCTACCACTTTCTGGACAATGAAGTTGTCTGCAAGGCCAGTGAGGAATCTGTTCGACCTTATGCTCTTGGCTGAGTTTGACATCCAACAAATATCAGGATAGTTGAAATCCCCCATTACTACTATCTCATTTCCTTTTGAATGCTTGGTCATCTGTTCCAGGAAGGCATCATCTATGTCCTCAGTTTGGCTCGGGGATCTATAGTAAACTCCCACAATGAGATCACTGTTATTTTTCTCTCCCTTAATTTTGACCCAGATACTCTCAATTTGGCTTTGAAGTTTTAAATCATGGATCTCTTCACAGGTATACACATCCCTGACATATAATGCCACTCCTCCTCCTTTCCTGTTTGGTCTATTTCTCTGAAATAGATTGTATCCCTCTATTACTACATTCCAATCATGAGACTCATCCCACCAGGTTTCAGTGATGCCTATTATGTCGTATTTAGTTTGCTGTATCAAGAGCTCAAGTTCATCTTGTTTATTTCCCATGCTCTGTGCATTTGTATACAGACATTGAAAACCATTGATCATTCCCCCTAGTCTCCTACTTAAGGATTTTTTCCTCCCACCACTAGGTCTGTGTGCTGTTTGCTCCATTTGGTCCTTGACTTTTGGATGATCATCTTCAGCATTTGATAGACTCCTACCTTCAGGACCACTGTCTCCCTCCCCCACATAAGTCAGTTTAAAGCCCTCCTGATGAGGTTTTTGAGATTGTTGGCAAAAACATTCCTCCCAACTCTTGTGAGGTGCAGCCCATCACTTGCCAGAAGTCCATCTTCAAGAAACTGCAGGCCGTGATCTAAGAATCCAAACCGTTCCTGCCGGCACCATTTGCGAAGCCAGTTGTTCACTTCTCCTATTTTCCCCTCTCTTCCTGGGCCACGGCGTTCAACTGGGAGGACAGATGAGATGACAATTTGTGCATTTAATTGCTTCAGCTTCCTGCCCAGAGCCTCATAATCACTTTTGATCTTCTGGAGGCTATGGCTTGCGGTGTCATTGGTTCCCACATGGACTAAAAGGAAGGGGTTTTTATCCGTAGGTTTTATTATTCCTTGCAGCCGTTCTGTAACATCATGGATCTTGGCCCCGGGGAGACAGCATACCTCTCGAGACATCTTGTCAGGCCCACAGATCACTGCTTCGGTACCCCTCAGTAGGGAATCCCCTATCACCACTACACGTCTCCTCTTAGGCTTGGTCGGGATTCTTACACGTGCTGTCCCTTCCAAGGTCGCCTGCACATTCCCGGAGGACTGACTATGCTGCTCGTCTTCATATACCTCATCAACTGTGATGAGGGAGAGATCTTCCAATGGAGTCTGGTCTTCATCTTCCAGATTTGAGAGCACTTCAAATTGATTTTGTAGTTCTAAACACTCAGAGCGATCCCTGGGCATTCTACTTCTGTGAGTCACATTCCTCCATACATCTGGCTCCTGAGTTGGGGAACTGATCTCCTCCTCAGGGATGTGCCCTGTCTCCTGCTTGGTGGAGACAGTGTGCTCTGCTGCATCCAAGAAAAGCTCCAGCTCTTTAATTTTCTGGAGCGTAGATACACGGGCCTGAAGTTGCTGGACCTTGTCTTCGAGTATGGCAACCAACTTGCAGTTGCTGCAGGTGTAGCTGTCTACAACCTTTGGCAAGAAGACAAACATTGCGCAGGAATTACAGGCGACTACAGTTGTTCTTTCCCCCTCCTGAAGTTGCCGGACCTTGTCTTCTAGTAGGGCAACCAACTTGCACTTGCTGCAGGTGTAGCTGCCTACATCCTTTGGCAAGAAGGCAAACATTGCGCAGGAATTGCAGGCGACTACAGTTGTTCCCTCACCCTCCATCTTGAAGCTTGAAGTCAGGACACACAAAAAAGAAGCCTAGGTCTCCCCAAGTAAACGTTTGAGACTAGCTCTCCTCAATTTAAAAGATAGGTCAAACTGCGCGCGCCGCTAGGCGCGCGCCGCTACCCTCCAGGCACTGATTAGCTCCGCCCACAGCTAGTCACCAGACAAACACACACACACAAGCCAGAAACAAACTCTCTCGCACACACAAGCCTGGGAAACACACAAACAAATAAGGAAACAAATAAGCACACAAACTTAATCACACACAGCCCCAAAAAGACAAACCCTCAAAACCTACAAGCTCAGCTCACCTTGTGCTCCCTCCTCAGTCGCTGCCCTCCAGGCACGCACGGCTTTGCTCTGGCTTTGGGGCAGTCTCACAAACTGCCCCAGGCAGGGTATATGCTGACAGTATCCACAACGCCTGCTGTGGCTGCAGAGACTGGTAACTCGTAACTGCTGCCTCCCCTGTATTGTTTTTGCTGTGTTAGCAGCACCAAAGTGACACAAGCCTGGGCAGTGTGTCTGGAGGTCCTGGGCTGCCCAGACTACAAGACCCCCACCCTCAGCCTCACTGGAGTGGTCTAAAGGAAAGCAGAGCAATGCATTTGACACCAGCTTGGCTGCAGGAGTTGCTGGAAGGAGGCATTTGAGCCGCCATCCAACAGTCTTAGGGACTTGGGAGTTGTGTAGGCTTTACGCCTTAGCCTTTTCTTCTCCGAAGGATGTCCCACAAGGCAGTGGGTACCTGAATTTGTCTAATCCTCTTTTTAAAGCCATCTAGGTTGGGGGCCCTCGTTGCATCCTGTGGCAGAGAGTTCCACAGTTCAACTGTGTGCTGTGTGAAGAAGCAGGTTTGGCCAGCAGAGCCCAGGAGACACAGAGGCGGCTGCCCTCCTGCAAGTGTGCCTGAGCATTTGGCCCCATGAGAGCTGTCCCTGGTGCCCTTCAAGTGTTGTGGCCTACAACTCCCACCAACCCTTGCCAGCCTGGCCACGCTGCTCCCATCAGCCCCTGCATCAAAGAGCTGTGCTGCCTGGGGCTGATGGGAGCTGTAGTCCAAAAACCAGCTGGAGGGCACCCGGTTGGGGAAGGCTAGTCTAGAAGAAGAAGAGTTTGGATTTGATACCCCGCTTTATCACTACCCGAAGGAGTCTCAAAGTGGCTAACAATCTCCTTTTCCCTTCCTCCCCCACAACAAACACTCTGTGAGGTGAGTGGGGCTGAGAGACTTCAGAGAAGTGTGACTAGCCCAAGGTCACCCAGCAGCTGCAAGTGGAGGAGCGGAGACACTAACCCGGTTCACCAGATTATGGGACTACCGCTCTTAACCACTACACCACACTGGTTCTCTAGAGCAGCAGGTGTGTCCCTTGGCCAGAGCTCCTTGTCTTGCTGATGCCCTGGGCAGCAGCCCCACGGCCTGCCCCTTTTCCAAGCTCCCTTCCAGCGCTGCCATCTGCCCATGTTCTTGAACTGCTGCTCAACCCAGATTAAAGGGAGCCCTTTCCCCAGCCATATTAATCGCTCTTTTTCCTCTTTTTCCAGCTCTTCACGGCGGAAGCTCAAAATCGTCCTCCCTCCCTGCCTACGGGAGAAGCACCCTCGCCAGGGTAAGGTGCCAGTTAGGGGCCTCTGCCCTGAACCTTCCAATCTTCAGCTTCTATGAGTTGTTTTTTTTAAGTTTTTTTTAAGTTTTACATAACAAATTTAAATTCAAACAGATCATTCACCTCATTTAGGATTCTCTGAATCCCTTGACTTCCCTCCCATGGTTACCATTATCAATCTTTTTTTTTTATCTGCTTGTCTTGTTTTCTCTAATTTGTTAAAATAATAATAATAATTTATTATTTGTACCCCGCCCATCTGGCCGGGTCCCCCCAGCCACTCTAGGCAGCTTCCAACAAATATCAAAATACATTAACACATCACAGATTAAAAACTTCCCTAAACAGGGCTGCCTTCAAGTATTTTCTAAAGGTCATGTAGTTGTTGATCCCTTTGACCTCTGATGGGAGGGCGTTCCACAAGGCGGGTGCCACTACCGAGAAGGCCCTCTGCCTGGTTCCCTGTAACCTTGCTTCTCGCAGTGAGGGCAGAAGGCCCTCGGCGCTGGATCTCAGTGTCCGGGCTGAACGGTGGGTGTGGAGACGCTCCTTCAGGTATACAGGACCGAGGCCGTTTAGGGCTTTAAAGGTCAGCACCAACAATTTGAATTGTGCTCGGAAACGTACTGGGAGCCAATGTAGTTCTCTCAGGACCGGTGTTATGTGGTCCCAGCGGCCACTCCCAGTCACCAGTCTAGCTGCCGCATTCTGGATTAATTGCAGTTTCCAGGTCACCTTCAAAGGTAGCCCCACGTAGAGCGCATTGCAGTAGTCCAAGCGGGAGATAACTAGAGCATGCACCATTCTGGCGAGACAGTCTGCGGGCAGGGAGGGTCTCAGCCTGCGTACCAGATGGAGCTGGTAGACAACCGCCCTGGACACAGAGTTAACCTGCGCCTCCATGGGCAGCTGTGAGTCCAAAATGACTCCCAGGCTGCACACCTGGTCCTTCAGGGGCACAGTTACCCCATTCAGGACCAGGGAATCCCCCACACCCGCCCGCCCCGTCCCCCAAAAACAGTACTTCTGTCTTGTCAGGATTCAACCTCAATCTGTTAGCCGCCATCCATCCTCCATAAAAGAATAATAACCCATTTTCCAGGGTATTTCATACATTACAAGCATTACTCAAATCCCACCAAAGTTTTAAAAATTGTTTATAGTGTTCTCTTGAGCACATTATAATTTTTTCCAATTCCTTCTTAAAATTCTTCTCTTCCTGGCTTCTGATTTTCCCAGTCAGTTTCGCCATTTCAGCGTAGTCCATCTTAGTCCTTCAGCTTCCATGAGTTCTAGTGTTGTGACAGAGAAAGACTTTTCTTTTTCCCCTTTCTTGGGACTTTCCCCAACCCACAGCCTTATGCTGCACTCACTGCAAGCGCTTTCACAGGCTGGATTGGGCCCATGAAACGCTATCATGCCCCTTGCCTGCCTGCCTGCCTGGAGATGGTGTGTTTGTGTGTGACTTTTGTGCTGCTGGAATCTATGTAGCCTGCTATGAAATGAGAATACAGCAAAAATGTACCTGTGTTGCTGATACACGTGGTAATCTAGTATAACAAATGCAACACGTAGGCGGCGCACAATAATATTTAGTAACAATATAATAACAAAATGTATATGTTCAAAACTCAGTCTTTTGGGTTCCTTTAAATAATTCCTGAAGATATCAACAAAAATAAGTTCACTGTGATTATGTTACCAGCAAACAAAGATAAGTTCACTGTGATGATGTTACCAACAAAATTCCTGAAGATATCAACAAAGACAGGGTGCCGGCGTTTTTCGCCTGTTTCGCCCAGGCAATCCTGTAGTTTAGGAAGCCATTATTCGCCCCCAATGGGGCCCTTTTGTTGGGGCTTGCGAATGGCACATTCCCACGAAAGTTCCGGGCTTCTTCAGTGTTTCTCAGGATTTGGAGTCATATACAAATATTCACTGATAATGCAAACTGAATCTTATTAGTGCTTACAAATATGCAAACTTACACATCAATTATATATGGTTTCAAAATTTCTATGCCCCATTGGGGGCGAATAATGGCTTGCCCTTTGAATCCCTTGTTTTGGGTCCTCCCCTCTGGAGCAGCTAGAAAACAAGCTTGCTCAGTCCTCCATGGGAAAACTCTTCAGGTATTTGAAGGTGGCTGTCAAATTCTGATCCACGCCATCTTTGACCGAGAATCGCACAGCTGGCGCTGGCCCTGCAGAGAGACCTGCTTGGCCTGGGGCTGAGGTCCCACAAGTCCTGCCATTATTGGGAGGTGCTGGGGAGAATCCTTCTGCCACAAGCAGAAAACCGGAGTAATAAAGGTTGCCTTTCTCCCACAAAGCTGCAGTTCCCAGGAGTCTTTGGGGGGAACGACGTGTGCTTTAAATGTGTGGTTGAAAGATTGAAGTGCCCCCTCTTCATGCCATAAAGGCACAAAGGTTGGCACGTCTCTGTGGGTGCCCCTGACTCTTCTGCTGCTTTTCTTTCGCCTTCTACAGCTGCAGTCCACAGAGTTCAGTCCTGCCGGCAGCGAGAAAGGGAGCCCAGGTAAGAGAAGCTACGGGGTTGGGGTGGGGCAAAGGCAGACCTCTCATCTGCTGACGTCAGCCACCTGCTTGGTGGCTGCTACTTCTGAGCCACTTCTGACCTCCCTCCTGGTCACAGAATTGCAGAGTGGGAAGGGCAGTGTTAGAAACTGGGATAGAAAAGCTAGGAGCCAAATGGCTCCTGGGACCTGGGTTGGCGGCGCCAAAACAGAATGTCTAGTCGCCATTTGCGGGAGCATAGGTGTCAACTTTCGGATTTGAAAATAAGGGATTTCCCCAAACTTTTGGATTTGAAAATAAGGGATGCCGCGAGGGCGGTGCAATGGCAACAAGTAGCCTCGCCACCCTGCACTCCAGAGGCTGCGCGCGAACGGGTGAGCGAAAGAGCGAGCGCATAGACGGCAGGCTGTCTGTCTGTCTGGTTGGGCGTGAGGGTCTGGCTGCACAAGGCATGCAAGCTCCGCCCCCAGTCGGTCTCAGACTCCTTATTGGCAGCCCAGCAATGCAGCTGAGGAGCCTCCCTGGCCAGCAGGGAGGGAGAGGAGCTGCTTCCTTTGAAATCCGGGAAATTTAAGGGATATCAACAATCCAGTATAGGAGCGGGAAACGGCATTGGAATACAGGAGTTTCCCGCCAAAAAAAGGGAGGGTTGACAGCTATGGGCGGGGGTCGGCAACACTTTTTATTATTTTGATAAGCATGAACTAATACGCAATTCACATAAGTGACACATTTTAAGCAGAAATTGCAAATACATGTTTGATTTGGTGTTTGCAATAAAAAATATTGGTACCGTACTTCAGTTTTCAAAACACTCTACTTTTTATTAACATCTTGCCTTTCCTTAACATATGCTTGGATGGACATACATTTCAGTCATCCTTGAGTGTCAGCCAGGCGCAAAAATAAAGCACCCAGAGTTTTTGAGGTGCTCGCAAACGGAGAATCTTTAGGTGCGGAATGCGCCTGGCGCCTTGCTAATTTCGAACCCTGCCAGAGGGTCATCTACTCCAACCCCCCACAATGCAGGAATCACAAGTGATCTTGGCCACTTAGCAGTGAACCAACCAAAGAAGATGGCAGGGGGCTGTTCTCTTGTCACCTTCAGCCCCTTTCCTTCTGTCTTGCAGGTCTACAGGTGAGCACACATGCCCAGCCACAGGTGGTGTCCCCCGAAGGTGATGTATCAGGCCACTTCCCCCAAGGATACCCGGGAGAGTGACGGCGTCTCACCCAAACCCCAGAGGAAGGCTGAGGAGGGTTTGAGAGGGAGGCCAGGAGGGAATAAGGTGGTGCAACTGGGTGGCACCTGTGGGTCCTGAGCCATGCCAAGCCCTATTTCCGTGGGAGAAGGTCCTGCAACTGTGTGGGTTTATTTTCCCTCCACAGAACGGCCAGAGAGGGCGGATGGACAGGGGAAACTCCCTCCCTAGTATGCTGGAGCAAAAGGTGAGAACTGCCCCTGGGGCCATGGGGGAATATCCACCTTCCTTTTGCATGGGGGGGGGGTGGGGTGGTAATGTTTCCTGATGCGCCCACAAAGAAATGCAACCAAGTGGCCCCTTCGTTAACTTTGCTTTTCTTCCTCCCTGAAGATTTACCCTTACGAGATGCTGATGGTGACGAATCGGGGAAGAGTGAAACTGCCCCCAGGAGTGGACAGGACAAGGCTAGAGGTACAAAGAAATAGCACTGGTGCAGATCTACCTTTCTCAAGGTAGCCCTGTTTAGGGAGGCTTTTAATGTTTAATAGATAATTGTATTTTAATGTTCTGTTGGAAGCCGCCCAGAGTGGCTGGGGAAACCCAGCCAGATGGGCGGGGTATAAATA
Organism: Darevskia mixta; assembly: GCA_034641385.1. Lineage (NCBI taxonomy): Eukaryota > Metazoa > Chordata > Lepidosauria > Squamata > Lacertidae > Darevskia > Darevskia mixta. The sequence continues at coordinate 3,253,354 of JAWWNH010000025.1, read as the reverse complement.
TTATTATTATTATTATTATTATTATTATTATCATTATCATTATCATCATCATCATCATCATCAAACCTGGCACCCTGCAAATCACTTCTTTGCTATTATCATTATCATTATCATCACCATCACCATTATTATTATTAGTTACAGGTAGGTAGCCGTGTTGGTCTGTCATAGTCAAAACAAAATACAAAATAAAAAAAAATCCTTCCAGTAGCACCTTAGAGACCAACTAAGTTTGTTCTTGGTATGAGCTTTCGTGTGCATGCACACTTCTTCAGATACACTGAAACAGAAGTCACCAGACCCTTATATATAGTGAGAGGGTGGGAGGGGTATTACTCAGAAGGGTGGTAGGAATGGGTGATAGGCTGATAGGTGAGGTAAACCTGTTGACGACGGTTAACGACTGCAATTAGTCTTACAGGAAAAAGCAAGGGGTGAGAAAGTTAAAAATAGCTTTGCCATGTATAATGAGATAAGAATCCAATGTCTTTGTTCAGACCAGATCTCTCCATGGTTTTAAGCTATCAGCCTATCACCCATTCGCACCACCCCTCTGAGTAATACCCCTCCCCACCCTCTCACTATATATAAGGGTCTGGTGACTTCTGTTTCAGTGTATCTGAAGAAGTGTGCATGCACACGAAAGCTCATACCAAGAACAAACTAAGTTGGTCTCAAAGGTGCTACTGGAAGGAATTTTTTTATTTTTCATTTTATTATTATTACAGTCATACTTTGGATCCTGAATGCCTTGCGACTCGAACATTTTGGCTCCCGAACGCCGCAAACCCGGAAGCGAGTGTTCCGGTTTGCGAACGTTCTTTGGAACCCAAACATCTGACACAGCTTCTGATTGTGCGCAAGAAGCTCCTGCAGCCAATCGGAAGCCGCGCTTTGGTCGTCGAATGTTTTCGGAAGTCGAACGGACTTCTGGAATGGATTCCGTTCGACAACCATGGTATGACTGTATTATTATCGTTTTAGAAAATGTATAAGCCGCTCGATTGTCAGAAAAACTCAAAAGGGCCTACAGAATGGGAGAAATTAAACTTATCACTATTGGGTAGAATATCAATGATAAAGATGACAATACTCCCAAAATTAACATTTTTGTTTCAGACTGCACCAATAATTATAGGTTTAAAATATTTGAAAGACTGTCAGAGGGACCTCGCCAGATTTATCTGGCAGGGAAGAAAAGCGAGGGTTAAACATGAGATAATGATTGGTTTCAGAGAGAAGGGTGGCTTTGGAGTTCCTGATGTGAAGACGTACTATGAAGCTGCTTGCTGGGTATGGCTGAGAGACTGGATAGAGCTGAGAAATAATGAGATACTAGGATTGGAAGGTTGGGATCTTTGTTATGGTTGGCACGGATATTTGTTATACAATAAGGTTAAGTTGCATAAAAATTTTAAAAACCATTTGATAAGGAAGGCCCTTTTTGAAGTCTGGGAAAGAACATATAAAAAAGTAATATATAAAACACCGTGGTGGGCGTCTCCGATAGAGGCAAATTGGGTATTAAAAAATAATAAAGATAGGATTTGGCCGACATATGAAAATTTGGTAAAAGAACGGAATGATGAACCTAACTTGAAAGATCAAGAGAGTTTAAAAGCAATTGGAATTAATTGGCTGGAATATTACCAATTAAAAGCCACATTCGAAAAAGATCTGAAAGATAAAGGATTTCAAAACAAAATAACAAGATTAGATGAAGTTTTAATGAGTAAACAGAAAACATTGGCAAAAATGTACAAATTATTAATAGATAATCAAATAAAAGATGAGGTTAAAAGTAATAATATGTTGAAATGGGAGAGAGATATAGGATATGAAATAGAATACAAGAAATGGGAAAAATTTTGGTCAGAAACAATAAAATTTACGGCATCATATCAAATAAAGGAGAGCTTCTTGAAGATCCATCATAGATGGTACATGGATCCTGTTAAAATTGCCAGAATTAGTAAATCTACAAATGAAAAGTGCTGGAGATGTAATGAAAAGGTTGGATCTTTCTTTCACATGTGGTGGACTTGCCCTGAGGTACAAAATTTCTGGAATATAATTCATGATGAAATTAAAAAACTAATACAGACAACTCATAATAAGAAAGCAGAAACATATTTATTGGGGATTCTAGACAAAGAAATTCCAAAAGAAAAAATAGACATCTTTCTATATGCAACCACAGCGGCAAGGAATTTAATAGCCCAAAATTGGAAAGGGAACCACATACCCTCAAAAAGAGAATGGCAGAGTAAAATCTCAGAATACCTGGAACTCGCAAAGCTAACCGAGATCATAAGAGGAAAAACAAAAAATACAATACAAAAACATTGGAACTGCTTAAATGAGTACATGAATAAACAAGGATTGTATGGTAAATACTGGTTAAGCATGGAATAAATTATAAATTATAAATATACCCAAAACAGATAAATAAGATATATATAGATATAATTTATTGAGATAATGATAGAAAGGACAAAAGAAAGGAGTCAAGAAATATGAAAAGAAAAAACACTGTATACTGTAGTGGAAGTCTTTAGTATATTTAAATGTAAAGCATTGAGCTCGTTAAGAAAGGAAATTCTGGTAAAGAATTATCCGAATCTTTGCTTGCTTTTCAATATTTTTCCTATTAAGTTATTTCGCATTTGACACTTATTTTCTATTTTCACTCTTTTTTTCTTTCTTTTGCCTTTTCTTTTTCTTTTCCTTCTTTTTTCTTTTTTTCCTTTTTGCATGATTAATTGTTTTAAAGTGCAATGTATAAGGATGGATTGAAAGGAACTGTGTAATAATGGTTTTGTGAATCTTATCTTATCAATAAAAAAAAAAAGGGCCTACAGAAAAGATAAAGCAATTGAATTGGCAGTAAGAAGAAATAACAAGACATTGGAAGTTAAGATAACCAGAGACTAAAAATATTAAGACTCGCATCAACTTTCTAAACATCTGGACAGGCTTATTTAAAGAAAAATGTTTTTAGCAGGTGCTGAAAAGAGTGAAGGTGCCTGCCTGATGTCAATAGGCAGGGAGTTCCAAAGTTTGGGTGCTGCTGCACTAAAATATAGAGTTCTTACAAATGTGGAACAGGTATTATGTGGAACTTGTAACTGTGCCTGTCCTGCTGATTGAAGCAGCAGAGGGGCCACATGTGGGGTAAGAAGGTCCAGATGTTGTTGGGCTTCAACTCCCAGCAGCCTCAACAGCCCACATGGCCAGTGGGAAGGGACGATGGGAGCTGTAGTCCAATTTCTGCAAGGCACCAGTTGGTGTACATAATATTGAGCTAGGCCAGTGTTTCTCAACCTTGGGTCCCCAGATGTTGTTGGCCTACAGCTCCCATCATCCATGACTACTGGTCCTGCTAGCTATGGGTGATGGGAGTTGTAGTCCAACATCATCTGGGGACCCAAGGTTGAGAAACACTGAGCTAGATGAACCACTTGACTCAAGATAAAGCAGCTTCCCATGTTCTTTGAATCTGACATGAGATACAACCCCTTTCAAGGCAAGCACCTTGCCTTACCCCCTATGTGCCCACTCGACCACTTCGATCGGCAGAACCAGCATTGTTATAGGCTCCACTAAGAACTTTCTGTAGGGACCCAGGTGGCGCTGTGGGTTAAACCACTGAGCCTAGGGCTTGCTGATCAGAAGGTCGGCGGTTCGAATCCCTGCGACGGGGTGAGCTCCCATTGCTCGGTCCCTGCTCCTGCCAACCTAGCAGTTCGAAAGCACATCAAAGTGCAAGTAGATAAATAGGAACCGCTCCGGCGGGAAGCTAAACGGCGTTTCCGTGCGCTGCTCTGGTTCGCCAGAAGCGGCTTAGTCATGCTGGCCACATGACCCGGAAGCTGTACGCCGGCTCTCGGCCAATAAAGCGAGATGAGCGCCGCAACCCCAGTTGGACACGACTGGACCTAATGGTCAGGGGTCCCTTTTTTAAGAACTTACTTATCTTTCAGCCTGGCAGCACCTACCCATTGGAACTCCCTGCCAAATGATATCAAGCAGGCACATTCACTGCACCCTTTTGCAGCGCCTACCCAAATGTTTTAGAAAGCTGATTCAGGTTTTCATTTGCTTCTAAAAAGTTGTTTTAACTTTTCGCGTGCCTTGACTGTGTACACCATTCGACTGATTTCATAAATCTTAGGAAATGAGTAGATGAACGAGCAAGCCCCCACCTCCTTCCTTCTCTCCCCATCCCAGCGCCACCTGTCAGCCGAGGATTTCCTGCGTGCGTTCGAGATGTCGCCAGAAGAATTTGGCAAGCTGGCTCTATGGAAGCGGAACGAGCTGAAGAAGAAAGCCTTCCTCTTCTGATCCCGGCCCCCGCGCAGAGCCGACATGCCCGGCGTGACACTCCGTGCGTGTGTGTCGACCCGTCTTTCATCACAGACGCTTTAGGGCTACTCTCGAGCTCGTTCGAAGGGACGCTGCTCCTTTCTCCCCACCACCACCCGCCCGCCCTCACTGCAGAGGTGGCTGCCGTGCCTTGACTCTTGGGGCAGAGAAAAAAGTGGGTCAGGGATTTGGTGGGAATGAGTGGTGAGCACCCTGTGCTGGATGTGGCGGCGGCGGGGCGCCAAGTCCCTCCCCCACTCCCACCCCGGTGAAAATCAGAGCAGCCATGTGTGGGGTGGGAAGAGGCCAGGGTGGAGATAAGGTGTTCTGTGCTGCCACCCTTAAGCTCATTCCGTTGCTGGCTTTACTCCGAGACCATGCATCCTCCCCATTTGGCACAACAGGCCCAGCAGGTTTTCTAAACTTGGGCAAGAATGAGCCCCCGATGTGGCCCAGCGGGCAGATCTGAGTATCATGGCACCAGGCAGACTCCCACCCTGCAGCAGGACCAGATTGAAGAGGGTCTCTCTGCCCCAGCACCCTCTTCTCACAGGGGGAGGCATTGCCACACTCTCCCATTGATTTCCGCCCCGTTGTGATTGGTACTCAGCTGCCTGCTGGACGTGCCTAGCCTCTGCTGGAGTGAACGTGACCTGGGGCTGCTTCTCATCTAAATTGCTACCAAGCAGCAGGGTGATGGCTCCCTCCCCAGCAAAAAAAAAAAAAGCTTCGTTTGCTAGCTACTGCACTGGACAAACGGAAGTATTTCGTGCCCACTCTTGTCTACAGGAGGAATGCAGCCACTACCACGGTGCCCGCAGGCATAGAGAGGGGCATAAAGGTGGGCTTCATTTGGAATCGAGGCATGTGTCCAGGTCCCAGTTCTGCAGGGGGATGGACTAGGTGAGCCTTGGGGTCACTTCCAACTCTCTGGTTCTAGTTTCTTCCCCGCTGCCAAAAGCTCCCTTTCCAGGCCAGCTTCCTCCATCCATTTCCTCCCCAGCATTCCCAATTCTTCCTGCAACTCTTCCTGTGGCACCTGTTTGCTGCCCTGCCATCCCACCCATCTAGGCTGTAACATTCTTCTGTGCTGCACCTGCTACCTGCCCCCCACCCCCAAATCTGGGGGCCCCTGCCACCTAACCTGCAAGCTCTATTCAGCGAGACTTTGAGGGTGTGTCTGAAGAGAGGAATGCATTTACCTGCTGCTGTCATGCCCATGGTTCAGGCCCGCCTCTTCAGCCTATGGGCCTCCCCCTCCGCATACCCTGCACTCGTACGTACACAGATCTACCTGCCCTGTCTCCACAGCTTCATGCTAGTCCTGTGGAAAGGGCTGCAGAGAAGGTGGCTTGATGCAAAGCCTGGGTATGCCCCTAAAAGCCGGAGGAGTGAGAGCTCTTTTCTGCTTCAGCCACCGCAAGGCCCACAACTCTGCGCCACCGCCCCAGGTCTCTCAGAAGCTACTGCAGCTAGTTTAAGTCATGCAAGGCAACTGGATTTCTGCCAAGGGACAGGAGCCTCCTAGCCAGCCCCTTCTGTCTTGCGCATAAAGGCCAGGCTCTGCAAAGGATCACCTTGGGAGTGCACCCACTTCTCGGGCAAGATCTAGGCTGCTCTGTCGCTTTCCGTACCAAGACTTTCTTTCTGTAGGAGCCAAACAACCGTCAGTCTCAACCCAGACTGAGCAGCGAGAGCAGGAAGAGCCAGGACAGAAGGGGACTAGGCTGTCTCTACACTGCCACACATTTTTGCACACCAAGAGCTGAGAAGCACCTGCCCACCCCTATCTCCTCCTCCTGGAGGCCAAAGGCTCCTTTTTGCCCATCACCATCACACTCCCCGTGCCCCAGGGAGCACACAAGTGGTTGTGTGCAATACATAAGCACCCGTGCCTGTTGAACTCCCAGGGCCCACAAGTCAGCACAGTTGGACTAGGTGATCCATTGGGTCCCTTCCAGATTGTATGATTCTAGGAACACAAACCAATGTTGCACAGGCTGCTAGACATCAGCAGGGAGTTGCCAAAATGGGTTGGTTTCTTTTTTTTTTCCCCAAAAAAATTTTTTTGGGTTTAACAAATGAAAACATCAAAAAACATCAATGTACCAAAAAAAGAGAGAAAACAACAACAATACACATAAAAACAAACATAAATCCTTTTAACCTATTCATCCTTTTTATCATTGTGGGTTGACTTCCTCCTGTCCTCCCTTCCTGCGTTCCTTGTATATCATCTTTAGTAATTTCTTGACATCATTGAAAACATTTTTAATTAATTAACCTCGATATCTCTTCTTATCTAAGATCAATATCATTAATTCCAACAGACATAAACCTTATATCTATCTTGTAAATCTACAGCCTCATTTATCTTCCAGCTTACTTCTACTCTTTAATCTTACAATACTTTTGAAAATATAATTTAAATTTCTTCCAATCTTCTTCCACCGCTTCCTCCCTCTGGTCACGAAGTTTCCCGGTCAGTTCAGCGAGCTCCATATAGTCCATTTTCATCTGCCATTCTTCTATTGTTGGTAATTCCTCTGACTTCCAGTTTCTAGCTAACAAAATTCTGGCTGCAGTTGTGGCATACATAAAAAAGTCCTATCCCCTTTTGGGATTTCCTATTTTACAATTCCAAGTAAAAAGGCTTCTGGTTTTTTACTAAATGTGTTTTTCAGCACTTTTTTCAGTTCATTATAGATCCTCTCCCAGAAGTCTTTCACCTTTTGGCACGTCCACCACATATGGAAAAAGGTTCCTTCTACTCCTTTACATTTCTAGCACAAAATGGGTTGGTTTCTGCTGGGGCAGAAAAGATCTCTCTCTCTCCCTCTCTCTCTCTCTCTTACACACACACACACACACACACACACACCCCTAAAGCGGGGGGCACTGTCCCAATGAGCACCTTCCTCCACAAAATCTACCGGCCCGTAAGTGGTGGCTTCTCACTGACTGGTAAAATTACTGAAGTCTACAGGTACTTTTCATCAGGCTATTTAAAGAGAGGGAAGAGTTTGTTGAGGAGGAGAGGGGTGCTTCAAGCCACACTTCCAAGGAACATTCCCCAATCCAGACCAGCGCCAGGCCTGCCTGTCTCACTTAAGGGGTCCTGCACTGCACCAGCAAAAACCTCCCACCCACAATGCTGCCCTGGCACTCTTCAGTCTAATAAGGGTGCCGCCATTGCATAGTGGGAGGGAGAGGAGCAGAGCCTGGGAGGGTTCGCTGCCCTTGGTGAGGTGGATCAAAGAGCCCATGTAGCACCAGTTATTTCTCAAAGCAGCAGGAGAAGCAGCAGTAGTCTAGGCCCAAGTCAGTCTTTTGAGTCAGGAAGATGACAAGAGAGGTGCTTTCCTTCCAGCTGCTTTTGATGGCGGCTCCCACCAGCCCCAGCACAATTCCAGCGTGCTGGCTGGAGCTCAAGGGAGCAGCAGCCCCAAACACCTGGAAAGCAGCAGGATAGCACCCTGGCCCTGAAATCCAGCCACCGAGACTGCCCAATGAGCCATTCCCCAGGGCTGTGGGAGAAACTGCCTTTCCTGGCTCACACCTTTTCCCTCCACACAGCCCCTGCCATGCTGCCCCCCCTTACATTTCCTCCCTCCTGGCCACTCCACTTTGTGCAAATGTAAAGAATGTAATTTATTAGAAGTCACCGGCCTCTACTTGCTTTTCACTGCTATTCTGTGAGCATATCTATAAATAAGGACCACCTAGTGCGAAGAGCAGCCTACCCCGATTCCACCACCCACTTCGGCTGATGTCAGAATCTGTGTGAAAATGATTTCCTCTCTAACCCCCACCCCCTTTTAATTAAATGTGAAGTGGCTTTATTCAAAAAGGTCTTGTCCTTGCTTTGTTATTTGTTTTGTCAGGACTGATGTATGAGCAGCATCACACTGTTAAATCCTTTCTAGCCTCTCCTCTGTTTATTATTTCATAAAATCTATGCACCGTTTGATCATTAAAAAAAACAAAAACTTCAAAGCGGTTTACAAACAGAATGAAACAATAAAATTACTGGTTAAAAACCCTAAAGCAAAACAATAAATTGAAAACAGATTAAAACATATAGCAATATTCTACATGTCTGGGTAGCCTTGTCTAAACAAAAATCTTCTGGGCACAGAACCAGAAAGAGTACAGTGGAAGCATCTGCCTGATATCAAAAGGTAGGGAATCCCAGAGTGTAGCCGCTGCCACACTAAAAAATCAATTTCTTACAAATACGAAATGAGTATTATTTGGAACCTGTAACAATGCCAGTTCTGCCAATCGAAGCAATCAAGTGGGTGTCTATGTGGTAAGGTGATCTTGCAAGTACCGTATTTTCCAGCGTACAAGGCGACGGGGGGGTATAAGACGACCCCAGTTTTTCGAGTTAAAATATAGAGTTTGGTATATACTCTATATTTTAACTCAAAAAATGTCGAGCGGCACCGGAATCGCGTCTGCGGCTCCGCAGGAGCGATTTCTGGCGCTGCGGACATTTTGGACATGCGCAGAAGCGATTTCTGGTGCTGCGCTGCCCATATCCAAAATGTCCGCAGCGCCAGAAATCGGTTCTGCGGAGCCACGGACGCGATTCTGGTGCTGCTCGGCAAGTCCCCACGCCGCGTTGCAGTATCCGGCGTACAAGACGACCCCCGATTTTGGAGCAGATTTTTCGGGGTTCAAAAGTCGTCTTGTACGCCGGAAAATACGGTAGTGCAAATCTCTGAGCAAAGGTGTTCTATGCTGACAAGGCCTCACTCTGTCAGCAATCGTGCTGCAGAATTCTGCACTAACTACAGCTTCCAGATCAAGCGCAAGGGAAGCCCCACACAGAGGGCATTGCAGCGTTCCAGTCTTGAAGTAACCAATGCATGAACTACTGCAGGAGAAAGAGCTCTGGAGTTTGCTTTCACGTTTGGATGAGGATAGAGGGAACTGGTCATATTTCAAGCCCTCCCTGGCACCTTCCTCCTTAAAAAAAAAAAGGACACTGCTCAGCCACTTCTAAGACGACAGACCACAGGCACTAGAAGAGAAAACTAGCAATCTACTCTGAGACCGCACATTATTCTTCCTCTGAGCCAGACTGGGCCTTCGGGCAACTGCACATACAACCTGCTGAAAGAACACAGAAGTAGCTGCTGGATCAGGCCAAGGACCCATCTAGTCCAGCACCCTGTTCCCACATGGCCAACCAGATGCCTCTTCTGGGAAACTTGCAATCAGGATTCAAACACAATCCGATTTCCCCCTCCTGTGGTTTCCACCAGCTGGAATTCAGAAGCATTGCTGCCTCCGACTATGGAGGCAGAGCATAGGCATTGTGGCTGGCTGCCATCGATAGCCCTCTCCTCTATGAATGTGTCCAATTCTCTTTTAAAGCCTTCCAAGTTGGCAGCCAACACCGCTTCCTGTGGGAGCGAGTTCCATAGTTTTAACTATGTGCTGTGTGAAGAAAAATGCTCACTAAGAAAATAGCGTGAGTAAAGGGTTTTATTTCATCCAAATCCAGCCAAGCTCCTGGACCAGCCACCATTGTGATGATAGGACCACATTCCCAGGGCCACGCCTACCTGCAATGCACTTATCAGTCTTCCTAATGGGATTCAGTTGAGAATTATTTGCATGGAAGGGGATTTCGACTTCGTTCTTTTCAAGGTCATTCTACAATGACCTGGTCGTGTCGGTCCAGCTTCAGGCATCACCCACAAAAGGCAGGTTGACAACAGGAGCTCCACCATCCCATTATTTCAGCCAGATCCATTTGTCACCAGCCTCAGCGTTGTAGCCTTGGTCGTATTTACGTCCAGGAAGCTGCAGTAGAAAGCACAGAAGATCCATGAGGATAAGGGCACAGCTTCATTCTTGTCATCACTCCCCGAACACCTGAAAACGTAAGAGCAGGCTTGCTGGATCAGACCAAAGCATCCTGTTCCCACTGTGGCTAGCCAGATGGCTATGGGAAGGTAGACCCGAGTGCCACAGCGGATTTCTCCTCAACTTTGATTCCCAGCAAGTGGCATTCAGAGGCATACCGACTCCAGTAAAACAGGCAGAAGAATATTGTCACCGTGGCTCGTGGCCATAAACAATTCCCTTTTCAAAGGTGGTGGCTGCCACTACATCTTGGAAGAGCCAATTCCACGGCGGCAGCACAGCATGAAAAAGTCCTTCCTTCGGCTTCTCCAACGTTTAGCCTCACCGCACGACCCCATTAGGTTCTAGTATTATATGAGAGGCAGAGAAAGCTTCTCTCAATGCACTTTCTCTACACTGTTTATGGTTTTATACACCTCTTGCCATGGTCTCATCTCACACCAACCCACACCCACTATAGTACTTCTTAAGTGTGTTGTCATAATAAAATGTTCCTTTCTCCTTCTTAGAAGCCTGGCCACGTGGGCATGAGGTGGTAGCCATCCTTCATAGGGAGCTGTTCCAGCTTCATGGTATTTTGGTCGCCCTTTCTGAGCCCTTTGGGGGATGGCAACCAGAACTGAACACAGTTTTTCAACATAACGTATTTTTCACTCTATAAGGCGCACCTGACCATAGGACGCACCTAGTTTTTAGAGGGGGAAAGCCCCAATTTTGGGGGGATCAGCTCAAATTTCTGCAGCTTCTTTTGCAAAGGAGAAAAGCCCCATTTTTTGAGGTTCAGCTCAAAGTTGTTGAGCTTACTTTGCAAAGGGGGAAAACCCCTGTTTTAACTCACAGTTCTGCAGCTTCAGGAAGCCATTTCTACAGTTGCCAGACAGATAATCTAATCAGCCAGTCACATGTCGCTGGGGAAACAGCCTCCCTCTGCAAGGGGGCTGGGCTGGAATCTCTCTCCCTTATCTCTCTCCCCTGTCGTTTGCTGAGCAGCTGCTCAGCGGGCTTCCTTTCAACATCCCCTTCTCTTTTTTTTAAAAAAGCACGATCTGCTTTTGCCCCTGGGCAGTTCAGCTCCAGGGACCACACATTCGCTCCATAAGATGCACAGACATTTCCCCTTACTTTTTAGGAGGAAAAAAGTGCATCTTATGGAGCGAAAAATACGGTAGTTTTTTCAAGCAGGCTGTGGAAAACACTGACCCTGCAAACGTATAATGGAGTGTATCTGAAGAAGTGTGCATGCACACGAAAGCTCATACCAATAACAAACTTAGTTGGTCTCTAAGGTGCTACTGGAAGGATTTTTTTATTATTTTTTTTGCGACTACGGCAGACCAACACGGCTACCTACCTGTAATTATAATGGACTGCTAGCCATTCCCTCTCCTCCCTGGTTCTCTCATAAGAATATTAGAAGAGCCTGGCTACTGAATCAGGCCAATGGCCCATCTAGTCCAGCTTCCTGTTTCCACAGTGGCCAGCCAGATGCCCCTATGGGAAGCCTGCAAGCAGGAGCTGAGAATGAAAGCCCTCTCTCCTCCTGTGGTCTCCAGCAACTGGCATTCAGAAGCATTGTTGTCTCTGACTGTGGAGGCAGAGCAGAGCTAGTAAGCCATCAACATGAAAGTCTCTAATCCTCTTTTAAAGCCATCTAAGTTGGTGGCCATCACTGCCTCCTGCAGGAGAGCCAAAGTTTAAGTGCTGTATGAAGAACTGCAGCTGCAGATCTCCAGAGATTTCTTTTTAAGAAAACTGCAACTTTCAGAATTCTTGGATGGTGGGGGTGGCACAAGTTATTGTTTTATAACAGTGTACATTTTTTGTGTGCTCAACTCAACTCAACTCATTTTATTTCGGCTTTAAGCCCATAGACATAACAACCAAAAACAGAAACAGCACAGTCTGGTTTACAATTTCTAACAGTAAAATAGATTAAAAGGGATACTCAATTGAATAAAATATGATAAAAATTAAATTAAAATTTCAAGCTGTATTTAACAATCCATTGCGTTTCTTAAGTGTCAGAATTGATGTCAGAAATTTTGCCATATGTAGGGTTATAATCGAGTCTGAATCTTGTAACAGAAGAGCAAGGTAAGACTCTTCCAAATACCTCGGTAATTTTGAGTTAATGGAAGTAAGAGTCTTTCGGGCGGCAGAATACAAGGGGCAGACAAACACTATGTGATGAAGAGATTCAATCGAACGGTTATCACAGGCACATAAGACCGAGACTTGGCCCCTAGAAAATCTACGAAAAAGGACGTTTGAGGGGAATACATTAAACCGTGCTTTAATAAAAGCGAAACGATGACTAGCAATAGAAAGAGATGACAGATAGGCTGGTACTTGAAGTGGGGGTACAATGCCCAGGGATCTCGGTGAGCATGTCCCCCCCGCCCAGCATAACATTGTGTGCAAAATACCACCTCTCTCAGGCTACAGATCTAAAAGGTGAGCTGTTTGAGGATCAAATAACCTCATTTTAAGAATTGCTAAATTTAAAAAGATGGGTGGTGGGAAAGATTGAGGGCACTAGGAGAAGGGGACGACAGCGGACGAGATGGTTGGACAGTGTTCTCGAAGCTACCAACATGAGTGACCCAACTGCGGGAGGCAGTGGAAGACAGGAGTGCCTGGCGTGCTCTGGTCCATGGGGTCACGAAGAGTCGGACACGACTAAACGACTAAACAACAACAACAATGTACAAGGCACCTGAAGTATCCAAGTATGAAACCAAAAGAACATTGACAAGATGAAGGTTCACAGCCCATCACCATAAAAAAGTACCAGCATGCTGGACCTTCATAATAACAATAATAATATTTTTTTATTTATACCCCGCCCTTCCTGGTCCAAAAACCGGGCTCAGGGCGGCTAACAACAAATACAAAACAATGATTAAAAACAACTTTAAAAACAGCTAAAAACAAACATCAGTGGGATCACCAGGGCTAACTGGCCAAGTTAGTTTGGCTAGGCCAGTAGGGAGACCAGGGAAGAATTTTAATGTGGGGACCCAGAAGGGTTTGTTCAGAAAAAAGGGAAGGGGAAAAAGGAATAGGGGATCAGGAAAAAGGAATAGGGGATCAGGCTAGATTGAAGGCCAGGTAGAATAACTCTGTCTTACAGGCCCTGCGGAAGGAGATCAGGATGCCTCTTGGGAATTCATCTTCTACCACCTCTCAAAATTACATTTTACTGTACCACCACTGAATGTTCTCCTCTTACCTCCCGGTATTCAGTATATGCTTTGTCACAATCGAGGCCTCCCACTGTGATTTCAGGTATGTAGAAAGGGAGAGTTGTAGGAAGGACCACACTGTACTTGTCCTGTGCCCTAACATGCAAAAAATAACAACAGCAACTTGGTTACGCTTACTCAAAAGGCAGCAGCTTTTGTGATTCATACGGGGGGGGGGGGAGAGAAAAATGACAGGTTTTTTGGGGTGCTGGGGGTAAGGAGAGAAGAAGATGCTCCTTTCAATCTATCAACATCAGAGTTGACCACCCACCCAAAAGCAGGCCAGTGGTCCACAGAGGGGGATAGACAGGCAGCCTTTCTTCTTCCTCGGCTTGGGCTTGAATTAAGTACCAGCTTCAAATTGTGCTTGCTGCCTCTCTGCATGAGTCACCACCACTCTGTTTTGCCTCTGCACAAGGTGGGCATCTCTACCTAGCAAATGAATGGCCCATTAACTTGGGCACAGAAATGCAGCTGCAATATCCATAGGAGCTGCCCACTGCACCTCTGCAAGTCATTGCTCTTGGCTGCTAATCAGAGGGCATAAAAAACCAGGGTTAGCATCCCCCTGAGGGGAAGGCAATCCCCACTGTGAAGCACCTCCAACTTCAATCCTAGATAAAAAATAAAAATATATCAAGAGTATGCCTTGATAATCCAATTGGCAAAAATTTATAAATCGAAATCAAATACCTGTTGGAGATGCAAGAAAGAAATAGGAACAATGTTTCACATGTGGTGGGTATGCCGACATATTAAACAATTTTGCAATTAAATATATGAAGAAATCAAAAAGATGTTTAAAATATATTTTAGTAAAAAACCGGAGGCATTCATTTTAGGTATAATTACAAATGATATTCCTGGCAATCAAAGGAAAGTATTCCTCTGCGACAAGAGCTGCCAGGATGCTCATAGCAAAAAACTGGAAAGGGGGGGAAATCCCATCAAGAAAAGAATGGCAAATTAAACTTTGTGACTATATAAATTTGGCAAGATTCACAGCATTCTTAAGGGGACAATCGGACCAAAAATTAGCAAAAGAATGGGATTGTGTTAAAGAATATATGAAAAAACATTGTTCTGGAGTAAGTATATCGGTACGTAACGAATGAAGCTTTGCAGGGTTAAAGAAATTGAAAAATGGTGCAAAAGGTATAAAGATAGAGATAATTTACATTAGACACAACAATCCAGAAAGATTAAAAATTTTGAGGTCTCAAATTAGAGGAAGTCAATATGTGTATATGTACGTAAATATTATTATGACTAGTGGACGTTCAGCCCGTTAAATTAACGGGCGCTAGAACATATGTGGTGAAACATTTTTAAAAACAGGACTTATTTCCCTCAGGCAAGTGGGATTAGGACAGCAGCCTTCAGGTAAGGCAGCCGGGCCTCATCCTGCGGCGCGTCCAAGAGAAGCTGTGAGGGAAACTGGCCCCTCCCGTTACATAAAAGTCCCTAAAGCGTGCGGCGGAGGAGGGGGAATGGGCTCAAATCCCACGTCCGGTTTCCCTCCGTAAGGAAACTCCGTGTGGAAACGGCCATGGCAGCCCCTGCCTCTCTTTGCCCTTTTGGCTCCCAGCCCCTTCACGAACCACACCGAGTTCCTGTACAGGGACATGGCGAGGACGGGACGGGGGCTGCTTTGAGCCCCTGAGGGAGGGAGGCCGCCTCCCGGGCAGGGCCGTCGGCCTAGGGCGGGCGTGTGAGAGGAATCCTTGAGTAACTCCCATCACTCACACACACAAAATGGCCGCCAGCAACTTTCTTTGAGTGCAGGGCGAGGCAGCCCCTCCCCTCCCGCACTTCCGATTGGCAGCCTCCGACTGTCTCATCTGCATAGAGTCTCTGCGCTCCAATCCCTGTGTCCGTGGGGCACATGCTCAGTAGCGCAGTTCCACTGACACACACCACGGACGTGGGGACATTAGGGAATTATTATATAGGATGGCATGGTTTTCTTTGTAGGTGTGGGTTTTTGGTTTCTTGTTTGTTTTGCTTTGTGTTTTTTCTTCTTCTTTTGGATTTTATGTTTGTAATTTTTGTTGTAATTTTGCATTGGGGGAAAAAAGATAATCCAATATATAGGAAACACTGCCGTATGTATTAAATTCTGGAAGAAACATTAAAGCTGTGCCACGCTCCCCAGTAGGAGGCGGCTCTGAGATGCTTCTGTAGCAAGAGATGCAACAGGAAAGGAGACTAGTTAGAAAGCCCATCCTTACAGAACCCTCAAGTGATGAAAAGTGACGTCGTCCTGTTCGAGCCAAGGTCCCTTGTTGAACTTCAGGAACTCAATATCTTCTATTACCTGCCAAGAGAAAAGGATTAGCATCAATGCAACTGGCCATCTCTCCACAAGGACACCTGAGCTTCTTTGCTACCACAAGGCTGCAAGGCCAAGATGACCAAGGGGTATGCTGCTGCACCACAGATGTAAAAGTACGGAGTTTAGATGGGTTTTTAAAAATCAGCTTAACCTGGAGAATGAACTGGAGTGAAATGTGGTGGAAAGTCCAAAACAGGCATCCACAACCTGCGGCCCTCCAGGTGTTTTGGCCTACAACTCCCATGATCCCTAGCTAACAGGACCAGTGGTCAGGGATGATGGGAATTGTAGTCAAAAACGTCTGGAGGGCCGAAAGTTGGGGGTGCCTGGTCTAAAATTTGCGACAAGGAACTCCATTAAGTGCAGAGTTCAGGCAAGGGGATTAGAAAGGAAATGAGAGACTGAGCAATTCCTGTTCCCAGCAAGCCAATATCCTGTAACTCAACCCCCCCCCCCAAGCTGGAATGTGTCCAGAGGAGGGCAACCAAAATGGTCAAAGGCCTGGAAACGATGCCTTATGAGGAACGGCTTAGGGAGCTGGGTATGTTTAGCCTGGAGAAGAGAAGGTTAAGGGGTGATATGATAGCCATGTTCAAATATATAAAAGGATGTCATATAGAGGAGGGAGAAAGGTTGTTTTCTGCTGCTCCAGAGAAGCGGACACGGAGCAATGGATTCAAACTACAAGAAAGAAGATTCCACCTAAACATTAGGAAGAACTTCCTGACAGTAAGAGCTGTCCGACAGTGGAATTTGCTGCCAAGGAGTGTGGTGGAGTCTCCTTCTTTGGAGGTCTTTAAGCAGAGGCTTGACAGCCACCTGTCAGGAATGCTTTGATGGTGTTTCCTGCTTGGCAGGGGGTTGGACTGGATGGCCCTTGTGGTCTCTTCCAACTCTATGATTCTATGATTTCTTGGTTTACAGTACAATCAAATCTCTGCCTTGCTTGAAGGAAAGGATGGTCTGTGTAGGGGGCAGTTCCAAGGGAGTGGTTCAGATATACAAGTTTTTGCATCTATGTGCCATCCCTGGAATGTAGTGCCCCCACCACAAGACGCGATCGTACTGTGATTTGCCTACCTTCCCAGTGGGAACACAAAGCGGCTAACAGTTCAGCATCACATACACAGAAAAATAATAAAGCCCAACATTAACAACTTCACATCATAGACACCACTGCAGTATCAACAAGGAGGCCAATTACATTCTCATCTGAGAACTTCTGCATGCAAAAGCGGTGTTCTTCCATTCAGCCGTGAGCCCTCCCTTGCAGATCACTTGCAGGGGAAAGGACACTCTCCTCTTAACTTCTCTGGAAGTTAAAGGGACAAATTCTTGCCACCTACTTCCTGCAGCTCCCCCAATACTCCAGGGGAAGAGGTGAAGGTGCATGTGTGATTAGACACAACAAGAATTCAAGGCCTTTTGTAAGCTTAATGCAATCTTTGCCCCAGGGACAGCCACATTTCTTTTCTTAAAACCATAGAAATGGAGAGCTGGAAGGAACCCCAAGGGTCATCTAATCCAACCCCCTGTAATGCAGGAATCACAGCTAAAGAATACCTGACAGATCGATAAAACAATAAACACATCTCAAAACCAATTCTGATATAGATGCAGACTAGGAAATTCCCTACTTGAAAGGCTTGTTGCACTAAGACCTGTCAGCTTCCAGCTGATGCAGTTAGTTCACTCCCACTTCCATGGAAACCAAGAGGGAGAAAATACAATGGAATTAAAGAGAAATATCACACACACACACCTGCCCCGGCTATAACGAGCAGGCAGGGGGTGTTGGAAACGGCTTGCTCTGCTAGTCTAGTTGCACTTCTCTGAACATGCCTACTTTATTTCATCCTTCCTGAACCTGACTAAGCAAAGATGGACAGTAAACACACAAGCAGCCTCCACCACCATCAGAGCAATGGAAGGGATGCTGCAAAGGAGGTCACACAAAGAGAGAGACAGCTCATGGCAACTTACTTTTTCCACGTGTTCAGCCTCGCTTGTGGTATACTGCAAGACCTCAGAAGTCTCACTAGAAGGAAACAAGGTAACACTGAATCACTTTATTTGATATGGGGGGGGGGACAAGAGAGGCAACCCCCAAATCACATACTGCATGTATGTCATGGTGTCGCCACAGAATGTGCCACATCCCAGAACCGCAGGAGAGAATGGATTCTGGAGGGGCAGCAGGACATCTCTGGGGTAACACAACAACCTTTCAACAACATGCTTGGGAGAGGGTGGTGGGGAGGAGAGAGATACAGCTGTAATCGCAGATTTTGGTGAGGCTCGTTTGACAACAAGCCGAGCCTTTAGTGTCATCGGCCCAGTCCTGTGGAATGCCCTGCCACTAGAGATTCAGCAAGCACCTTCTGTGCCAACTTTTAAATGCCTGTTGAAAACCTTTCTATTCTGCCAGGCCTCTGCAGGCAATTAAGAACACATCCCTCCACAATGGTTAACTGATGTCTGTTTGTAACTACTTTATGACTTTTATCGTATGGCTTTATGTTTAACTGCTGTGATAATTTTTTTTATGACATAGTGGTACATAAACATTTTTATAAGTAAGAAATAAATAAGTAAATATGGAAGGGGAAAGCTACAAAATCACAGAATTGTAGAGTTGGAAGGGACCCAGGGGCATCTAGTCCAACCCCCTGCAATGAGGGAATCAAGAATTAAATATGCCTTGAATGTTTTTAATAGCACAGAAAGGTGAGATGTAAATTGTTTCATTAAATAAATTCCAACTTGCAGAACTATAGCCTAAAAACATACAAGAAACAACATATTAGTTAAAAGAAATCCCTTATTGAAATGGATTAAGTTAAGCAAGTACAGGAGTTAAGATCTGGGAAGGTGGAAGATCCAGAGCAGAAACAGAGAGGTGCAACAAAACAGAATTTTTAAAAAAGAAGTAATTGCCGCATTTTTCACTCCATAAGACACGCTTTTTTCCTCCTAAAAAGTAAGGGGAAATGTCTGTGCGTCTGATGGAGCGAATGCATGGTCCCTGGAGCCAAATTGCCTACGGGCCAAAAGCAGATTGTGCTCTTTTTTACAAAGAGAGAAGAGGGTGTTGAAAGGAAGCCACTGAACAGCTGTTTAGCAAATGATCGGGGAGAGAGATAAGGCTCCCTTTCCAGCCCCGCCCCCTTGCCCAGGCCTCCCTTGTTGAATGCAGAGGGAGGCTGTTTCCCCAGCGACATGTGACAGGCTGATTAGATTATCTGTCTGGAAACTGTAGAAATAGCTCCCTTTCCTGTAGGACAAGAAGCTGCAGAACTGTGAGTTGAACCCCATAAAAACAGGGCTTTTCCTCTTTGAAAAAGAAGCTGCACCACTTTCAGCTGATCCTCAAAAAACAGGGCTTTTCCCTTTGCAAAAAAAGCTGCACCACTTTGAGCTGATCCTAAAAAATCAGGGCTTTTCCTTTTGCAAATGAAGCTGCGCCACTTTGAGCTGATCCTCAAAAAAACAGGGCTTTCCCCCTTTCCTCCTCTAAGAACTAGGTGCGTGTTATGTTCAGGTGCATCTTATGGAGTGAAAAAAATACAGTAAGTTAATCTCTTCAAAGGTAATTTATACAAACTGGAAGTGTCTGAAATAATGTGGCAGAAAAGAATGCGTAAATTTAGTTGTTTGGAAAGCAAAATTAACGAAGATGTAGTTTTGGACTGGACAAGAAGAGGGCAAAAACAAATGCAGTGTGAAGATGAAGAACCAACTAGGAGAGGCCACACCTGAAGATGTGGGAGTATAAGTCCAGAAGCAAATTGAAATGGGGCAAAAAGGGTGCAGCCACATGTGAACCTGGAAAGGGTAGTACAAGGCAGAGAAAAAAGAGCAAAGAGTGTTAAGACAGATCAGCCTATGAATGGAAACACCCAAGAGGGAAGCACAAACCACCGATCTTTCAGTTCTTTGACAGAGAGCAAAGCTGAGATTTGCACTTTAATCGTACATTAAAAACCAGAATACAAACAGTATGACACAAAGCTGCTGATGTACAACCAGTGCTTGTTTCGTGTTAACACATACAGTACTAACCTTATCTGAGGCAGGAAAGATTTCTTGTAGCCATCTTCAATGCTCTGAAGATACGCAGGTGATACTTTCTTTTCATACGGCTTTAAAATAAAATAAAATCACACATTCAAACTCAATGTGACTGAAGCTACAGCTGCTTTATTCATTTGACCAGCTGAAGTTGTTTAACTATCACTTTTATTATAACATCTAGAATTTCCAGAGAGGCTTCAGAATTATAAAGTTGAGTATTTCTACCAATGCAGTGCTGATCAAAGTCAGAAGATGCACTTGTGCAGGAAGGTCTTTCCCTCTTGCCCTTTAGTAATACCAGTAGGGGAGGGACGAAAAGTCACACCACAAGACGCTTTTGTAACATTATTGATTGATTGATTGATTGATTGATTGAATGCTTTCCTACCCCACCGTTTCCTCCAAGGCACTCAAAGTGGCATACATGGTTCTCCCCACTCTGCTGGAGCAGAAGAAGATGGACATGGAGCCACTCATTCCTTCCACTCAGCTGAGATCAGCTCCTCTCCCCCACCCTGAAATGTTCCCATTCTACCTGGCCATTGTAAGAAACCATGCAACTTTAACAACCCGTGTCTGGGTTTGCTTGTTTTCCTCTTCCCTCCTCATCCCCCTTTCCTTTTGCCTTGTATGTTTTGATTATAAGCCCCTGGGGCATGGACTGCCTTGTTTTATCGCCTTCTGTAAACCACACTGCAAACCTTTTCAGCTCAAGAGGTTGGCAAAAATGCTTTATATAAATAAGGAAGCGAACCGACTCACAGAGTTAAAACGTAATATATTCCCATGAGGACAGTCTTCCACACCCAAGAGTGATTTGTCAGTAGAAAAACAATCCCGACACTACAAGTTCTACACTTCTGGAGAAGAAGCACTCTTTGTCAAACTAATACACTAAGCCCGCAACTCATGTGGGGGTTACAACCATGGGATCCCACCTAAAGCCAAAATTGCATGTACAGTGGTCCAAAGGTTTACGAGGATAATCCGTTCCGACGGGACCTTCGTAGGTCGAAAAAATCATAAGTCGAGTCCCCATAGGAATGCAGTGGGGAGAAAAAATTCATAGGTCGAAAAAAACCGCATCTAAACTTCATAAGTCGAGGAAACCCTATCTAAAACAGGCCGCGACTTCCTTTTGGAAGTCGGAAAAAATCAGAAGCGCGCAGCCGCTTTGATCCCTCGTAACTCAAAAACAATGTAAGTCGGGTCATTCATAAGTCGAGGGATCACTGTAGTCAAAACACACTGGGTTCAATGGTCGGTGGGATTGCCAAAGTCTTTCCCCCCCATACACTCTCTTGCTTTCCACCTCCTTTATTTGTTATTTTGCCAAGGTGATAAAGCTGAATGTGTACAAGTTAAATGTGTGTAAGTTGCGGGCTTACTGAACACAATATTATTCCCCCGCCCAAACCAAGCATACCTTGCCTCTCTCTTCAATCCTTCTCATTACTTCCGAGACGGGTACGTCAATATAAATGACCAGGTGAGGAGGCACGAAATCAGAAAGACTAAGATCCTGCATTGTATCGTAGTGCTCCACGCCTACAAAGAAAGCCAGCAAGAGAATGCTTTCGTCAGCTAAAGGCACATCTTGTTCCAGGCAGAGAAAATGGAAAGTTTTACACCAGCTATTCAAACCATTCTGTAGCAGATGCGTACTGAAATGTACCACTGTATCACATTGTGCCTGTGAGACCACCTTTGGAAAGTCAAAAAATTAAAAATCGCTTGCAGATGACCCAGCAAGTCCCCTTCCTCCTGCTGCAACTCTCTCTGCTCCCTCATTCTCCTACCCAAGAGCCAGGAAGCTCTGTGGTTAGATCAGCACACACCAAGAACACAGCAACTCTTTATCCAAGGACAAGCCAAGGAGCTCCCTCATTGCCTAGCTCAGAGGCCATAGACTGTCTGCCTTGCAAGTAAAAAGTCCCAGATCAATTCCCTGCATCTCCAGGGAGGGTTGGGAGAGACTCCTACCCAACAGTAAATTCCTTCTGCTTACATGATGATGCTATATCACAACCCACCCCCCAAACACCCACACAAATACCACAGTGGTAATGGGCAGAGCAGAGGGAGGTAAGTTCCGGGTCTGGGGGGAAAGTGGAGAGAGAGACCTTAGAGTTGGGCTCCCCTGTTCCAGTCCTACCTTCTTCCAACAGGATTCGGGTCTTGTTTGTTCGCCCCCCATAATCCAAAGCAGTACCGATGATGGCTGGGTTATAAATCTTTTAAATAAATAAAAAATTCAAATGATGACTTACACCTCTTGTGGATGTAGCCCTGCTTATACATCGCCTCCAAGAACACAAAGTCACTGTAGGGGGAGCGCTCCAGAACCACTCCTTGCCCTGAAGTTAAACAGGGATCACAACTTCAATACGGGAAACACCATCACATATTATTCATAAAAGTTATGGGGTTTGGGCTTAGAGCGAGGCTAAGTTTTTATTTAGGCAACCTTTATTTAAAGCTTGTGCTCTTCAACGCTGCTTCTTATGATTTTCTCCCAGTTTGCAAAGCAGTGTTATGCATGCAGTAATTAATTTCTTGACACCATATCCTAAAGCCCACATGTTCAAGGTCTTCTAATCACAGGAAGAACCTGCAATTGTGTCTTAAAACTGGCAGGAAGTGCAGTGATCTGCTTTGGCAAACCACACAATCCTCCTGACCATCTTTGTTCTGTAATCCATAGCTTTGAAGAAGTACAGTACAATCGGATCTTATACAGGAATTATGTTTGGGGGTGGCACATATACGCAAAAATGTGCGTACTCAAACCACCCAATTTACTCTTCTGGAACCATGCACCAAACAGGCCTTGCCCTCCAAGTGAGGCCGAGAACATTTAAGCAGGCAAAGCCAGCTCAGTGTATTAGCTCTGGGGTGCTCCTGCAGGGCCATCTGAGCTCTCATGAGATCTCACAGGGCCGTCCCCAGGCTTTCAAAGCCAGTACGCTGAGAGGGCCGAGCCCAGCAAGGAAGTTTAAAAGCTCTTTTTCACCCCTGAAAAACCATGTGTGCATTTAATTTGCTAAACTTCAACCAGCCTGTCTTCAATCATGCAATGTTGAAATTGCACAAGTACCGCTTCTCAAAACATCCTGGTCTTCATCAACCTGGTATCTGCAATGTCCAGGAAGCCTGCAGCCAATGAGACTTGTAATCCAAAACATCTGGAGGGCACCAGGTTGAAGAAGACTGAACTATGGCTGGCTGCTGCTCTGTGCATTCCGTTATGTTTTTATTTTGCCACATTTTCTCTAAACAGAATCCAAATTTCAATTACAGTAGTAAGTTTATTTCAGGAACAAAAGTGGAACTACATTACCTGTGGTCAGCAGGTGTTCCAGGGCATCAGCATACTGTAGGAGGCGGTTACTGAATAACCAGGCTTGAAGCCGATACGAGTTTCCATCTGGGTGCTTAGGACTGCTGTAAAATTTCTCCAGGCTACAATTACCGCAGAATTTTGAATCCAATATTGTTCCATCCACTGTGACCCTGTCCACATAATGAATATCTGCTTCTGGAAAGTATCGCAAACCTGGAAAGAGCAATCAAAGATTTGAAAGGGAAAGCTAGATATTGATGTTCATCTTAAGCCACTCCAGAATACAAGCTCAACTGCGTCTCTATACACATGCAAGGACTTTCTTTACAATACCTACACAGCACTCTTCAACGACGTTCCACTCCAGAAGCAAACCAATGCAAGACAACTGGAAGTCTCTGTCTTTAAAATAGTCTTCTCAAATCCCATCTCCTCCAGATGGCCACTGCTGTATATTTATTTATTTTATACACCTTATGTCCTGAGGGATCAGGATGGATCAAAGTGTAATATAACACTAAGGCTCTATTCTAGGCTATTAGAAGTTGATTAAAAATCTTTTTTGTCAATTTAGAAAGTGTTTCTGATTAACAACAGATTCTCCAAGTTATTAATTATGCTTAAAATAAGCAACCAAAATTCCACAGGGTGGACAGATACTCTCTCATACAAGGCATTTGTCCTCCTCCATCACATATTAGGGAGCATCTCTTCTGAGACAGCACTTGCCAAAACACAGACATACATTCATAAACAAAGATGGTTTGCTGTTTACAAAGACATGCAGTGTTGCACAATGGTTAGAGTATCAGACTAGGGCCTGGGAGAACAGGGGTCAAATACCCACTTGGCCATGAAGCTCGCTAGGTGACCCAGGTCAGGTATTGCTTCACTGCCTCACCTACCTTACAGGGTTGTTGTGGGAGTTAAATGAAGAGAGGAAGAACTAAGCTCCTTGGAGAAAAAGATGGGATATAAATGCAATGATGCAATAGTTCCATTTCATCTCCAAACGTATGTAGATCTGACTCACAAAATATAACTTGTAACTACAGTGGTACCTTGGTACTTAATTCATTCCGGAGGTCGGCTTTCCGGTCGGCGCGCCGGAGGGGAAGGTCGGGGGACATGCCGCTGCTGGCATTCCCCGACCCGGCCGGCTCAAAGGGGTGCTTGCGACAGCAACGCAGCCCCCAAAAATCCCGGGAGGTTGTTCCCGGGACCTAGGATCCGGCAGAAGCTCTCAACGTCGCCCCAACTCCCGCGGCGGCCACAGTAGAGGCTGCCGTGTGAGACGCGGGGCGACGGAGCTCCTCGGATCGCCATTGCCCGCCGGGTTGAAGCTGCGAGCCCTTCCCATCTGAGCGCGCTGATTCCTCCGCAAAAGGACAAGATTGGATACCTTAAACGTG
This sequence comes from Darevskia mixta, assembly GCA_034641385.1. Classification (NCBI taxonomy): domain Eukaryota; kingdom Metazoa; phylum Chordata; class Lepidosauria; order Squamata; family Lacertidae; genus Darevskia; species Darevskia mixta. Next base: position 3,228,700 of record JAWWNH010000025.1, on the reverse strand, counting down.
AGTACTAGGAAAGTACTGAAGAATTTGGACTAATTTGACGAAGTACAGGGATGTAATTTACGGAGGTCCGTCCCTTGCTATTGTGGCACTAAATCAGGAACTTTATTACCGATGCGGTTGAAACTGTAACGGAATTTGGCTTTGCAACAGAGATTCGATCCTTTTGACACCCCTGATCGGGGGGGCAACTAACTAACAATTTTGACAGCTAGAGGATCTGAATCGGACCTGTTGGATTCTATTGTGGAAATTTGGACTTTGACTTTGGATTTGGTTCAGTCTGGAATTTTGTACAGCTATGTCTTTGAAAATGGAGGATGATTTGGAAAATGGAGGCTGGAAGAAGGTCCTTGAAAAAATCTGGGAACTGAGAAAGGAGTTCCAAGCGGATACTGCAAGAATGAGAGGAGTCGTAAACAACAGTGATGTCATGCCAGCTGCACAAAGGATGGAAGGGGGAGAAATCCCCCCCAAGGTTAAAGACAAGCCTCGCCGCAAGAAAATTCCTTCTCGGCGCAAGATATTTGGACTCAAGAAAAGAATTAAGAAAACAACATCTACAAAAGTCTACTCTTTTCGGCGCAAGAGGACACCAATGAAGGAGAAGAAGAATTTCTTTAAAAATTGGGAGCTGGAACAGCTGAGAAGACAAAGAGATGATAGAGCCCAACTGCAAGCAAGCACTTGGGCTTGGACTGGGGAAAGGCGAGGGGAGGGCTGAGCAGGGCAGGTGGGTAACCTGGGACTGATTATATTTGCGGATTTTGAGTATTTATGCCGGACATGGTTTTGAGCTAGGATTATGTTAGGATCTTTCGAAGTTAGGAGCCTGAAGATTAAGGGGAGTCAGAAGGAAACTTATAGAAGATTTGGGAGGAGGACGCGGAGGTTGGAACTAGAAGATGAGGGGAAATAAGAATTAAAGATACTGTATTTGAGCTAGAATTATGTTTTGAAATAATGTTAAAGATATGTTTAGTATACCTATGTACCTGAACCAGAATCATGTTTTGTTTAATGCAGCCATTGGGGAGGTGCGGAGGAAGTCACTATGATTATGTTTTGTAACTAAGAATGGTCTACCCGAGAATAGGGTTAGGCCGAAGCTAGATAATGATTAGTTTAAGGTCAGGGGAAACAATGAATGGGTTTACCTCCGTGAGAGGGAGGGTAAGATTAAATAACCCCCCAAGGTGAGAGGTGGGGAGTAATGAATCCTGACCGAAATGTAATGTTCTATGTTTATAAAATTTCAAAATTAATAAAAATTATTTAAAAAAAATTAAAAAAAATTAATTCATTCCGGAGGTCTGTTCTGAACCTGAAGCGTACTTAACCTGAAGCACCATTTTAGCTAATGGGACCTCCTGCTGTTGCTGCACCGCCAGAGCACGATTTCTGTTCTTAGCGGAGTTCTTAACCTGAAGCGTAATTAACCTGAAACGTACTTAACCCAAGGTACCACTGTAGTTTGCTATGGTTTTGTTAATTGTGCAATAGGCCTATATGAAATGAACCCTCCAACCCAGAGCCAGCCATCAAAAGCCAACCAGAATGAAGAGGGCTGTCATTGATACTCTGACCCCAGGCTTTGGTAGATATTCTACACTGCTTCCCAAAAAAGCAGCAGCAGCAGAAACTCACACCCAAAGCCCTGATACAAAAATTAAATAGAAACAGGGTAGGTGGGCTAAAAACATCCCCCACCACCACTTGAATAGCCAAAGACCTACTTTAAGAGGAATGCTTTTGTCTGCCACCTAATACATCAATGGTACTAGGTGAGCCTCCCCCAAGGAGGGCATTCCACTACCCAAAAGGTTACAAATTATATGTGAGTTCCAACAGCAATACAGAAGTACATACCTAGCTTCTCTGCTACTTGCTGTGCAAGCTTGCCCTTGCCGCTTCGTAGGTTGCCATCCACCGTGAAGACTTTGCTGTATGCATTCAACCTTGGAGTAGTTCTCTCTCCCAAAACATATGACAGCCAGCTATACCGTAGGCTGCACCGGGAACTCACATGAAGCCTTGCCTAGAAGGGAAAAATCAGCATCAGATTGAATTAACTATATTTAGGATTTAATGTTCTGCCATATTAAAATTATATGCAACAAAACCATAGAGGGGGTTTTTTTTGGGGGGGGGAACCACAATATTGACCTAACTCTGACAGAACTTTTTCAAAAAGAAACATTAGACGTCATTAGGTAGCTTTATACTGGTTTCACCAGAAATGCAACAGAACACTATTATTTATTTATTGTTTATTAACTGCATTTACATCCCAACATTTCCCCTCAAGTAGCTCAAGGTGACATACATGGCTCTGCTGCTTCTCATTTAATTCGTAAAACAACCCTATGGTGTAGGTTAGGCCCAGGGTCACACCCACTGAGCTTCGAGGCTGAGTGGGGATTTAATCCCTGGCCTCCCAGGTCCTAGTCCAACACTCTAACTACTATATCACACTGGCTCCCTACAGTGAACAGAACCATCCCCAATTTTAACTGAGCTTCCTTTCATTGGACTCAGCTATACAGCTGCAAACAAAACATTTTAAGTGTGTTTTAAGTGCGATATACAATGTGACACAAGATGGCAATGGTGAGCCTTATGGAAAATTCAATGTATTTCTAAACCGCTTTTTAAAAAGCGTTTTCAAAACGGTTTTTATATATGTGCAGATTCCACCATTAATACCAGCATGTCACCAATTGTCACATTCACAAATTAAGACGGATTCAATCAATCATACAATGAGTGAAATATTGCCAGCAACAACTTAATAGGCAAAATTTTCTATGCATTCTGGACACCTTAAAAGCCACCTTCTCCCCTATCTACTGTATTATCTGTCTTCTTCAATAGCTGAAGTTCAACAGGAGCTACCGGTAAATAGGATCAGGGCCTTCTCAGCAGGAGCACCAAAGTCTGACAAGGAAGCCTGCAGAGGCCCCAAACTGTCTTCAGACAACAGCAAACTTTATTTATTTTGTCTCAAGATAAAGCAAGACATAAATATTTCAAACAAACACCATTGGTACCAACTAGAAATCTCAAGTTTCTGTCACACAAGAGATCAGTGTCACATTTCACATCAGTTACAAAGCCGACAGCTCCATATCATACAAAAAAGGACAATTATTAAAGAGCAAAGGTTTCTTGCAATATTAGCAACCTTATCTGAGGCATTTTATGACTATTCTATGTATACCTACAACTCCATGGTGGGTGGGTGTGTTTCAGCAACTGTTTAACCATGAGTCTTAAGCTCATTAAGTGATTCCCTAAATCTGCATTTAGCTAAAAGTACTACTTCCCTGAAACGAAAAACATAATCCCCTCAACACCGAAACCCCCTCAGAAAATGCCTCTTGGATGACAATGTTTGCCATCTACTGCAATTTTCCAAATGGATGCATTACGTTTGGCAATGACCTTTACCTAAACCGCTTTGCGGCGGTATATAAACAAAACAGGTAATAAGAAATCTGCAAAACGCTGTTTAAAAAAGGTAAGAAAATTGAAGATTGGGGGCGGGGCCGGGGCAGTTGTCAGTCAATTAATTCCTACAGTGGTTGCTGCTGTCGACCAAAGCGATGCGGCCCCAATCCCAACCCGAGGTGGGCCTGCTGGCCATCCTTCCTCCCCGTCCACCTCGCAGGGTCGGAGCCTTGGGGGGCCAGACACCGCCTCTCAGCCTAGCCTACCTCACAGGGTTGTTGTGGGAGAGGGAGAACCAAGGGCGGGCGCCACCTTGAGGGAAAAAGGTGGGTCCCCCCCCCGCCCCCACTTCCTACTCACCACCCTGAGCGAGCTGAGTCCGGCGCGGGCCCTGCCCGCCCGCAGCACCGGCGCCAAGGACATGGCGGCCCTCAAGGGTAGCAGAGGCCGCTCGGCAGCCGCGGGAGACAGACAAGCGCAGCTCCAACAGAGCGCGCCGCCCAATCCGTCGCGCCCCGATGACGTCCTGCGGAGACGGCGGGGGCCGCGCCCCTTTCCGCCCACCGCCCCGCCCCCGGGCACGCTCGGATGGACCAATCAGGGCGCACTCCGGGGCCTCTCCACGGTTGGGCAGGAACGGCCGCGGGCGGAGGAGCGAAGGGGCGCAGACGGCGCCCTGGGCGGGGAGGCTCCTCCTCTCTCTCTCCTCCCGCGGAGAAGCCATGGCTCTCCTGGGCCGCCTGGGAGCCCTCCTGCAACGGGCCGTGGAGACGGTGAGCGGCGGGGCGAGGGAGCGGAGCTGGGCGGGCTGCTTGGCTCCCTGACTGACTGACTGGCCGGCTGACTGGCTGGCTGGCTGGTCAATCAACTGATCAGGGAGCTGGCTGGCTACCTGATTGGTTATCTAGCTGGCTGGCCACCTGCCAAACGAATTGATTGGTTGGTTGGTTGGCTGGCTAGGAAGCTGACTGTCAGGCTACCTGGCTGGCTACCTAATTGGTTGGCATGTGCCAAAGGTAAAGGGACCCCTGACCGTTAGGTCCAGTCGTGTCCGACTCTGGGGTTGCGGCGCTCATCTCTCTTTATTGGCCGAGGGAGCCGGCGTACAGCTTCCAGGTCATGTGGCCAGCATGACTAAGCTGCTTCTGGTGAACCAGAGCAGCGCACGGAAACGCCGTTTACCTTCCCGCTGCAGCGGTACCTATTTATCTACTTGCACTTTGACGTGCTTTCGAACTGCTAGGTTGGCAGGAGCTGGGACCGAGCAACGGGAGCTCACCCTGTCGCGGGGATTCGAACCGCCGACCTTGTGATCAGCAACCCCTAGGCTTTGCGGTTTAGCCCACAGCGCCACCTGGGTCCCACTGGCATATGCCTAGCCCCCCCAATCAATACAAATCTGAGGTTCTGCCCCCCCCAACAAAAGCCTCCCCCCCCCCCAAATCCTGGCTATGCCCATGTTGTTTGGCTCACTGGCTGGCAGGCGACCCATGCAGGTGGGGTAAGGGACAGAGCTCATTCCTTAGAAAACCGCCCTCCTCTTTGTTCCCGTCTGCCTGTCCTTTCAGGGTGGGCTGAGGAGCAGGACCGGATTTAGGTTTGATGAAGCCCTAAGCTACCAAATGGGGCTCTTTATATGTCCAGCTGTCCTTTGTCAACAAGAAATTGTCGCTGTTTTTTTGTGTTGAATACAGTGGTACCTCCACTTGCAGACGGGATCCGTTCCGGAGCTCCGGTCGGATCCCGAGGTTTTTGCGCATGCATGCAGCGTGATAGAGCGCTTCTGCACATGCACGAGCAGCGAAACCCGGAAATATACTTCCGGGTTTGCCGCTTTCACAACCTTAGGTTCTACTGTATATGCTATATGGTAATATATGGACCTAATAGGTATCTAAAGCCATTTGCACATAACAAAATATGTATTTTATCAAAGTAATTGAAATACAATTAAGAAGAAGTATTGGGGGGTGGGCAAGAGAGTGGGGCCCTAAGCTGTATCTTGTTTAGCTTATATGTAAATCCAGCACGGCTGAGGAGGCATACTAGCAAGGGAGCAGCGTGGGCCCTTCCCTTCACAGCAGCTTTCTTCTCCTCTCCCCCCCCCCCGCCCTCGCAGGAGGAGCCGCGCCTCGACCTCCCGGCCGCCTTCACGGACCACTGGAAGGGCATCACCCAGTATTACCTGGAGACCACTGGTAGGAACCCCTGTGGCCACGAATGCTTGTTGAGCCGTTGCTACTTTCTTTAACGTTGCTCTTACTGTTGATTGATGGAATCGCGAAGCTTATGATACACAGTTATTTTGTGGAGGTGGAGAAGGTTTCTTAGATTAAGTTAGCTGTGATTCCTGCATTGCAGGGGGTTGGGCCAGATGACACTTTGGGTCCCTTCCAACTCCACAATTCTGTGATTCTGTGAATGTTCTTTTCCGAAGGAAGGCAGGTGACATGCAGGATGAAAGGGGAAATGGTATATTTGTGGCCCAAGTTGTCCTGACCTGTCAGACCGGTGTGGCACACATTCAAATGAGGCTATATATGGAGTTGAGATGCTTATCTCCCACCTTCCTGCCCAAAAGGTACCCTGGAGACACTCTTATCAAAATGATAATAAATATTTCCCTTAAAAAACAAACAAACCATGAAGTCAAGGTGAGGAAAGGGGAATCTATAGGGACAGAATGGGCTAGCTTTGTTTTCTGCCATTTCCCCCTTTTAAGGATACATGACAGCTTTTGGATCTAGCTGACATTTCCGAAGAACTTTGAAAGGCAGGAGTATATGATGATAGTATGAGAAATTCCATAGAGTGGGCCAGTCCTTGTTTTCCAAAAGGGAACCACCCTGCTGTTTTGCGAAACGGCAAGTAGAAATACTTGTATAAATAAAATTATGGATAAAAGCCAGTTAACACCATGGCAAAAAAACAAATCCTGGCCCATAAATCAGCCTCCACCTGTGTGGTGTCCTCCAGATGTTAATGAACTGCTACAACTTCATCAACCCTGACCTCCGGTCTTGCTGTCTTGGAATCTGGAGGGCACCAGGTTGGGGAAAGCTGCTACAGAGCTTCTGGGATCAGAGTCTGGTTGAGAAGCAGCACAGATCCTTTAGCCCTATTCAGAATTTGCCATGCATTTGCAGAGAGGTCTGCAGCTGCATTCTGCAGGTATTTGTTCTGGATATGTATTGTTATTAAATGAATATCGGACCCTTCCTCCCAAAGGAGCCCAGGGGAGCGAACAACAAGGAATAAAGCCAAAACATATTAAGGAATGAATGAGATCCCTGTGTTTGATGAAAAACGGGTGAGTGGGTATGCTTGTGACAAGCTGATTGTCTTTTCTCAAGATGAAAACAAGCCAGCAAAAGAGACGGACATCCCCTGGCGCTTGAAGCAGATGCTAGATATCCTAGCTTATGAGGAGAAGAAGCAGCCACCGGGAGAGACAGGGCCCTGTTTGGAGTACTTGCTTCAGCACAAAATCCTGGAGACCCTCAGCACTCTGGCAAAAGCAGAGGTACCGCAGCTTCCTTTCTGAGGCAGTCCTGTACTTCCTGCTGTCCCTCCCGCCCAAGCAGTGTCTGCTTTGCTGAAATGCAATAGGAGCAGGGCCTTTTTGGCCGTGGTGCCACTGGCTACAGGCATGATTCTCACTTTGCATGGAGGAGTCAGGCAGTGGAAGAGAATTGCATGCCCAGTTTGAGGGGTTCCACAGAGGATGCCTGGTCTGAGAGCACCCCCAAAATCCTGTTGCTGGGTTTATCTTTTTAAACCAAGGGTGGGGAACCTGTAGCAGTCCAGGTACTGTCGGATTGTCCTCCGCCCCAGCCAACATGGCCAGTGTACCTCCCATGTACTGTTGGTGAGGCAGAAACAGAAGCAAGCTTTAAACACCTCCTAAAGATTTTAAAAAGCAAGGAGGAAAATCGATAATCTGGTTGAGTTTGGAATAAAAGGAATTCATGAAGATCTAAAAAAATTGTATAAAGGTTTATTGCGAAATAGATTTAGGGAAGATATAAGGGGGGAAAGTAAATTAAAACAGACAAAAAAGTTGGTTAAAGAAATACTGTATGTCAGGTGGAAGTCAACACTTGGCGTATTTTTCTTTTTTCATTTTTTCTTTTGTGGAATGGTAGCAATGCAAGGCACACAAGATAATGAACAAGGTGGTTGATGTATAGTTAAATTTTAATATCTGAACCCTTGCATTGTAAGACTGTTTATATGAACATATATGCATCATTTTTTCATTTTTTCTTTTTCTCTGTTCTTATTCTTTTTTCTTTCTTTTTCTTTTCTTTTTCTTTTTCCTTTTATTGTTGTTATATTGTGCTTGTGAATTTGAATTTTGTTTTGAATTGGGATTTTGTGTTTTTGTTGTGTAATGTTTAAAGATGAATAAAGTTTTAAAAAATTTTTTTTATCTAAGCAGGCACTCCCAGCCTCTTAAGAGTCATCACGTGATCCTACCTGATTATTTATTGACGTTTAACTGAATGTTTTATTGATGGCTTCTCTGTTTTTACTGATGTGTTTCTTTTTAGTTTCGGTTTTAAATGTTGTATAGACATTTTTCTTCTTTAAATCATCTTACTGTGTTTTACGTTAACCGCTTAAAGATTTTACATACTAAGTGGTTTATAAACATTATTGATGAGGATGATAATGGAACTCTCCCGCAGAATAAATTCAACACACAGGCACCTTTGCTTTTTCCTTTTCTATTCAAGTAGCTGTTTGGAGGAAGCAGTTAGGCATAACTCGAAGGTAAAAAGGGACAATCACGGGAATGATACAGCAAAAGAAGGGAAATGACCCCGTGAAAAACCTGAAACGAGGTAAATGTATTCAAAAAATGTGTTAAATTAATCTCAAAAAAATGTTTTTGTTTTTTTCATTATTTACAATCTCCCCCCCCCCCCAAATTTTTATTTATTGGATTTTCAACACACATACTAATCACCACCACCAACATCTTTTTTAACAAACAAAATGTCATCTTAGAACACAATAAGAATTTCATATATTAAAACAGAATTTATATCACCAAATAAACTCTTCTTTCACACGTCTTACATTCATCACCGTTAAGCTTATTAATATTGTTTATATATATATTTATAATCCATTATTTACAATCTTTTGAGATAGTTACATGTCTGAGCATTTCTGTTTGAAAGCAACTATAAAAAATATTTTTTTGAGATTAATTTAACACATTTTTTGAATACACATTTATCTCGTTTCAGGGATTTTTCACGGGGTTATTTCCCTTCTTTTTGCTGAGGCATAACTCGAAGGGCTGTTGCTGAGCTATTTTATGTTTTCTGAGGTGTGTTTTTTTTTCAATTTTAGGGTGCTTAACTGAACTCCTAATTTTTGGTGTTGTGTTTTATTTTGCTGTTCTCATTGACTTGTCTGAGTCAGGCTCAAGGCTCCTTGAGGCCTGGTGGCAGGAGGGGACAGGGCAGGATCCTCCGAAGGACCCTCTGTAGCAGTACTCTTGTCTCTCTTCTGATCCCCAGTACCCCACGGGGATGAGGTCTCACGTGCTCCTCTTCTTCAGCCGCTTGCTGGGACAAATGCATTGCCCTCTGCTGCATTACCTGAACGTGTACAGGCCTGTTCAGGTGAGTGCCTTTCTGCTGAGCCAGCCAGGGTTCGTCTGAGTTGCTCATGCCAAAGAAGGCAATTTCTGACACTCCCCTCTTCGTCAAATCTGGTGAAAGTTCCAATTAGCGTTGTACTCTGGGCTGACAAAGAAAAATCAAATTCTGTGCCAAGGCAACTCAAGTTCTGCGACAAGGGCAGGATTCCATTTTCGAAAACAAAGCAGACTTGCATGTTTTCTCTTGGTTCGCATGATTCTGAGCCCTGGGCTCAAAACTCTTTTTAAATCACTAGTGAGTAAGGCTCAGGGTGGATAAAAATCAACGATTTTTTTAAAAAAATCTAAAAAAATCAGATTTTTGTTAATTTAAATTGGATTTTTATTTTTATTTTATTTTTTAAAATTGTTGATTTTTATCCACCCTGAGCCTTACTCACTAGTGATTTAAATCGTGATTTAAATCGTGATTTAAATCAGTTTGATTTAAATCAAATCCACCCTGGTTACAGTATGATTGCATCTTATGTGTGGGTTTGATGTATAAAAACTCCCTTTGCAGCGGGTTTTCCCTGCACACACAAAAAAAGTTATTAATCTCTCCAGCTTGCTCGCATTTAACTTGCAGGATTTCAGCCAGCGGCCTTCAATCACGTATGGTTGAAATTGAGCATCTTAAATGTGCGTAAGATGCAGGGTGGATTTGATTTAAATCATGATTTAAATCACTAGTCAGTAAGGCTCAGGGTGGATAAAAATCAACGATTTTTAATTCAGATTTTTTTTATTTAAATCGGATTTTTTTGATTTAAATCAGATTTTAAAAAAAGAAATCGTTGATTTTTATCCACCCTGAGCCTTACTGACTAGTGATTTAAATCATGATTTAAATCAGTTTGATTTAAATCAAATCCACCCTGGTAAGATGCGATTGTACTGTATTCCTAAAGCATATTTCTACCTTATTGCTCCTTGGAGCCACTGCTACCCTCACCCACCCACCCACTGTCCTTCTACAGAAACTCCTCCACCTTGGGAACGACGCGCTAGGCTCTGAGCCTGAGAAGGAAATGATGCAGTTTGTTGCTGCCCTGTGTACCAAGATCAAACAGGATCCAGCGCTGCTGCCCTACGTCCTAGAGGTGAGGGACTCTTGGATCTGCTTGCCTACAGGTGCCAGTACATCTTTTAACAGTCTGGGATAGATTGCAGAGTGCTCTGTTTTCGCAAGGTCTGAATGTGCATGGAGGGCAGTAATACATATGCCTGATCTTTTATTGCTTTATTTTTCAAAAGTTATATAGCATTTACTCAACAGAAATTATCTTAAGTCAGTGGTTCCCAAACTGTCCTCTCCCGGCCGGACCACTTAAAAATTGCTGAGAGTCTTGGCAGACCACTTAATTCTTTTTCTGCCTGTTTGCCACAGTTGTTCTGTGTGTGTGTGAGAGAGAGAATGAATCCCCAGTGCTCCCAAAGCTTGCCCACCGAGCAGGCCTTTCATGCTGGGTCTGCAAATCAAGCAGTGTGTATGAATTGTAACCACAGAGCCTAGGGCTTGCCGATCAGAAGGTCAGCGGTTCGAATCCCCGTGACGGGGTAAGCTCCCGTTGCTCGGTCCCTGCTCCTGCCAACCTAGCAGTTCAAAAGCATGTCAAAGTGAAAGTAGATAAATAGGTACCACTCCGGTGGGAAGGTAAACGGCGTTTCCGTGCGCTGCTCCGTTTCACCAGAAGCGGCTTAGTCATGCTGGCCACATGACCCGGAAGCTGTACGCCGGCTCCCTCGGCCAACAAAGCAAGATGAGCGCCCCAACCCCAGAGTCGTTCGTGGCTGGACGTAATGGTCAGGGGTCCCTTTACCTATTGTTTTAGGAATCAAGCAGTTTACTTATTATCTGAAGGGGTGCTCAGCTGCAAACTCAGGTTCGTTTCAAGAGTGTTGGTTTTGGAGGAGCCACCTATAGGTTGGACCCCTCTGGGGCATTGTGTCTTTGCTTGATTTCCCACCTTAAGCCAGAGGCATAGGAAGGTCAGGTGGTACCCGGTGCGAAAGATTTCTTGTCGTCCCCCCCCCCCACACACATTGATTTTTCTTCTTCTTTTTTTTTTTTGCCTGCAAAAATGGTTTTACGTTATTTCATATTTTCTTACAAAGGAATAATAATAAGTAATAATAATAATAAACTTTTATTTATATCCTGCCCTCCCCGGCCAAAGTCACGCTCAGGGCGGCTATCATCAGATACATAACATTGGTATAAAATCAAACAATAATTAAATTACCTCCTAAAAACATGTCAAAATCAAATTAAAGTCTAATTAGATGGCTTTCCACAGGGTTAGAGGGTTGGGAACAGTAGGTGCTCTACTGAATTGAAATTTCAGCCTTCACAACATAGGAAAATGGCCAAGTAAACAGCTATTTCCGTGGAGGAGGGTCAAGATATTAACTGATATGCATGAAATTTCATATATACTGTATATTCCTGCGTATAAGACTACTTTTTAACCCAGGAAAATCTTCTCAAAAGTCGGGAGTCGTCTTATACGCCGGGTCGTATTTCTTATACGGTGAGTATATCCCAAACTCTATATTTTAACTGGAAAAGTTGGGGGTCGTCTTATACGCCCAGTCGTCTTATGCGCCAGAATATACGGTAGCTATATAATCCCTAGTGTAGTAAGATAAGACCTTTGGAGCAGGCATTTTCAAAAAAAGAAAAAGTTTTTTATGAACCACCCTAGTAGGGCAGTAATTGCTCCTTGATAATTTGTCACCCCCCTCCATGATGGAACCTGGGTCGGTCCGCCCCCCCTCCGCCCACTTCCTACGCCCCTGCCTTAAGCCCAGCATGCCAAACAGGGATAATGTAGCCAGATTCTCCCCCCGTTTTCAAGGGCAAGAATGTGGCGAGTGGGCAGAAGGTGGACCAGGCCTTCCAACCTCAGGGAGCAACAGCAGAGCCTGCCTTGGACCCTGCCCTGACCCTGCCCAGCCCTGTAGAGCAGGACAGAAGACTGTGCCCAGAGGAAGCTTCCTGCGAGGTGCGGCTTGTGGATCCAGCCTCCTCCGCCCCAAACCTGGTGACCTCCCTCATCAGCTTGTGCAAGAGCAAGGTAAAGGGCCGTGGGGCGGGGTGTGCGCTGCCTCTTGCTAGGGCAGGTGGGGAAGGTGAGACTTCATATCAAGGAGGGGGTTTCAGGAGCGTTGTTTTCTCTCCCTCGCAGAAGAGGAAGGTTGCCCTCAAAGCTCAGGAGAACCTTCTGCTGCTAACCAGCATCGACCATCGAGCAGCTGCCCTGGCTCTGGCGCGAGACAGCAGGCTTTGCCCCCTGGTGGCTGACCACCTCTGCACGCTGTGCGATGCCATCCCAGCCACTGTCAACCCTGCCGATGTCACCACACTTCAGCCGGTCATCTGGAGGTAAAGATACCCCCCCCAGAGTTTGGGGGCCACAAGGAGGCCTAGACCTTGGTCCTCCACCAGCAAGTGAAGTGGCCTAGCTGGTTTTGCATGGCTTGTTCCCTTGGGGACCAAGGCGCCCTCATTGGGGCTGTTTAGGAGGAGGTATTGCTCCTCCTAAACAGGACGCAGGTGGCGCTGTGGGACCCAGGTGGCGCTGTGGGTTAAACCACAGAGCCTAGGGCTTGCTGATCAGAAGGTCGGCGGTTCGAATCCCTGCAAGGGTGAGCTCCTGTTGCTCGGTCCCAGCTCCTGCCCACCTAGCAGTTCGAAAGCATGTCAAAGTGCAAGTAGATAAATAGGAACCGCTCTGGCGGGAAGGTAAACGGCGTTTCCGTGCGCTTCTCTGGGGTCCCTTTACCTTTACCTTTATTGCTTCTGAAGGTTGGAGGATGGATGGCGGCTAACAGATTGAGGTTGAATCCTGACAAGACAGAAGTACTGTTTTTGGGGGACAGGGGGCGGGCGGGTGTGGGGGATTCCCTGATCCTGAATGGGGTAACTGTGCTCCTGAAGGAGCAGGTGCGCAGCCTGGGAGTCATTTTGGATTCACAGCTGTCCATGGAGGCACAGGTTAATTCTGTGTCCAGGGCGGCTGTCTACCAACTCCATCTGGTACGCAGGCTGAGACCCCACCTGCCCGCAGACTGTCTCGCAGGCTGAGACTCTACCTGCCCGCAGACTGTCTCGCCAGAGTGGTGCATGCTCTAGTTATCTCCCGCTTGGACTACTGCAATGCGCTCTACGAGGGGCTACTTACACATCGACAAGGGGAATAACAGTACAATAGGATAGCATCTTGCGCACAGTTAACTTGCACAATTTCAACCTTGTGTGGTTTAAAGCTGGCTGGTTGAAATTGTGCAGATTAAATGCAGGCAAGGTGGAGAGCTTAAAAAAATATATTTGCGTGGGTTCTCCCGGCGCTGAAAGAGCTTTCAAGCCCTCTGTCTTGCTTACTGGAATCTTGCAAGATCTTCAAAGCTCTCTGCCTTGCTTGGGGAGTAAGTCCCGTTCGGTGCACCAGTTCATGCGGGGGCAGGTTTCAAGGGGTTAGTTCTGGTATACGTGTTTTTGCATATATCTGTGATCCCTGGAACGTAACCCCCACACAGAATGCAAACGAACTTTAAAGCTGAAGAGCACATGATTGACAAACTGGTATACAGTGGTCCCTCAACTTACGAATGACCCGACTTCCGTATTTTTCGAGTTACGAGTGAAGAAAGTGGCCGCGCGCTTACGAATTTTTTTGACCTCCAAATGGAAATCGTGGCCGTTTTAGATGCGGTTTCCTCGACTTACGAAGTTTAGATGCGGTTTTTTCCGAGGTACGAATTTTTTTCTCCCAATGCATTCCTATGGGGACTCGACTTACGATTTTTTCGACCTACGGCGGTCCCTTTGGAACGCATTACATTCGTAAGTCGAGGGACCACTGTACGTCGAGATACAGTGTTACCTTGGTTCTCGGACTTAATCCGTTCCGGGAGTCCATTCGACTCCTGAAACAGTTCAAAAACCAAGGCGCGGCTCCCTGCACTCAGTTGGAAGCTGCAGAAGCCGCATCGGACGTTCGGCTTGTGAAAAGCGTTTTCAGACCAGAACGCTCACTTCCGAGTTTGCAGTATTCGGGCGCCGATTTGTTCGGGAGCCAAGCCGTTCAGGAACCAAGGTACCACTGTATAACTGTGACTTTCAGTGAATGACAAGCAAAGTACACATCTCCCCTCCCTATTCTGTGTCTGTATAACCCAAACCAGTCTGTGTTGAAGCTGTCAGACTTAGTTTTGCCTCTCACCCTCAATCTGCCTGACGAGATGTTCAGACAGAGCAGTGCTCCATATGTTGCTGAACTGTGCCTCTCGCCCTTCCAGGCTTCAGGGCAGCTGTGTTGAGGAGAATGCCTTCCCAGGCCAGACCAGCCTGGAGACTTTCTTTGCCTGGCTCGATCTCTGCGATTGCCTAGTGAAAGAGGCCCACCCGGTAAGAGCCCTCCTGCTGAAACCTCCATCCACATCCACGTGGTTAAGTCTTTGGAAGCTGTTACGGAAATTACAGGGGGGGGCACATCTTTAAAGTTGCTAAATATTATAAATATTTCAATGCCATTTTGCAACTCTGGTCTATGACCCACAAGGCACTGGGTCTCCTCCATAATTTCTCGGGCAAGAGATCACGTACACACAGGAAGGTACCCCAGCGGGCAATCGTTGGGTGATTTGGGAAATCACTGAGTAAATATTCTCCTCCAGACCCCCATATGTGACAGACAGTACTGATAAGGGCCCCATTGTCCTTCTTCTGGTGGGTACTCAAGATATGCCTCCAACCACTTAACACCCTTTCACACTGTTCCTGGAACCAGTAAAAAAAAGGTAAAGGGACCCCTAACCATTAGGTCCAGTCGTGTCCGACTCTGGGGTTGCAGCTGTCATCTCGCTTTATTGGCCGAGAGCCGGCGTACAGCTTCCGGGTCATGTGGCCAGCATGACTAAGCCCGCTTCTGGTGAACCAGAGCAGCGCACGGAATCGCCATTTACCTTCCCGCCAGAGCGGTTCCTATTTATCTACTTGCACTTTGACGTGCTTTCAAACTGCTAGGTTGGCAGGAGCAGGGACCGAGCAACGGGAGCTCACCCCGTCGCAGGGATTCGAACCGCTGACCTTCTGATCGGCAAGCCCTAGGCTCTGTGGTTTAACCCACAGCGCCACCTGGGTCCCTTCCTGGAACCAGTGCCTGTATGTTAATCTTGTTTACCCATATGTTAATCCTATGTAACCCTCCCCTTCTCCACCCCTCTGGTGACGTTTTACTGATGTAACAGTGATGGAGTGATGATGCTTAGTGAATTCTGTTCTGGGAAATTTAGAGAAGTTTTAAAAGTTCTTGCCACCCCATCTTGGGTTTTCAATCTTTGCCTTGAACCTGTTGCGCAATAAACGTTGTTCTCCTTTGCTCCGCTTGGTGGCTGGTCTCCTTTTTTCTCCGCAAGGAACCACAGGCTTTGCCTGAAGGGCCAGGTGGCTGAGCAGCCTCGCACCTGGATTTTTCCATAACAAAGCTGCCCCAGGCTCTTTGCCCCTTTCCCTCCAAGTTGCAGGGGGGCTTTCCGCGTCGTCACTTCTCCCTTGGCCTGCTAGCTGACTCGGGTTTCTGAATGAGGAGGAGCTGCAGAGATCATGATGAGTCATTGTGGTGTTTTGCCCCACCAGGTGGTTGCAGGTGCCGTAAGTGAGATGGTGGCTCAGAGGTTCTTCCAGGGAGTCCTACAGTCCCAGCTCCTGCAAATGTGAGTCCAAGCTTAACATGGAGAGAAGGGGGGAGAGCACCAGGCCTTGTCTTGCTTGGGGGAACTCAGAGACCTGCCTAATAAGCCCATGGCTCCCCTCATTCATCCCTCAATCAACTTTATTTCAGCTTTAAGCTCATAACACAAGACAACACAAGAACAGCAGTTACACTCACACAGTTGAATTTAAAATTATTGGCAATAAAATTAGTGGCTTAATAATAAGACTTAATAAGTATACAAGATAGTGTAAAGATTAATTGCAAACAATTTCAATTTCCAATCAACAGTCCCATTTCGTCTCTTGTATGTCAGAAGTTAAATTTTTTGCCATTTGTAGGGTTACAAACTGGTCAGTGTCTTGCAATAAAAAAGCAAGGAGGAAGTCAACCGGGTGCCCAGACAGTTTTTGGATTAATGGTTGCACTAAATTCTTCCAGGCAGCATCAGATAGAGGGCAGTTAAACACCATATGGTGGAGAGATTCTATCGATCTGTTATCACAGGAACATACTCATTCATCCCTGTCTTCCTTGGCAGGTCAGAATGCGGCATCCTTCTCTCGACAGCTGTCCTGACTGCCTTGGTAAGACACATCCGCTCTCCTGCGCTCCTCCAGGAATTGGTTGGCTTTGTGCTGGGGACCAAGGAAGAACCTGCAGTACCCAAGGATGCAAGCCACCAGCCGCAACACCTCCTCTGCTCCCAACTGATTGAGCGCTGCAACCACCTGTCTGACGAGGTGAGCTGAAATCCTGCTGGAAAAGTTCCACCTGAGCAGGATTCCTGCAAGCGTCAGTGGGGAGAAAGCTCAGTGCAGCAGTGGCTCAGGGCTTGGGGCAGACTTGCTGGACCTCAGGCTGTTCAGGACTTCATCTGGATAAGACTGAGGTCTTCAAGCCTTTGAATGCCAAGCATCAGCACTTCCTTGTGGGAATAATAATAATAATAATAATAATAATAATTAATTTATTATTATTTGTACCCCGCCTGTCAGGTTCTCCCCCTCATCGGTTGTTCAATAAGAGAGCCACGCCATCTGTCTTTTAGTTCTTTTAATCAGTGCTCATTATTTACAGTGTAGAGCTTAATCTTGTCATGTCCGTTCACTCACTAGCAGAATCCGGAAGTGCCTCCCTGCGATTTTGGCGCCAACACAACATTCTTGGCAGCCGAAATCGCCTCTTCCTCCTACGTAATCTCTGCGCCGGACCTGACGACTCCCCCTCCGTCCAACCCTGCTGGTTGGTGCCAGGCCTCTCACTGTATCTCTTGAGCCCTGGCACTCCTTCCCTCCCAGCCCCTAACTGCTTCTCCCCTGAGGAACTGCTGGTTTCGCTCGCAGACGAGTCAGTAGTCAGAACAGGTGGCTGCTCCCTATAAACACTCAGAGCTGGACTGGCAGGGGGAGGCAGATCCCTGACACCGCCCATCTGGCTGGGTTTCCCCAGCCACTCTGGGCAGCTTCCAACAAAGATTAAAAATATATTAAAATATCACACATGAAAAACTTTCCTAAACAGGGACGCCCCACCCCCAGGGGAAGCCTCCTCCGCCCCTGCTCAGCAGCTTCCAGTGCTGGGAGCAGGGCCTCCTTGCGGGCTTTCCTGACTCCTTGCCCTTCTTCCCTCCCCCCCTCCAGATCAGTATGGCCACCTTGAGGCTGTTTGAGGAGCTGCTGTGGCTTCCGGATCGCCGAGTCTTGCAGCGCTTGGTCCTGGACCACCTGGAGGAGCGCAGCTACCTCCTGAGAAGCCCACCTGGGCAGGAGGAGCCCCTTGCTCGTGAGCAAGAGCCCTGCGAGGATGGGCTGTAAGTGAGAGCGGGAGAGGAAAGCTGGGGGAAGGGGCCCTCGTCTAGGCCAGCCACTCAATGCTTCTGTTCTCTGTCCCTGTAGAGAACTGGAGGAGGATCCCTACTTCATAGACGGGTTCCCAGGCACCAGCTTCCAGGTCTCTAACAAGCCGGGCGTCCCAGCCCCAAAGCAGCAAGCCCAGCCTGAGGACGTGAAGGAGGTGGTCAGCAGGTACGAAGGGGCGGCAGGGAGACCAGCTCACAATACATGAACTAGGCAAAAAAAGACAATCACGGGAATAACTGAATTACAGCAAAGGAAATCTAAACCGTGAAAGATCCCTGAAACGAGATGTACGTATATTTATATAATGATACTCAGAAAAACGATATGTTTAATGATTCAGGAGCAGAATTGCTCAAAAGCAAAAATTCTCAAAGCGTTAAAAACTAATTCAAAGAAATACAAATGACTCAAGAAAACCTTTGCAATAGCTTCGTAACAATAAGATCGTGTGAGCTTTCATAGCCCCTCGTCGACATGTTTTACAAGCCATGGAGCTTGTTTTTGAACTTTAGTTTAGGTTTTTAACCTTTTGGATGAAGCAAGATTAGAATTCCTAGTTTGGATAATTCCCACTTTCTGTTTGGGAGTGTTCTTCTTCTTCTCTGTAGTTTCTTTAATCCTCCCCCTAGATTTAATAGCAAAAAGCTACTTTGAGTTATATAAATACATTTATATAAATACATTTTTTCCTTCTGAGGAAACTGATAGATCATAACAGTGAAACGAGAATCTAAGCCGGCAACTCGTTAAGGTTATTTGTTAGTTTATCTTGAGTTATTTTTGGTTATTTGGAGTCATTTGAAAGTTTTCTTGAGTTAATTACATCTCTTTGAATTAATTTATAATGTTTTTGAGTATTTTGCTCTCGAGCAATTCTGCTCTTGAATCATTAAACATATTGTTTGTTTGAGTATCATTATATAAATATACGTTCATCTCGTTTCAGGGATCTTTCACGGTGTAGACTTCCTTTTTTGCAATTCCCGTGATTGTCTTTTTTGCCTAGTCACAATACATGAACAGCTTAACTCAGGGGTCAGCAAACTTTTTCAGCAGTGGGCCGGTCCACTGTCCCTCAGACCTTGTGGGGGGCCAGACTATATTTGGGGGGGGGGAAATATGAACGAATTCCTATGCCCCACAAATAACCCAGAGATGCATTTTAAATAAAAGGACACATTCTACTCATGTAAAAGCACGCTGATTCCTGGACCGTCCACGGGCCGGATTTAGAAGGCGATTGGGCCGCATCCGGCCCCCGGGCCTTAGTTTAGGGACCCCTGGCTTAACTGAACTCACAAGGCAGGCCAGGGTCAGGTTTAAAGTGCTGGTTTTGACCTTTAAAGCCCTATGCGGCCTAGGACCCTCATACCTAAGGGACCGCCTCTCCTGGTACAGGTCCTCAAATAATAACATTTTGGAGGTCCAGAGCCACAAGAATGCTAGGCTGGCCGCAACTAGGGCCAGGGCCTTCTCAGTACTGGCCCCGACTTGGTGGAACGGTCAGTCACAAGAGACCAGGGCCCTGTGGGATTTGGCATCTTTCCGCAGGGCCTGCAAGACGGAACTGTTCCGCCTGGCCTTTGGGTTGGTTTCAGTTTAACCCTGATGTTTCATTCCTTTATGGTTTGATTGGTGGGCTACTTAAAAATGAGGCTGCATTTTAAACTTTAAATCGTATTTTAACCTGCATTTTAATTGATTGTTTTGTATGTTTTGTTGTGATTTTATGGGTGGGTGGGTGCCGCTCTGAGCCCGGTCTTGGCTGGGAAGGGCGGGGTATAAATAAAAATTTATTATTTATTATTATTATTCTTTGCCATCCTGCTTCCTTCTTTCTCAGCTTCCTCTGCCTGGTTCCCAGTGAAGCAAAGACCTCTGCCTACCTGGAAGAGGCCGGCTATGACACCTATGTCCACGATGCCAGTGTCCTGGTGAGTCACTTGCCTCCCTGCCTACCTGACCTCTGCTTATGTGTGATACCTGGCGTTGTTCCCTGCTCCTGTGATTCACAGCATTTAAGTTCGTTCTCCTTTTATTGTCTCAGCTGGGCCCTGCAAGAGCCTCTCCTTAGCCCCTTCCCCTGCCCACCTGTGATCCATCCCCTCCTCTTCTGTCAGTTCCAGGAATGTTGTACCAAGGCGTCTCGTTGGCACTGGCCAAAGGCCCCTCGGCCCCTGGAGACCTGCTCTGCCAGCACCGGCTTCTACGAGGGCCGTTTCTTGGAAGTGCTCTTTGACCGGCTGATGCGCATCCTGGACCAGGTAAGGATGGGAAAGGGGTCCTTGCTGGGAGGGGCCAGCACCGCTAAGACCCTGGAGCCTGGTGTTTCTGTGGCCTAGAAGCGGCAGGGAGAGACAAGTTTCAGGGGCTGCTTCCTTCTCTAGGATGTAGCGCTCAGATTCTCTACCGGGCTGCCTCAGCCGGGGAGCTGGGAAGCAGGGCTCTGCTGCGAGAGGCCAGCTCCATCCAGCCTCCTCTCCCCTCACCTGTCACCTGGGGGCAGCCATTCCATCAGGCGGTCCCACTGGAAGAGAAAGTGGGAGCAGCAGGGCTCATTGCATCAGCTGTGCTGGAGGCCCAGCTCCATCAGCCGCCTCCTACCCCTGAACTGGGCCAGCTGGTCAACTATTTAGAAATCTCTGCCTGAGTTTTTGTTTTCCTCATCCCTCCCTTTCCCTTTTCCCTTGTGTGTTGTGTCTTGTCTTGTCTTGTATGTATGTAAGCCACTCCGGGAGCCTCTATGGCTGATGAGGAGGGTACCCAAATGCTCTAAATAGATACATAAGAAGGAAGGGTTTGAAATGCCACCTTGAAGCTGGGGCCCATTGCATAATGTAACAAAAGGGTCTTGGTTGCAGAGAGCAAGTGCAGAATGTAGGGGGGGGATCGCTTCTCTCCTGCTCTCTTCCTTCCCCCTCCAGTGACCCTCAATAACAACAACAACAACAACAACAATAAAACATTTATTATTTGTACCCCGCCCATTTGGCCGGGTCTCCCCAGCCACTCTGGGCGGCCTCCAACAAACATTAAAATACATCAAAATGTCACAGATTAAAAACTTCCCTAAACAGGGCTGCCTTCAGGTATTTTCTAAATGTCATGTAGTTGTTTATCTCTTTGACCTCTGCTGGAAGGGCGTTCCACAGGGCGGGCGCCACTACCGAGAAGGCCCTCTGCCTGTTTCCCTGTAGCTTTGCTTCTCGCAGTGAGGGAACCGCCAGAAGGCCCTCGGTGCTGGACCTCAGTGTCCGGGCTGAACGATGAGGGTGGAGACGCTCCTTCATGTATACAGGACCGAGGCCGTTTAGGGCTTTAAAGGTCAGCACCAACACTTTGAATTGTGCTCGGAAACGTACTGGGAGCCAATGTAGCTCTCTCAGGACCGGTGTTATGTGGTCCCGGCGGCCACTCCCAGTCACCAGTCTTGCTGCCGCATTCTGGATTAATTGCAGTTTCCGGGTCACCTTCAAAGGTAGCCCCACGTAGAGCGCATTGCAGTAGTCCAAGCGGGAGATAACCAGAGCATGCACCACTCTGGCGAGACAGTCTCTATGCCTGGCTGTTTGTGTAGGCTGTGAATGACGCCCCACAGCTGAGCCCTCTGCCCCTCTTCTTATTCCTCCCTTGCAGCCCTACGCAGTGAACCTGCAGGTGACGTCGGTGCTGTCCCGCCTGGCTCTCTTTCCCCACCCTCACCTCCACGAGTACCTCCTGGATCCCTACTTGCCTCTGGCCCCCGGCTGCAGGACCCTCTTTTCCGTCCTGATCAGGGTAATGTCTAGTCTTGGCAAGGCGGGCGGGGTGGGGTGGGGTGGGGAGAAATGGGGAATTCTGCCTAGGGAAGAAGGTGCCTTTTGGGGTGCCCTGTGCCTCTAAGCTAAGGGGAGCCCTGTCATCCCTCCACCCCAGCTCCTCCTCTCCACCTGACTTGGAGGCCTGACTCTCAAGCAGCCCCGCTGGTCTCTCCTCCTTCCAGGTGATTGGAGACCTAATGCAAAGGATCCATCGGATACCAAACTTTCCCGCCAACTTGCTGCTGGTCCGGAGATGGCTGATGGGGCTGGTCCCTGCTGAAGAACAACAGTGAGTGTTGGGGGAACATGGCACAAGTGCTGGGGCCAACCTCCAGTTTGGTGAAAAGGAAAGGTAAAGAAGAGGGTACATGGGAGAACCCTAAAATGATAGACAGCATGCATTGAGTGAATAGAGAAAAATGAAGCTGAATGATGGAAGATTCAGGACAGATAAAAGAAAGGACTTCTTCACACAGCACAGAGTTAAACTATGGAACTCCCTTCCACTGGAGGCAGTGGTAGCCACCAACTTGGATGGACTTAGGTTTAGACAAAATCCAACAACAGCAAACCCTGGTTACGTACAGCTATGCATGAATCATACAACAAACGTAACCGGCTGATAAATGATCATTGTAATAGCACGTAAATTATAAATAATAATCTCCAAAAACATGCACATGGACCAAATCCAATGTGTGATATAGCATAAACCCAAATCAATCAATATACATACAATATCTCCATACTAACACTCCAAATTATGTAAGAAAATTCATATATGGAGGTACAATGTTTGGTGCCGTACATACAAGTCAAGACTGCATTGAAGTCTTCAGAGTACCTCCACGGTCTCTGCTTGTATATTATATTATCTTCTACTGTATTCACTCTGCTGATGAAGCCATAAAGGCGAAACACGGACAATAATCCGGATATCCTTGTTCTTCTGTGTGCTCCGATTCTATGTTGAAATATCAAGTTTATGTTCTGGACTGGTGCTACACTGCTTTATCGCCGGATTAAGCTTTATCATCTTTTGGAACTATCAATTGATTTGTATGGACGGCACCGAACTGTTGCATCCTCACATAGTACCTCCATATATGAATTTTCTTACATAATTTGGAGTGTTAGTATGGACATATTGTATGTATATTGATTGATTTGGGTTTATGCTGTATCACACATTAGATTTGGTCCATGTGCATGTTTTTGGAGATTATTATTTATAATTTACGTGCTATTACAATTATCATTTATCAGCCGGTTACGTTTGTTGTATGATTCATGCAGAGGTTTAGACAAAGTCAAGGAGGAGGAGAGGGCTGTTGATGGCTACTAGCCAGGATGGGTCTTTTCTGCCTCCACAGTCGGAGGCAGCAATGCTTCGGAATACCAGTTGCTGGAAACCACAGGAGGGGAGAGGGCTCTCGGGCTTGAATCTTGGCTTGCGGGTTTCCCACAATGGGCATTTGGTTGGCCACTGTGAGAACAGGATGGTGAACTAGATGGGCCCCCTTTGGCCTGATCCAGCAGAGCCTTCTTATATTCAGGCACATCCCAAACTCTCGGGCGTGGTGTGGGAGGACGACCGGACCTGTTATTTTCATATTCATCTATTCCTTTCACAGTCTGATAATAATAATTAATAATAATAAATTTATTATTTATACCCCGCCCATCTGGCTGGGTTTCCCCAGCCACTCTGGGCAGCTTCCAACAAAATATTAAAATACAATAGTCTATTAAACATTAAAAGCTTCCCTAAACAGGGCTGCCTTCAGATGTCTTCTAAAAGTCCAGTAGTTGTTTATCTCTTTGACCTCTGCTGGGAGGGCGTTCCACAGGGCGGGTGCCACCACCGAGAAGGCCCTCTGCCTGGTTCCCTGTAGCTTTGCTTCTCGCAGTGAGGGAACCGCCAGAAGGCCCTCGGAGATGGATCAGACAGAGCAGCGCAGACCATAGAATCATAGACTAGTAGAGTTGGAAGGGACCCCAGGAGTCATCTAGTCCTTCCCCTTGGGATGCAGGAATCACAGATAAAGGCTCCCTGAGAAATGACTATCTGCATGGAGGAAAAGAGGCTGACCTGTAAAGGAGGCAGTCTTTGGTTTAAGTCTCCCCTCAGAGACTTAAGCGATAGGCTGTCATGGGCAAGCTCCTGTCCTCCTGGGCATGACGCTGGCCTCCTTTGCTAGGGTTGCAAAGGACTCAGATAGTGCATATATGATGGTGTTTTGCAAGTGTAAAGTGCTGTCATTCTTGAGAAGCAGAAGGGGGAGGTGAGCAATAGGAAACGAGCGCAAGGCCACTTCCTCAGCCTCACACGCTGCTTCCTTACAGGATCGTCCATCGTACCCTCCTGGAAGGGGTGGTTGTCCTCGAAGAATTCTGCAAGGAGCTGGCTGCCGTCGTCTTTGTCAAGTCCATGCGCGAGGTCCCCGCCTGACGTTCCAAGGAGCGCGCTGCATCTTTTGGATCCCAAACTCCTCAAGGGATGGATGCACAGCTGGGGTCTGGCAAGGGCATTTGCGGCAGCCCTAGAGGCCCTTTGCAGCCTCGCAGGAACTGGGCCGTAGCAGTCGCTGGTTGCCTTCATGCGGGGAGAGCAGAGGCAGGCCCCCTGTGCCTGAAGGGCTGCCCAGGAGCCCCATGCCCAGTCCCTAGAGCAAAAGTCTCAGAAGTCAGGCTGTGACGAGGCGAGACCTTCCTGAGGTTGAGCGTGTGGTTCCTCAGCAAAGCCGGAAGTGCTCTGCCTTCTCCCGCAGAAGTCTCTCGCCGTGTCTCCGGTTGTGATTTCAGAGCAGTCATGGCTCCCTTTCTCCCTGCAGGAGCCTGGAGCCTCCATGTGGCACCTGGAACAAAAGATACTAAAGGCTCCTCCTGGACTTTCTGGGTTTTTAATCTCTGGCTTGTTTTATTTAATGATGTTTGCCCAATGGGAAAGGTGGGCAGGCAGGGTGACCGAAAGCTGCTTTGTGAAAGGAAGAATCTTCCTACTTTCCATGGCTGGGCTCTGGGGTGGAGGGGCCTCCTGCCTCGGATCTGATCCTTTCTGCAGGCTGCTAAGGCCGGGCCAAGAGGGGGAGACACCATTTGCTCCTAACTACGGCAGACGTTTTCTTCTTCTGCCCCTCTTGCCTGATTGATCTGTCCGGTCTCAACTCCTCAGGAAATGAGCCCTTTCCCTCTTGTATTTACTTTCTATTCTAACAGTGTCTGCTAGCCTTCCTCTCGTCAGATGCAACTTAGCCCCTTCCCAAAGAGCCTTTCTCAACGTTGGTTCCCTAGATGGTGTTACAACTCTCCTCAGGGAACCAGGCAGGGGGCCTTCTCGGTGGTGGCACCCGCCCTGTGGAGAGTTGTAACACCATCTGGGGAACCAACTTGCCAGACCAGTTATCAGGGATTCTGGGAGCTGTAGTCCAATAGAATCTGGAGACCCCAAGGTTGAGAGAGGCTGGGTCACAGGGTGGAATAGGACCTGGGAGACCAGGGTTCGAACCCCACTCATGAAGCTCACTAGGTGTGATCTAAGGCCAGTCACTGCCTCTCAGAGTTGTTGTGGTTGGGATTAAGTGAGGAGGGAGAGAAGAACCACATGTCCTGGGAGGAAAAGGTGAGCTATTCGTTTCAATACGTAAATAAATGCCACCTGTTGACCCCGGAGCAGCCCTGGCTGGGGCAGGCTCCACCCACCATGGCCAGGCATAGCGTCCAGTCCGTTGTGGGTCTAAAGACTCCTTTTAAGTGCAATACATGTGAGGAGGGACTCTTCCCCCCCCCCTCCATAAGCTGGGACGCACTTTGGTGTCTCCACACTGCAGCTACAGATTCTTTGCTTCTACACTGATGGGTTTTTCATTCGTGCCTTGCAATAAATAATCTGTGGTAAACGTGCTGGCTTTGCTCACGCTCATGTTTAAGACCTGTGGGAAGTCGCTGAGCCCCCTTTTCTCATTTACAAACAAGAAGGAACACGCAGAAACAAACAGTAGAACATGAGGGTAAACTGGCCTTTTTATTTTATTTTTACCAAGCCTGGCTGGCTGGATTCTACAAGGCTGCAAGGGTGGCAAGAGCTCTAAGCTCCTCCTGTCAAGGTGCTTTTTCTTGCAGCTGTGGAGAGAACCCAGAAGCTGGGCATGGGGCTGGGGGGGGGCATGCACAGGCATTGCCATGCTCCTGGTGTGGAAAGGTGGAAGAATCACAGCTGTGAGCTGGCACTCTGGAGCAAGAAAAGGTTAATACTCCTGGCCGGTTCCAGAGTTCAGGCGCCATCAAGCCCTCCGCCGTTGTGTCGTTTCCTGCAAAGGCACCAAGGCAAGGTGCCCTCGGTGGCACCACAGACTCCCAACGTCCCTCGTTCCAGCAAACAGCGAGCATTTTTGGCCCAGCTGAGGCTCCTCCAGGGATCCTCGCCTGGCCCAAGTCGCCAAAGCACACACCCGGGGCCGTCCCGTATCTCGACAGGGTGGGGCCTCAGCTGTGGATGGGGACAAAGGACGCCTCATCAAGCCTCTGCAGGATCCGGCTCCGCAGGGTCTCATCCTCCACCATCCGCCAGAGGAAGGCTCCACTCTGCAACTCCGGGGGCGTTTTATTCGGCCACCGTCCCTTGTTGCCTACAGCCGCCATGATGTTGAAGCAGATCCCATCGCTCTGCCCGGGCTCCTTCCCGAGATGCTGGACCCCAAGCAGGCCTTGGATGCAGATGGGCACCTGGGGGTGCGGCAGGGAGTCCTGGAGCAGGCGCCGGATAGCCACCAGGATCCTGTGGCCCAGCTGTGGGGGAGCCAGGCCGCTTGTGACCAGAGGAAGGCAGGGAGCCCCCGTTGTCCCCTGAAGCACCCACAAGTCACCACCGCTGCCAACGCAGACAAGCAGCAGGCGCTGGCAGATGAAGGCGCAAGGCAGCTCCACGGGCAGCATTGGCGGGTGGGCCGGGCTGGCTTGGTACCGCAGAGCCAGCTCTATTAAGGGCAAGATGTCCCGGGAACGCAGAGGCAGGGAGGGCGTCTTCCTGTTCCACCACTGGGCCTGCAGGGATTCTGCGTCAGCTTCCTGAAGGGTCTTCAAAGCACCACCTGGAAGGGAGGATGCCTGGGGTTAGGTGGGAGTCAAGACAATTGTGCTGTGTGTATGTGTGTGCACGCACAGGGATGGATTTTCTCGGCTATATGCATAGCTGTCAACTTTCGGATTTGGAAATAAGGGATTTTTTTGAACTTTCGGATTTGAAAATAAAGGGATGCCGCAAGGGCGGTGCAATGGCACCAAGTAGCCTCGCCACCCTGCGCTCCAGAGGCTGCGCACGAACGGGTGAGCGAAAGAGCGAGCGTATAGACGGCAGGCAGGCAGGTTGTCTGTCTGGTTGGGCGTGAGGGTCTGGCTGCACAAGGCATGCAAGCTCCGCCCCCAGTCGGTCTCAGACTCCTTATTGGCAGCCGAGCAACGCAGCTGAGGAGCCTCCCTGGCCGGTAGGGAGGGAGAGGAGCTGCTTCCTTTGAAATCCGGGAAATTTAAGGGATATCAACAATCCGGGATAGCAGCGGGAAACGGCATTGGAATAAGGGAGTTTCCCTCCAAAAAAAGGGAGGGTTGACAGCTATGGCTTTATGCCAACCCGATCCAGGGTTCACTTTCCTTGGAATGCTCAGTGGAGACTGATGTTTTTAGGCCATTATGTTGCAGAGAAACTTGTTCAGCAACCTCCTCTAATTAGATTGTAGCCCTGGCTGGGTTCAGGACCCCAAGAATTAGAAGGGACTCATCCAGTCTGACTCCCCCACCCCACCCGAAACACACTCCAGATGTTCAGAAGTGGCCTTGGAACACATCCACACCGGGACACCCTACTTCTTGCCCAGTTTAATGCTCTGTCCTTCACTGGGGAAAGGAAAAACACGGAGCCCCATTTATGCTTTGCAAAGGCATTTTTAGGGCCCAGCACTTTTGCCCTGGGTCGCAGATCTCCTGCCCCTCTCCTGGGTCCCTTAATAAGATTTACAGGGCTGGTGGAAATGCTGAAAGGCCCAAGGCCAGCGAGAACTCGGGCCATTGGTTCCCAAAGTGGGTGGTTATGCCCCTTGGGGTGGCGGCAGAATTACCTGGGAGGATGCTAAGAGGCGAGGGGGGGTTGGAGGTGGGCCCCTCTGAGGGCATTGATGGCTTATTTAGGATTGACCAGGCTGGCACCTCAAGTGAAACACCTTCCTTACTTTGTATTTACTGCTCTTATTGCTTTCAAAGCTATTTTGTTTGGTCACGTTTGCCTTTATGATTCTAAATTATCACAAGTCACCAGATAGCCAATTATTGCTAACAGCTATTGATTTTCTTATTAAATTAGTTACCGTACATCTGTGAAACTTTGTGTTTGTTTGGGAAGTACATAAATGCAGATATTTCATGCCATAAATTTCCTTCATCTGTATGTTTTTGTTAGCAAGAATGTATAAAAATACTTTTCATGCAGAATTCTTTGTTGTATATATTTGTAAGCTGCAAGATTGGATGAGAGCATGTGTTTATTTTTTGAATAAATGTGCATCTAATTCTTACTGTTTTGAATTTTTTGTGCTATTATCTTCCTTAGTGGGTGGGGCAAGCTGCTGTTCTGGATAATGCTTTCTATGGGATAGGGCAGAAGGCACTGAAGACGTTTTGGAAGCACTGTGCCCCAGATGAGCATTTCTGCATGCACCAACTTTTGCAAATGCACGCCCTGGGTCTAGGGAGGCCCAGCAGGCTTCCTGCATCCCTCTGCTGTTGTTGCAGCCCCAGCTGGCTCTGCATCATGGGCGTACCCAGGGGGGGCAAGGGGGGCAGCTGCCCCCCCTAGAAGGCAGCTGGGCCCCCCTCCCAGAAGCAAAAATGATCAGCGTCTGTTCAAAGCAAACCTGAACGACCATGGCTTGCCCCCCCCCCCCTAGTTTTGATCCTGGGTACGCCCCTGCTCTGCATGGTCCTTGCATGCATCGAAGCAGGGCACCTCTTGCAAAGGGGGATTACCCCCGACCTCCCAACTCGCGCAGCTCCAAGCCCCCCCTGAGATGCGCCAGGGCCAGCACCGGTAGGTCGGGCGAGGAAGACGAAGCGGATCCAGGTGGGGCCCTTCTCCTCCACGGCCAGCAGGGTGAGGGGCTGGCACTGCAAGCCCGTCTCCTCTTGGACCTCCCTCCGCATGGCCTCCACGATGGTCTCCCGGGGCTCCATCCGCCCCGCCGGCAGGTACCACCGCCCGTGGCACTCCCGCTTGGCCTCCTGCATCATCAGCACTTCTCTCTGTTGGGGAAGGGGGCGAGGAAAGATATACACACACATATATATTGGGGGGGGGGGTTGGCTGTCAGGAAGGGGCAAGGAAGAAGACGGCCACCTGGGCTGTGCCACCCGCCTCCGTGCGTGCAGAAGCCAGCCGCTTCCAGCCTGGGGGGTTCTGGGCAAGCGGGCAGCACTGGGCAAAGAGAGGGAGAGAGGGGATCGCCTCCCCCCCCCCCAAGAAAAAGCCGCAGCGTCAGTTTCTCCTCCCATCCCGTAGCCGCACCTCCTCGTTGAGCAGGACGGCCAGGACGATGTAGCAAGTGTTCTTCCGCAGGCGCGCCGGCTCCAGCTCGCGGCCCTGCGGCGCCACCACCGGCCAGCCCCCGCCGCCCAGCACCGCCGCCACTTCCTCGTCCTCCGCCGCCGCCCCAACCCCAGCCGCCAGCGAGGACATCCTCGCCGGGGGCGCGGAAGACGTGCCGAAAGCGGGGAAGGGGCGCGCGCGCGGAACTCTGCACGCGCTCAGGGGATCGCTCGCCCGCGCCTGCTCCCGGGGCATGGGAGGCGGGGTGGAAGGAAGGCAGGAAGGAAGGAAGGAGAGCGGCTGCTCGGGCCGTCGAGGGGCGAGGCGATGGGGAGGGAGCCGCCTCTCCCGCACCAGCTGGCTGCTGCGCTCGCTTCCTGTTGGGCAGGGACAGCGTCAATCGCCTGATGACATTGTGACGTGCCTGGTTGTCAGACGTTCAAAAAAACACAACACAGCTTCGCTCAGCTGGTCATCTCATAGGAATCGAACATCAGAGGAGCCTGCAGGATCTGCCCAGCGCCCTGTTCTCACAGTGGCCAAACCTGCAAGCAGGAATGGAGCGCAAGAGCCCTCTTCCCTCCTGCGGTTTCCAGCAATTGACATTCAGAAACCATTACGGCTAGCAGCCCTCGATAGCCCTCTCTTCCTCAAGGAATTTGTCTAATCTGCTGCACTTCATTTTATCTGTCATGAATCTTCCAACTTCACTGGATGCCCAGGAGTTCCTAGTTTTCCTCCCTTATGAGAAAGGGAGAAAACATTTTCTCTACCAACTTTCTCCATGTCATGCATTATTTTATAAATTTCTCTGTCACATCTCACTTGCCTTTTCTCTAAACGCTCAAGTCCCAAGTGCCACTACCATTATGCATAGGGGAGTCTCTCCCTAGCCTAGATCATTTTGGTTGCCCTTTTAATAAATAATAATAATAATAATAATAATAATAATAATAATAATAATAATAATAATTTATTATTTGTACCCCGCCCATCTGGCCGGGTCTCCCCAGCCACTCTGGGCGGCTTCCAACAAATATCAAAATACATTAAAATATCACAAATTAAAAACTTCCCTAAACAGGGCTGCCTTCAAGTATTTTCTAAAGGTCATGTAGTTGTTTACCGCTTTGACCTCTGATGGGAGGGCGTTCCACTTTTCTGAACCTTTCCCAACTCTAGTGTCCTCTTTGAGGTGAGGCAACCAGAGCGGTACACATTATTGCAAGTACAGTCACGCCTTAGATTTATTCAACAGCATTATATCAGCAGCTTTGTTTTCATTTCCTTCGCTGATGATCCCTAGCACAGAACTTGCCTTTTTTCAGCGGCTGCACCCTGCACCAACATCTGACTCATGCTGTCTACTATGACCCAAAGGTCTCATTCCTCGTCAGTCACTGCCAGTTCAGATCCCATGGTATATATGTGAAATTCAGATTTTTGGCCCCAACATGCATCACTTTACACTTTGTTTGCATTACATTTCTTTTGCCAATGTAGCACCCATTATGTTGGGCAAGGTCTTTTTGAAGTTCTTCATCTCTTTTAATGACCCTGAATGACTTATTATCATCAGCAAACTTGCCCACCTCACTGCTCATTCCTAACACTAGATCATTTATGAATATGTTAAAAAGCACAGTTCCCAATACCGACCCTTGGGGGCCTCTACTTCCTGCATCTCTCCATTCAGAGAACTATCAATTTATTCCTCCTTTGCTTCCTGCAAGCTAACCAATTCCTGAACCAAAAGAGGTCCTCTCCTCTTACCCCATGACTGCTAAACTTACTCTGGAGTATTTAGTAAGGGACTTTGTCCAAGTACAGTATCTCAACCATCTAGACCTCTATCTAAGAGCTATAATAGGTTTGTGAAACTGGACTTGCCCCCTGCAGAAGCCATGCTGGTTCTGCTTCTGTAGGGCTTGTTCTTCTATATGCTTGGTTATATTATGCTTAACAATACTTTCCACCAGTTTTCACAAGGACAGATGCTAATTGACCTTTAATTTGCTGGATGGTCCCTGGATCCATTTTTTAAAATGAGCGTTACATTGGCTACTTTTCAGTCCTCAGACATGGAGGCTGATCTGATGATCAAGTTACAAATTTGTTAGATTCGTAATTCCACAAATGACTTCTTGAGAACTCCCTGGGGCTTCAGCCACCAGGTGCAAAGGAAAAACTCCAGCTGCACCAAAACACAGCCAGTTCAAAGGAAGGAAGGGCTGCTGGAGGTCTTTTGTGGGAAATGACACCTTGGGAGGCTCCATAGTGCCTAAATTCAGGACCTGGCTGAGCTTGGACATTAACCCTTTCTCCCACATAGGGCTAGCTCACAGCAATAGCAATTCCTCAGTCCAAATACCCTAGATACTAAAAGCACCTTCCTTAGATTTCTGAGTTTATCCTATATAATAAAGTGCCTGTGTCCGTGCGTACGTTCCGTGTCAGTGGAAATTTTCCACTGCGCATGTCACACAGGGACGCAGGGATTGGAGCGGGCGGAGAGGGGGCGTGTCCGAGAGGGCGGCCGTGCGCAGGCGCGTCGTCAGTTGGCTCAGTGCCGCCGCCTCGCATGGCACGCAGCTGGGCGAGCTCCGGTCCACCTCCCAGGTGGCGTAAAGGTTCATCTGGACCGGGCGCCCCCCTGCCGTCGCCGCCGCTGGCGCGCCTGACCCGAGAGCCCCCGAGCCGCCTCCCCCCGGGGCCAGAGAGCCTCCTCCGGGGCCGAGTGCGGCCGGCTGAGACAACGAAGGCGCCGCCGCTGCCGGAGGAGGCGCCAGCTGCTGCTGCTGTAGCACCGCCGTCGGCGGCGGAGGCTGCCCTGAAACGCTCTGTGCAGCCAGGAACGCTGAAGAGGCTGAGGCGCTGGATGCCGGCTGGTGCAGCGAAGGCGTGAGAGAGCCCCGCTGGCCGCCGAGCGCCCCTCTCTCTGCCATGGCTGAGAAGGAGGAGGACGACGACGAGCCTCCCTCAATCCCCGCTAGCGCCGCCGCGGCCTCATGGCCGCGGGAAGGGGCAGCTCCGGGTGAAGGGAGGAAGGAGGTGGCGGCGGCGGCGCGGCGTCCCTGAGGGGGAGAAGGAGGCGGCGGCGATGACCGAGGGAGGCGCGGCCGGTGGAGGGGGGCGCGGCGGGCTGAGCCAGGCCGCCCGCCTCGGCGGGAGGCCGGGCCCCCTCTCAGCCCTCGCGTGGGTATCTAGCGCCAGTTATGAACGGGCTAAATTCACTAGTACTGTAATATTTTAGGACCCAGGTGGCGCTGTGGGTTAAACCACAGAGCCTAGGGCTTGCTGATCAGAAGGTCGGCGGTTCGAATCCCTGCGACGGGGTGAGCTCCCATTGCTCGGTCCCAGCTCCTGCCCATCTAGCAGTTCGAAAGCACATCAAAGTACAAGTAGATAAATGGGAACCGCTCTGGCGGGAAGGTAAACGGCGTTTCCGTGCGCTGCTCTGGTTCGCCAGAAGCGGCTTTGTCATGCTGGCCACATGACCCGGAAGCTGTACGCCGGCTCTCGGCCAATAAAGCGAGATGAGCGCCACAACCCCAGAGTCGGACACGACTGGACCTAATGGTCAGGGGTCCCTTTACCTTTTTAAAATGGCAACCTCCCCTGTAAGGGGGGGTGCAGCTGATACCGGTAGGTCTAGGCAGCGGGGATAAAACAGTTAAGAGGAGAATGTGGAAGGTGAGTAGCATTAGACAGCCATTAAATGGCCCTTAGAAACTGCATGGCAACTGAGCAGGGCCTGACAACCCCATTTGGTGAACTCACCACCACAGGAGCCAGCGATGTGAGTAAATCCCTCCCTTCAATATCTCACTACTCCTACTCCATCAAGATGGGCAGGTAGGGAGCTGAACTAGCACATTAGCAGCCTCCCCACTCCCACCTCTACTTAAATGGTGAATACTGGCCTGGAATGCTTCTTTCATTAGCTCTTAAGCTAATGTTCCTCTTAATACACACATTCTGCTTTTAAAGATGAGCAATATGAGGTCTCATAAAAATGCATTTATTTAAGAATATACAAAACTTACAAATGCACTTAGGTCAAGGACCTAGCTAGTGATGATAGTGTTCAAGTAGACATGCCAGTGTTTTCACTGGTGGTGGAGAGGAAGGACTTCAGCGGAAGAAGAAACCTGAGATGTAAGCAGCTACAAGTGGGGGAAGTGCTATCATGACAGAGGCTGCTTCCTTCTTTGGTATCTGACCACTGCACCCCAGTCAGAAGTGTGAGTGCTGTAGAAGTGCACTAAGCTCACTTTGGGGCAACCATCTTCAAAGCAGCCAAGCGTCCGGACAAGAAAAATGGTACCCAGATTCTTGAGTCTAATACTCCCCCAACAAACAGCTCTTCCAACCCTGGCATTTAAAAAGGCAAGTCTGCTTATGGCACAGTATTCTTGTGTCAAAAAAGGCATGTGTAGTGAAAGGGAAAGAGAGAGATACCTCCCCTTCCTATAGGCACATATTTGGCAGGCAGCAAGTACAGAGAGGAAGGTCAGTCAGAATCAAGGCACCACTTTGAGACGAGGAGGGGAGGGTGCCCTGAGAGCCGGCTTGCAGTGTGGGTGGTAGCTGCAGGGTACACAAGGCTTCTCATTGCCAGGACATGGTATGTTTTAAACCCATCTCCCTCCACAACCAAGCTGTGAAGCACCGCAGTCATCGCTGTCCCAAGCTGTTCCAAGTGCCTAGTGCCAGCATTTGTAACCAAGGCTTCCCTGCAGACGAGCCTAACAGATCGGATCGGCCACCTTCTTCCTGGGGCGACCTCGCGGGACCCGAGCCGAGCCCTGCAGAGGAGGACAAAGTGTGAGTGTTCTGGCATGCAGACCCCAGCCTCGGATACAAGAGCTGAAGTTCTGGAGAAAGGGTGTGGGCCAGGGTTGCACCCTCCCCCTTTGCCAGAACAAGCCAGGGCACTTCCCAGGCTGTGCCCACCACCCAAGGGTCTCACCTCTTTGGTAGGCGACTTCTTCTTCACCATGCGGAGGCTCTGGGACCTGGACAGTGGCTTGGAAAGCAAAGGCTTCTTGCTGTGGCCCCTTACGCCAGCAGAGAGCTCAGAGTCTGACCAGCAGTCCTCTTCGTTGCTGTCAGAGCCCAGCTGTTGAGGAGATGCCCTGAGTCCTATGAAACAACCAAGAGTGGCAGGCAAGGAAGGCTGGAGTTTTTCTCATGCCTGTTTTAACACCGTGTAGATACAGCTGCAACAGGAGCCCAGGAAGTCTTCTTTCCCCCTTGCAATTGCTGATGATGCAGAGAGAGGGAAAGGAGCAAACTGGCACCTCAGCTATTGTTGGATTGTCATCTGCCCCAGTCAACACAGCCAATGGACAAACACCCTTCCCATGTGTTGTTCATGAGACAGAAACAGTGGCAAGCTCTCTGTCCACTCCCTCTCTGCCATGCATAATTCTATGAACGACTTCCATGTCACTTCTTGCTCGCCTTTTCTCTAAACTAAAAAGTCACAAACATGGCAAGCTTTCCTTAGAGGGGAGTTGCTCCTCCACCCCCTTGATCATTGTGGATGCCAGCAGTTCCAGGCATTTTCTGGGCTCGCTCACCTATTGGCCTCCGGCGGAGCTCCTGTTCCTCCAGGTACAGGGGATCAGAGTAATGCACAGGAGCCGTGTCTGGGATGGAACGCAGGTCCTGCATGCTGAAGCTACGCAAATGCCCGGCCAGGGCCCCCTGACTCTGAACAAGGGGAGACAAAGGGAGGAATGAAGCAGAGAGCTGTATGCAAACAAAAGTCCACCTTCAAGGGCAGCTCATTCCCCAAAGACAAGAAAAGCTTTGCTTCCAAAAATATTTCCTGGAGGTAATTTTTATTCCACTATGGAGAAGAAACCAGCATGATACAGACACTGCTCCTCGCCCAATTGTGTTTGGGGAAGATGAAAGGAATACAAAGGGTTAAACAGCGCTGGCAGAGGAGAGGATTGAGCAGAGAGAACTGCCACTGTTACTGATGTCACATGAGACATAACCCAGACATTTAGAATGCTGATGTGTTTCTAGTTTATTGCTGGTTTTCATTTTTGAATGTTTTAATTGCTTTTACTGTTTTATTCTTTTTGTAAACCGCTTTGAGGTTTTCTGAAATTAAGCAGTATATACATTTTATGAAATAAATTTAATAAATAAGGAGGAATGAGACAAAGAGGGGCATCCTGTGCCAACGGAGGGGGACACAACTGATAAATGACTCCCAAAAGCAGAATTCCCACAAATCCCCTTTGGTAGGACCTTTTTAAAGAGGCAATCCAGAGCTCTGAAACAGACCTCTGCATTAACAGGGATATTTCTAAACATCACCACCTCCACATGCAGAGGTCTGTTTCAGAGGCATCCAGAGAAGGAACCAGCCCAAGCTGGGAAGCGTAATCCTGCTCAAAGGCCTAAGCATCTGCCTCGGGGCCGCACTCCCAGTAAGAGCTGGGAGTAAGCTCAATTTTGTTCTACGTTCATGCACAGATGTGGATTATTAAAATGAGGTCACCCTACCAGCTCCTTCCCACAGGTGGCAAAGCTTATTGCAAGCAGCATCTGCTCAACTGGGAAAGGCAACTGAGTCCAGAAAACTACCCAGGTTCTGGCTGGTTACATCTCAGTCAGCTGGGGTGAGAGGTTGCTTAGCATGCTTCAACCACCCTCAGCAATGCTGAGCTGGGAACTGGCAAGGCCACAAGGGGCTTTAGTGCAACGGACAAGGCTACTACATTACACCACCTAGGAATGTGACAGCAGCACATCTCTTCCTTCCCCAAAGCCTCCAGGGCTGCTGCTTGTTGCCCAAGCTAGCCCGCCACCCCATCTCCTTCCTAGCCAATATGCAGAGGAAACATGGTTACTTTTGCTGCAGCTTGGGCAGCAGCTGTGGCTGCAACATTGAGGCTCTTCTTCCCAAAGCTCAGGAGTGTCTCATAGCCACGCTCCTGGGCCTGATGGATGAACAGATCAATTTCCTGCAGGGAAAGAGGAAGAGGGAGATTGTATGAAATGCACATGCCTCTGGCAGAGCTAAATAAGCAATAGGCAAAGCACATTGAAGGCTGGAACATTTGGTGACCAAAACCTCCATGCATGTAACTCCCGCACAGAAGCTTCCAGAAATCCTTTGCTCATCCAGAACTGGATGTAAAACTGAAGGAGTGGATCACCTGGTGCCAGACCCCTGAATACCTCCCCCCTTCCCTGAAGCGGACGGTCTGTTCCAGGATTACTCTCACCTTTTCTTTGTGGGATAATGTGGGATGTACAAATTTGCGGTACAGCCAGCCAGCCCCCCTTGTGTATGGAGACAACAGCCATATGACGAATCCCATTTTGATCTCATAGTAGAAGGGGAACCTGTTCAGCAGAAAACACAGTTGTGAGACCAGGGAGCGGGTAGGCTTTGGGATCTTTTCTGTTCAACAACTTGCATGTCTATGTAGTTCACTGAAACAAGGGGGTGGGGAGAGAGAAAACGGCAACTCACCAGGAAACGAAAGTATCTGCGAGGGCCTCTGTGACCATGAAGAGGGCAAACACAATCCAGTACATCATCCAGCGGACCTGCCAAGTCATCAGGAAGCATTAGGTCCCTCCTAGTAAATGAGATGCAAATGCCTGGGGAAACCCTGCCCTGCTAAGGAGAAACTGGTCTCAGGTGGCACCCAAATCTTCAGCTCTTGATGTGGAATTGCACCATGGAGACACAGTATGTCAACAAAGGTAAAGAGACACCAGTCACAATATGACTGTCCCCCCATCTAACTTTGGTTTATTAATCATCATGCCAAGTGTGTCCTCCAAGCTGCAAGTGTCTTTAATTTGCAACACAGCCTGGAAATGGAGAGCCATAATCCTGGTCCCCAGGCTGAGAAGAACATAGGAGCATATAAGAAGAGCCTGCTGGATCAGGCCAATGGCCCATCTAGTCCAGTGGCTGAACAGATGTCCCAGTGGAAAACCCCCAAGCAGGGTTCGAGTGCAAGAGCCCTTTCCCCTCCTGCAGTTTCCAGCAACTGATATTCAGAAGCACTATGGCCTCCAACTGCAGAGGCAGAGTGTAGCCATCACGGCTAGTAGCCATTAATAGCCCACTTCTCGATGAATTTGTCCAATCCAGTTTTGAAGACATCTAGGTTGGTGGCCATCATTGCCTCCTGTGGGAGGGAGTTCCATAGTCTAACTTTCTGCTTGCATTAAGAAGTCCTTCCTTTTGTCTGTCCTGAATCTTTCAACACTGAGCTTCATTGGATGTCGACCAGTTCTAGAAGGCCCTGCCCCAGTCACCCACCACACCTCAGGCAAGAAGAGGGACAGACAGCAGGACCCCTGAGGAGCAGCATCATGTGGGAGAAGACAACCCAAAGGGAAGCCATTCAGTGCCACTTGTGGTCCCCAAATGTAGTCCCCAAGGCAGCCCCACAAAAGTGCATGGTGCTCAATGCCACAGCTGAGCACGAATGCCCCCCAGCTCTGGAAAGCAGAGCACCTATCTGCTTTAGCCAGGCACTGTGGGAAATAAATTTGTTTTATTTCTACAATAGCCCTGGGCACTGTGGCTACAGAAGAATCTTTCCGCTCTTGAAGCCACTCATGAACACTCACAGTCCTGAGATGGCATCAACGCACAGCTTGACTCAACTACAGTGGACCCTCGAGTTACGTACCGCTCTGGATACGTAACTTTCGGGTTGCGAACGCGGCAAACCAGTAAGTGTATACTTCCGGGTTTCGCCATGCGCTCATGCGCAGAAGCACTCTGCGCACCACACACATATGCAGAAGCGGCGCCTCCAGTTACAGACTTTTCAGGTTAAGTACGGACCCCCGGAACGAATTTAATTCGTATCTGGAGGGTCCAGTGTACTGTATTCAGAATCTGGGGGTTCCTTCATTCTTCTCTCCCCCCCCCCCCGCCGCCGCCCCACCACCACTTACATATTCCCGGATATTTTTCGTTTTCACAGCCTTGTAGGAAGCATAGGCAGGGTAGAGCATCCCAAGCACCAGCCTGTAACGGAAAGGGGGCGTCAAGCAGGCAGGCCAGCACCGGTACAATCCAGCTAGGATCCACAGGCACCACTGCTTCGCATAGCGCTGCACCTTGGCCTTCACGGCCTCAATGGCTGCCCCAGAGAATATGCTTTTCTGACCCTGGGGCATGGCAGGAAGGGTGCAAGAGGCTTCCAAGCACCAGGCAGCCAGCCGACTGCACTGAGCAGCTCAGGCACTCTCAAGGAGCATTTCTGGGTCCCTCCTACACACATGCCTTGGGTTGCTTAATGAGAGGTGGGACCGGCTCAACAAGCTCCTCAGCCAGGCCTTCCTTGGCTGCTGGGTGTAAACAAAAGGGCAGCTGGAGACATAAGCATCAAGCCCCTCCAGGAGCCTCCAAGACAGGAAGCCCAGCTGAGCCCCCATGAAATCTCCCTAGCCCCCAACTCAAAACTGCAGGAATGTTGTGTAGAGCATTCCACCGTCTTGTTGGCACCATAACATATATGGAAACAGGGAATATTTGATCAGGGTCACGATAGCTCAGTGGAAGAGTACCTGGTTGTGCACAGAAGGGGCTAGGTTCATTCTCCAGCATTTGCAGGGAAGGCTGGGAAAGATATTTCTCGAACACGCTGACGATCCCGTCAGTCAATTCTGAACTAGATGGACCAATGGTCCAACTCAGTATAAGGCAACAGCATTTCTGAGGAAGGAGCTCTACACAACCAATCAACCATTGTAGAGGGTTGGGCTAGATGACCCTGGCAGTCCCTTCCAACTGTACAATTCTATGATTCTGAATCCACGGGATGCTTCTAGAACTATTGATGGCATGCCTGAAAAGATTCAGTTCCCCAATCTGGTGCCCTTGAAATGTTCTGGATGACAGCTCTCATTGGCTCCCCCTGTTGTGCTCCCACTCTATGGGCCACGCTGGCTAAATCTGATGAAAATCATACTCCAAGAAATCTGGGGGCCATTAGTCTACAGTTAAGCAAAACTGAGGCAGGTTATATTTAAGAAAAATAGCGGCAGGGATGCTGAACAATTGTTTACTGAGAAAGATGAGCAAGCAATATCTTGAAACTACAAGGGTGAAGATTTAGAACTTTATAAAAAAATAAAAATAAAAATTGTCCAGTAGCACCTTAGAGACCAACTAAGTTTGCATGCACATGAAAGCTCAAACCAAGAACAAACTTAGTTGGTCTCTAAGGTGCTACTGGACAATTTTTTTACTTTATTTTTTTTTTTATTCCTACTGTGTCAGACCAACACGGCTACCTACCTGGATTTAGAACTTGCAAGATTTAAGCTTTAGTGTTTATGGTGCATCTGAGTTTCTCTGCATCAGAGAAGCCCAGCATTATGTCCACACTAGCATGACTCCTCTCTCAAGGATGCCAAGCTGGGGATCATAGACTTATAGGAATTGGGTCATCTAATCCAGCCAATAGTCATCTAATAGAGCCTCCTAGCGCTGACTCAATTCAGAACCACTATGTGCTGCTTGTGAGACACCAGAAGAAAACCCAGAAGACTACCACAGGAGTCCAGTGCAAAACAGCCCTCGGCATATTGCCAGTTGTGCAACCAGAGAGGAGAGGGCATGTCTTGTCATGTCTTGCATTCAGGACTCGAAGAGCATAATATGGCTTGTCGTGTCTTGCATTCAGGACTCGAAGAGCATAATATAACCTTTGGCTCCTTTGAACAAAGACCAAGTTTATTGGTGGAGCTGAAGGAACATTGCAAGTTTCAAGAAACCAGCATCAAGTTTTAGGTGCCCAGAGGGCCCCCAACCGCTCTGTCAAACCGGAGGATTGTAAAGGAAATAAAAAATTAAAGGGAAAAAGGTCTCTATTACTAAAAAGGGGGAAATGCTCCATTATCTCTGTTCTTTCCACAGATCCGCAACTGAATGGCATCCATGCCCCTGGCACAGCACCCGACTCCCACCCCGCCTACAGCCCTGACTCAATTCCATGAGAGTTATTCATGCCAAGCCTCTAGAACACACTTCCTCAATGGGCACCCTTGTTACACATGCACTTGGCCTGGCGCTAAAGGCATCCCACAAGCATCCAAGTTATACTCCATCACGGAACCAGAGTGCATCTAAAAAAGCAGCGTTCCACAAGTGCGTGCGGAAGAAGTGCACTAACTTTTCTTACTTTTTATTAATCTTAATGTTTTTTTTTGCAATGCGTTTTAATGCATTTTACAGCGTTGTTACCTGCCCTGGGACCTGAGGAGGAAGGGCAGGCAATAAACTGAAATAAATAAATAACATCCAAGAATATATCGAAAAATCTGAGCTCCTATCAAAGTGAAACAAGTTCTGTGAGAAATGTAAAGTGGAAGAAAAACTTAAGAAAGTTTAAATATAAATAATGGGGGGAAATAGTATTAAATAAGAGTATACAAGAGAAATGAAAGGAGAATGAAGACATTGCAACTGAGAAGATTGGAAGTCAAACACTGGGTGAGGTGGGGGGTGGTGAAGGATAAAGGTGATGGAGGGGTAAGAAGGAAACAAAAGGTGTGTATATTTGCAAAGGTATATATGTGTAGAGGTTTATATGTGTAGTATATGTATATGTACATGTATATGTACATGTGTATGTCTTTTTAAATAAAAATTTAATTATATATATATATATATATATATATATATATATATATATAATACTATTATAATAAGTGTGTGTTTTGAATAACAACAACAACAACAACAACAACAACAATAATAATAATAATGTACTATTATAATAAGTGTGTGTTTTGGGGGTGCTCCATGGCATCTGGGAGCCAGGGTGCCACTCAAAGGGCTCATCGTTTTCTCTCTGGAGACGAACCCCATCCGCCAAGCTGGAGAGAACAGCTGGGCGAGGCGCCTCCATTTACCAGCGCAAGTTTCTAGTCCTCTGGGTAGGCATGAACATATCTAAAATATGTTTAGGGAAGTTTTTAAATCTGTAACATGTTAATGTATTTTAATATTTGCTGGAAGCCGCCCAGAGAGGCTGGGGAGACCCAGCCAGATGGGCGGGGTACAAATAATAAATTATTTATTATTATTATTATTATTATTATTATTATTATTATTATTATTATAAAAAGGAGGCGCAGTTCCAGCCAAAGGCTTAGAGAGCTCCTCGGAGGGCGGGTCGCATTAGCTGCTATCCCCCCCCCCCCCCACCGACCGAGCTGCCTCAGACTCCTACACTGGGCCGGTTCCTTCCGCTGTCAGACGAAACCCACCCACCCCACCACAGGACTCCTTGGCCCTGGGCTGAACCTTCGCAGCTTCGCCTCACAGAAACGCCGCGGAGCCCTGGGAGCGCCGCGGGGGTCCCCCAGAGGCCATCCAGTCGACCCCCCACCAGCTCCCGAATGCAGCCCAACTCACACCACGACGCGGTACAGGATCCAGGAGATCATGGCCGGGGCCGCCGGGGCCCCGGAGGCGCCTCTGCTTCCTCCGCCTGGGCCGCCTCAGCCAAGGACGCTCCTCCGCT
Source organism: Darevskia mixta (assembly GCA_034641385.1). NCBI lineage: Eukaryota > Metazoa > Chordata > Lepidosauria > Squamata > Lacertidae > Darevskia > Darevskia mixta. The sequence continues at coordinate 3,187,107 of JAWWNH010000025.1, read as the reverse complement.
GGCGATGTTCCGACCCCGGCGCGGCAGCGGCGGCGGCAGCAGGTGCGGCGACCTCCCCTCGCCAGCCGTTTGAATGTTGGTGCCGGTGCGCACGCGCGGCCCCCTCGCGCACCAACGGCTCTGCCTGCCTCCCGATAGGCTGCCCTGGGCTCCGCCCCTTGCGGGTGGGCGAATTAGGAGGCAGAGAGAAGCCGACGGTTACTGCTCCCCTTCCGCCCTCTCTGACTGGCTTGAGGAGATCTAAGTTAGCAGTAGGGAGAGTCCCTCCCGCAGCGTCCCCTTCCGGCCTCTTCCGCCAGCTTGGTGCCCTCTCTGTTTTGGGAAACTACCACTCCCATCAGCCCCAGGAGGCGATCCTTCCGGCCCGGGTGCGGCCTACCCGTGGAAGAGGCTGATGGGAGTTGTAGTCCAAAACATCCCCGCTTCTTGTATTTACTTGTATTACAGTTTGTACTACAGTTTGAATTCTATGAATTCTAAGAATTCATATCTAAGAACACTCACACTAAAGGCAGCATCTAGCAAAGCACATTACAATTGCTACAAAAGACAGAAAAATCATTCATTGACCAGCCAGGACCATCAGCAATTTTCAAATGGTCCGTGTTCAGCAGGGACTGCCAACTCTTGAATAAAATATTGGGGTGGGGTATAGCTGTCAACTCTTCCCTTTTCTCGCGAGGAATCCTATTCGGCATAAGGGAATTTCCCTTTAAAAAGGGGAAAAGTTGACAGCTATGGGGTGGAGTAAGTCCTGCCCTGCATAATCGATCGCATGGCACGTTGCACAGACACCATTCGAATGGCAATGCTAATCAACTTTTGGGGGGACAACCCCTCAAATATGTTATGGGGGCGGCAAAGCCCCTTAGCCCCTAGGAGTTGGTTCCTATGGTGTTGAGGGAGGGAAATTTGGGGACCCGTGTTCTAGGTCAAGGCTGTCATCACTCAGCTAGGAGATCTCGAACTCTGAGAGTTCAAGAGGCCAACATTAAGAAAGGAGGGTTTATGTTTCCGTAGTTCCATCTCTCTCATTTGGCAACAGAAAGGACCAGAATGTCAATAAGTCATAGAGTTGTAGTGTTGGAAGGGATCTCGTGGGTTATCCAGTGTTGCCCAACCTTGGGTCTCCAGCTGTTTTTGGACTACAACTCCCATCATCCCTTGCTAGCAAGATCAGTGGTCAGGGATGATGGGAATTGTAGTCCGAAAACAGCTGGAGACCCAATGTTGGGGAACACTGACCATGTTACAGAAAATAGGGCTCCACCCTACATAATCTCTAAGACATTGTTCCTAATTTAAAAGGACCACATTTCCCCTTTAAACCAATGCTTTACAATCAGTGTTTTCACATGCACAACAGTTCCCCCCTGCTGGAGTGTTTTGCTGCCTGGAAAGAATCAATTCATAACTCTCATCTTTGTAAATAAGATATTTTATGAATGAATAATGGGTTTTATGAATGATATTCCTGCCAAAACATTGTTGGCATCCACCTGTCTCGAGACATAATAGAGTGCACCTCCAGGGGTGAAGTCAAACCGCTGCATTAGCAGCACCAAAGTGACCTGCCTGAGGCAGAAGCCTGGGCAGTGTGTATGGAGGTCCTGAGCCAGACAGACAGACAACAACACCGCCTCCTCTCAGCCTCACTGATAATAATAATAATAATAATAATAATTTATTATTTGTACCCCGCCCATCTGACCGGGTCCCCCCAGCCACTCTGGGCGGCCTCCAACAAACACTAAAATACATTAAAATATTACAGATTAAAAACTTCCCTAAACAGGGCTGCTGATGAAAGGAAAGCAGAGAAATAGGTTTGGCACTAGCTGAGCTGCAGGAGTTGCCAGAAGGGGTACAAGACGCCATCTAACCATCTTGGAGACTCCACTCCAGATTTGTGATTTGTGTTTACTCCTTAGCCTTTTCTTGTCCTGGAGATATCCCACAAGGCAGCAGATGTTTAGGATCAGACTTATCCTTATCCTAGATGGGCAACCTTCCCAAGGTCCAATCTGCCCCTCACTACCTGTACAGCATGTGCAGAAACTGCTTTCTTGACCGTTGGATTCACTATTGGTCTTGTCCACTCAATCTGCCAGAGCCTGTCTTTGCATGCAGGGGAAGTCTCTAAATCATTGAGGGTTTGAGACCAATCGGCTACCCCCACCTGGTTTAGCTGGCCAATCAGCCAAAACATCAGTGAGCATAAAAGGGGAAGAGGGGGAGATGTTTGGTTCGCATCTGACCTTGGCCGTCACCTCTGCAGTCAGGTAGTCAGGAACTCCTAAATGGGCTGCAGATGGGTCATTAATTGGTAGGTTGGGTACTTGTCAACAAAATAGTGAGTGAGACCTGTCAAACTGAGGTCTTTTGTGCATCAGTAGGAGTGCGAGAAAAACGAACCCAGATAAATACAATATCTAAAGAAGTGGATACAATATGTAAGGAAGATGAATGGCAGACCTGGATGGGCTATTTACAATGTATCATGATGGACAAGTTGGAAAAATATGTAACCTATGCATGCTCCAGTTTTTGCTGGACACTTTATGAAGTTTTAAAAGTTGTTCCCCACTTTGTTTGGGGTCTTCTTCTTCTTTTTGTTGGAGAAGGGAGAGACACTGTTGCAAGATATCAATAAAGACCAGGTTTAAAGAGCCTGCCTTGCTTTCTTTTACCTGATTGTCATCTCTGTTTTGTTTCTCTGACCAAGAGTGGACCATGAGTGATCCTACATCCCTCTAGAGGGGGTTAGGTTCATAGCTGTCAACCCTCCCTTTTTTTTGGCGGGAAACTCCCTTATTCCAATGCTGTTCCCCGCTGCTATCCCGGATTGTTGATATCCCTTAAATTTCCTGGATTTCAAAGGAAGCAGCTCCTCTCCCTGCCGGCCAGGGAGGCTCCTCAGCTGCGTTGCTCGGCTGCCAATAAGGAGTCTGAGACCAACTGGGGGCGGAGCTTGCATGCCTTGTGCAGCCATACCCTCACGCCCAACCAGACAGACAGCCTGCCTGCCGTCTACGCGCTCGCTCATTCGCTCACCCGTTCGCGCACAGCCTCTGGAGCGCAGGGTGGCGAGGCTACTTGGTGCCATTGCACCGCCCTCGCGGCATCCCTTATTTTCAAGTCTGAAAGCTTGGGAAAAATCCCTTATTTTCAAATCTGAAAGTTGACAGCTATGGTTAGGTTGTAAAAGCAAACCCCAACTTCCACAACACCCTGCAATGTAGGAATCACAACAAAAGAATATCTAATGGAAAGGCCTCCGAAATAGAAAGGGCAATGCTGACCCCCCCAAAAGAAGACAGGGGTGAGGGGGGAGAGGTGTTTGTTTTCCATGTGAACACAACATTACTTGACATGACAGTTCAAGGCAAAATCAATACCAGCTTCCAGACAGTTAATGAAGAAAGCATGAAGAAATAGGGAATAAATAACTTTATTACAATGAATTAAATTTCCCAAGTCAAATTAAAAGGTGTAGAGGATTCACTATTTTTCACAGTGCACATTCCCAAGTGCATTTCATATGTGGTTAAGCAGAAGTGTCTGTCATGAGAAGGGTCTGTCCTGTTCTTGCTCCTTTCTATATGGGTCTCCCCCACCTGCTTAATATCATGCCTTCCCTAGGAAAGGTCCGAGCGTCCTGATGGAAGCTTCACTTCACCTTTAAAATTATTTAATGGATAGCACTGGGCAGGTGAGGCGAAGGAAAAGTCAACAGCCTCCCCCTGGAAATTATCCCCCCAATATTTCCCCCCAAGTTCTTCCCAGCAGAGATGCTGAAGCCCATCCTCCTTGAGAATTCAAAATGCTGTTGGTATTTCCTAATTTTGAGCAGCCTCCACACCTACCTGCCAAAGGCTATCTTGGCTGAAGACAAGAGAAACTCAAGTTCCAGAATGGTGAGACACAGATTCTCTGTGCAGGCCCAGAGGCACCCTGGTCTCCATCCAAAAAGAAGAATTCAATAGGGCTTACTTCAAAGTAAGGGGGTTAGGATTGCAACATAGCTCACACCATAGAGATGAGGCCATCACACTTGTGTCCTTCATATCCCTGGGCCTTACATGTCTGAATCCAGACAGAATGGTGTGTGTGTGTGCGTGTGTGTGCGTGCGTGCGTGCGTGCTACATTTTACAGCACAAGATATGCAGAGTCGAGGGGAGTTGAACTGTCCTTTCCCCCACCCTGCTTGTGATAGCCTGGGATTCAGACTCATGCTGAACTTGAGGGATCCCAGCCTGCACAGGATTCCCCGCCTCCAGAACCAGCAGAGCCGGGGCTAGGGCTTGAGTCTGAAGGGGCCTCGCCTGTGCGGGATCCTCAGGTGCAGGCATCTGCTGAGTCAGCTCTGGCTCCTGATGGGATGGAGGACCCATTGCCTGCAGGTGCTCCACTCCCAGCCCCGTCAGGGGAAGCTGAGGTTGCCTCTGGGTCCGGTAACCCTCCAGCCTCTCCTGAGCTGCAGAGGCGAAGGGCAGAGAGGCGAAGGGAACTGAGTTCCTGCAGGAGGAGTGCTCGCCTCCAAGCCAGGAGAGGCGAGTCACCAGAGGATCGGGGCCACCCTCTGCCTCGGGGCAGATAAAAGCCGGCCAGCCCCAGCCCCAAGTTGCAGGAGCAACATCGTTGGTGACCAGTTCCTGCTTGATACCTGTCCTGCTTTCCTGCCTGAGCTCCTCCATCTCTCCTGAGCCAGTCCCAAGAGGTTCAAAGCCAGCCTTGATTTGGAGGAGGGAGCTATGTCAAGCTGCAGCCACCCTGAGCCGGCAAAGCGAGCTACATGCAATGCTGACTCACCCAATTGGGCAAGAGTTTGCCCCATGCACCACCTTGAGTCACAGAGACCCATCTGCCACCTCTGGCCCACACTGAAAAGCAGGCTTTGCTCTGTTCTTAATACACTTTTTGCCTAACGAGAAGCAATAAGCAGGACTGAGTACTCTTTGGGGAATATGTAAAAATATAGAGAGACGTCCGCTGCCAAAGTCACATATTTTAGTTGCATAATAAGTTAGCTGCATATAGTAACTGTCTTCATATCATCATAAACCGTATGCCTCAGTTGCATTATCCAGATGGATGTCTGGTCTTGATCCTGTGATATCTTCCAGCATATTCCTCTTAGTATGTGGAATAATGTTTTATGGACCCTCAGAAACCTGCAAATGAGCTTAGAAATCATGGGATTTCTAGGGGTTGTGTTTTCAAGCTCTCTGACCACAACAGCTAGAAAGTGGCTTTCTTAGGATGAGAGTTGCTGTAGGTTTAGAGGTTAATAAGAGCTGATGGACCAGTCAGAAAAAAAACTGGGGTGTTAGAGGTACAGCTGGACGTCAGCTGGGAGCTGCTGGTGCAGAGCCATAAAAAGTGTGTGTGTGTGTGTGTGTGTGTGCGCGCAGAATCAGGGTTTATTTGTTGCAAGGCAGGAAGTATGGATCAAAGGATGTTGGTTTGCGTTGAGCTCCCTGTTAATGGATTGGTATGGATTGGCAGGGGCCAGCTGAGTCAATGGGGCCCTCCAGACATCATTTCTACTGCACTTTCATCATGGTTTGCACTCAGGATGCTAGTCCGTTCCTTAAAAAGCAAAACAAAATTAAGCTTTTGGGAGATCTCAAAAGAAATGGAAGAAACCCGGGGGTGAAGGCAGGAGAACAGCGATTTGATGACGACGGTGTCGTGTGGGTGCACTTCAAAAAACCAAAAGTGGCAACCCCAGAGGAAATCCCAAGAGTGGAAATGTAACATTTCAACTCTTACATGCTCAAGGGATCGCCTCAGAAGGTCATTTCCGAGTGTGGTCATTATTCCGGTGAGCTTCATGTGTCTGTTGTGTGTGTGTGTGTGTGTGTGTGTGTGTGTGTGTGTGTGTGGAGAGTTACTTCGGTGCTGAAATTTGGCAACAAGATTTGCGTTTCAACCGGGACGCTTGGTCAGCGTTGCGTGGAGTTAATGACGTGAGGTCTAGGGGTGTGTTGTTATTATTATTGCATATACATCCAGGTCGACGTAGGAGTGTGTGAGTGTATGTTAGGTCCCTTGTGTGGTCTGCAGGAGCCTCCGCATCGAGGAGGGCCTGAGCGTATATCCTTACCATGGAGAGGAGAAGGATGGGGGATGAGTAAGCAGCCTTTCTCCAAGTGACTACAGTGCTCAGGTGCCCACCTCCAGTAGAAGGAAGTGTGTGTGCTTGCGTGCAGGTCAGGGACGGCAGTGACCTACCTGCCCTACAAGCTGAGGTCTACCACGATATGCTTGTAAACCAGTGTGTTCCCCTTGAAGCTGGGCGCCAGCAGGATATCCATGTCCTCCAAAGGGATGGGGCGGAAGGCGCGGGGGGCCTGGACAGAGAGTTCCTGGAACTTTGCAAACTTCTGCTTCTCTTCGTCCCACAGGTAGATGTGAGTGAAGGAGAAGTCACTCCCCAGGGCCATATATTGATGCTGGGACACGCGGAACGGCTCCATCACCATGGAGCCTCGGGAGGGCAAGGTCTGCAGCTCCGTGAACCGCAGGCCCTCCCACTTGACCACCTTGGAGTCGCCAATGTAGCGGCTCAGGCACAGGAAGTTGTCCCTCTTGACCCGGAAGTGCTTGACCATCTGGACGTCCATCACTTCTGCCACATCGCCCAGGTGGAGGAACTGCTTCTGGGAGCGGTTCCACTGATAGATGATGGGGGCCTGGGAGCTGCTGGAGATGATCAGCCGGGGCTTGCCGTCAACCTCCAGGTACTCCACGTCGGTGTCACGGTGCCACGAGTGCAGGTCCTGGTGGGAGTAGAAGCCGTTCTGGTTCCAGCGGTAGAGGCTGGTGGAGCCAGCTTTGGAGCTGTCGGCAATGACAAAGAACCACTCTCCCTCGATCTGGAAGGCCTCGATGTCATTGGGCTTGCGGATCTTCTGGCTGTCGATGTCCTGGATCTTGATGAACTTGTCGATGTTGGTGTCCCAGCGGTAGATGTAGGAGCCGCCGAAGAGCTGGGCCACCACGACGTACAGCTGCGACTCGGCCACGATGGGCTTGCAGTAAACGGCCGAGTGAGCTGCAGGAGAACAGAAGAAATGGAGGCATTGAGAGATTTCACTTTCTTGGGTTCCATGATCACTGCAGATGGTGACAGCAGCCACGAAATTAGAAGACGCCTGCTTTGTCACGGCTAGAAATTGGCCGCTGTTCCTTTAATACTAAAAGATGAGTCAGCATGAGTCAGCAACCTATGACCTAATTGTATCAGTGTATATAAAGTAGCTAAAATGTTAGTTTGATTGTTGGGTGGGTTGGTTGTTTGATGGAAGCTGAGTTTGATATGTGTAAAAGCTGTTGGTTGTGGTTGGAGAAGTTTGTTTTAAGAATAAACGCAGCATTCTGCAAAGTACTCTTTCTCAAGGACTCTTTGTGCAGACTAGGGTCCGAGGACCAGGCAAAGGAGGTCAGAACGTTTTTCGTCTGCAAACACTGATAGGTTATGGGCCCAGTGTTCCTGAGCATAAGCAGAGTGCAGAACAACTAACGGCGGCTCAGAAGGGAGCAGGCGGTCTAAGTCAAGGCTGGAGCAGCAGGGAAGTACCCGGAGTCGGCTGCTGGAACAGCTTGACTCGATCCAGGACCATAACAAGCGACTCACAGAGCGGCTATAATAATAATAATAATAATAATAATTAATAATAATTTATTATTTATACCCCGCCCATCTGGCTGGGTTTCCCACTGGTTGCAGAGCCAGGTGGGACCCGAGGGTCGTCGGAGGCAGCAGCCAGAAGCCGGTGAGTGCCAGCCTGGACCATCTGAGCAGACTTTAAAACGTGAGTCAGAGGAAATTGCTGGAGGCCCCACGGAAGGGGCTCAGCAAGTACCAGCTGGGATGGCAGATTTCCAGTCTCCCCAGATTGTTAATATTGGGGGAGGCATTCCCTTTGAACTACTCACTGAGAGCAACTGGCTAACATGGTCAATACGAATGCAGCAGTTGCTGAGGAGAGATGGATTGTGGGACTGTGTGGAGAATGAGGTTTTCATAACTGACTCTGTTGAGGAAAAACGGCTAGATGAAAGGGCTCGTACCCAAATTATGCTGTGTTTGAGCAACTCTCAGTTATTGCATGTTGCAAAAGCCAGCACAGCGTTTGAGTGCTGGAGTCTATTAAGGGCAATGCATGTCAGAGAAACTGCTGGAACTATAATTTCTCTGACTAGAAGGCTGTTCAGGACTGTGATGAATGAAGGTGATAGTTTGGCAACCCATCTGCAAACGCTGAAATCTCTGTTTCTCCAACTACAACAGAGAGGTAAGCGTAATGATGAGACTGACCAGACCTACATTATTCTTTCAAGTTTGCCTGAAAGCTGGTTGCCCGTGATTAACAGCATGGAGAGTATGCGTCCCCGAGATCTGACCCTTGAGTATGTGGTTGGAAGGTTGACCGAGGAAGCAGAAAGAAGGTCAGATAGACGGGCTGAACTCCAGGAGCGGAGGAGTTACAGCCGAGGGGGCCAGCAGCAGAATCTACAAACACAGCAACGACAAGATTTGGATTTGGCCATGGCAGTGAGGAAATGCTACAGATGCAACCAACCCGGGCATCTCCAACGGCAATGCAGGGCGAGGCTGCCAGGAGACGACGTGGAGCAGAGACAGCAATCGACGCAGAAACGTAAGCAGAAGGGGTTCTCTTCAGGGAAGAAGAACACGCGTTCTGCTCAGTTTGTGTCTGCTGTTTCTCGAGAGGAGAGGAAGATACCTCGAGGAACGTGGTTGCTGGACTCTGGCAGTAGCAGAATTATCTGCAATAGCCGGAAGGACTTTAGGACTCTGAGGAAGCCAGTCAACGAAAAAGACTCAGTTTATCTTGCTGATGGTTTTAAAAGCAAGATTGATGGCCAGGGGGTATGTTTCCTGCAGTGTTTGAACACTACTTTACCAGAGACTCTGTTTGTCAGCAGTTTGGACTATTGTTTACTGTCTGTAAGCTGTTTGATTAATGCAGGGTATAGTATTGAGTTCACACAGGATGGTTGTATGATAAAGAAAGGAACTCAGGTATGTGGCCATGCAAAATTAGAAAATGGGTTATATGTAATGCAAAACAAACCTGTTAAAGTAGCCCAGGTGGTTCAGGAGAATTTGCCAGTTCATAAGGGGTGTGTACATGAACTACATAGAAAATTGGGTCATGCTAATTTTCGTGTGCTTTCTGAGATGCAAAAGGTGTGTAAGAACCTGAAAGTAAATAGCTGTAACTGTTTCTTAGACTGCAATGTATGTAAAATGGCTAAGTCTAAGAGAAAGCCTGTGGCTTCTAAAAGTGACAGGGTATCTAAAGAGGTTTTAGAACTTGTCCATTGTGATGTGATAGGTCCTTTTCCACAACAGACTGAAGGGGGCGCCATATATGCTTTTCTGGTAATAGATGACAAATCACGGTTTAGTTGGCTGTTTTTGTTAAAGCAGAAATCAGAGTGTTTCCCCACATTCAGAGAATGGGTTGCCCAAGTTGAAAAGCGCTTCAATCGCCCTGTTATGCAGTTGCAAACAGATAGGGGCGGGGAATTTTTGAACAAACAGTTTGGGGCGTGGTTGCAACGTAAAGGTATTACTCATCGTTTGACCAATCCTTATAGCCCTGCTGAGAATGGTCTGTGTGAGAGACGTGGGGCTGTAATACAGTCAGTAAAGGACTGTCTGCTAGTGGATGCAGGATTAGGTCACAACCATAGGCTGTGGGGTGAGGCTTTTCTCACAGCGAATTTTTTGGTTAACAGAACCTGGACAAGCTCTATAAAGGATATACCTTATTGTGTTTTGTTTGGGAAAGAACCAGAGTGGTCAATGCTCCATAATTGGGGTTCTTGGGCACATGTAAATATCCCCAAAGGTCAGCGTCAAAAAGGGGGCGCTAGAGCACAGAAACTGCGGTTTGTGGGATATCAGTCCTATGGCAAAGGGTGGCGTTTCAATTTACACTCAGGACGTGTGGTTCTGTCACGAAGCGCAGACTTCGCTGACCAGGACAGGTGGACCATGATACACGCTAACCCAGATTGCCTATTGCCCCAGCAAGTAAGAGAAGAGGTTTCTTCTCAGCCATTGGAAACAAAAGATCAAGATGAGGAGGGAGCACAGATTTCCCCAAAAGATGAGGCAATAGATAATATTTCTCCAGAGGAAGAGGAAGAAGAGCCTGAGGTAAGAGAGCAGGAAGAAATAGTTTTGCCTAGACGCTCTCAGCGTACAAACAAGGGTGTACCTCCTCAGCATTTCACCATAGGAGGAGTGAGAGTCTGTAATGTAAATTGTGTAGAGCCACAAAGCTATGATGAAGTCTTAAGTTTACCCCCTGGGGAACGTGCTTTGTGGCAACAAGCTATGAAGGAAGAAATGGAATCTTTCAAACGTAACAAAGTGTTTGAGACTGTAATGGCGCCACCTAGTGGCAGAGTGGTATCATGCAAGTGGGTCTACAAAAGAAAAACCCTTGCATCTGGAGAGCCACGTTTTAAAGCCAGACTAGTAGCTAGAGGATTCACTCAGATTAAAGGGGAGAGTTATGATGAAGTGTTTTCTCCCACTGTGAAAAGTGAAACTTTCCGTTTAATGCTGTCTATTGCTGCTGTAAGACAACTAGCAGTGCACCATTTTGATTTTGATACTGCATATCTGAATGCAAATTTAGACCATGAAGTATTGATGAGACAACCTCCTGGTTTTGAAGAGAGAAATGGTGCAGTCTGGCGTTTGAAAAAGGCTGTTTATGGTCTAAAACAAAGTGGAAGGTGCTGGAACCAGTGTTTAAATGAAACCCTTGTAAACCTTGGTTTTAAAAAGAGTGTAGCTGATCCATGCCTGTACACTAAGGGAACTGGTGACAAATATCTGATGCTCTTAGTCTTTGTCGATGATTTGCTTGTAGCAGGGAGTTCCGCAGGTGAAATCCAGAAACTCACAAGTCAGCTTGAAAAGAGGTTTAAGCTTAAAGCCTTAGGGCCTGTAAGCAACTACTTGGGAGTAGAAGTAAAGCAGGAAGCTGATGGAAGTTTTCTGTTAAGCCAGAAAGAGAAAATTCTTCATTTAATAGAGCAGTTTGGCATGGAAGACTGCAAGCCAGTTCAGACTCCTATGATACCAGATTTCCAAAGGATAGTATGCAATGATGAATTTGATCAGCCTGAGTTGTATCAATCAATAATAGGATCATTTTTGTATTTAAGCCAGTGGTCAAGGCCAGACATTGCATGTGCTACAAATGTTCTGAGCCAACGTGTATCTAAACCCAGTACAGTAGATTGGTGTGCTGTGAAAAGGATTATTAGATATCTAAGGGGAACATTAAATGTGTGTTTGAAGATATCTAGTACACAAGACGAAAGACTTGAAGTATTTGTTGATGCAGACTGGGGAAGCTGTGTAGCTACCAGAAAATCCACAAGTGGGATGGTTATAATGTTTGCCAATTCCCTAATAGGATGGAGATCAAAGAAACAGGGATTTGTTGCAACTTCATCCTGTGAGGCTGAATATGGAAGTCTATCACTAGCATGTAATGAAATCATGTGGTATATTCAGTTACTGGAAGATCTGGATTGTAAAGTGGATTTGCCCATCCAGGTATATGAGGATAGTCAATCGTGTATTGCACTAGCGGGCTCAGAAATTATGAAATCTGCATCAAAACACATTGCTATTCGTCACGCAAATGTTAGAGATTGTGTACAGAATGGAGTTATCAAATTGGAGTATTGTCAATCACAAGATAATATTGCTGATTTGTTTACTAAGCCTTTGCCAGCAACATGTCATAAGGAATTGATGACAAGACTGGGTTTATGTATATAATATATGTATGTTTTGTTTTCTGTTGGAGTTTTTGTATTTAAAGAAACAGAAGGGGTGTCACGGCTAGAAATTGGCCGCTGTTCCTTTAATACTAAAAGATGAGTCAGCATGAGTCAGCAACCTATGACCTAATTGTATCAGTGTATATAAAGTAGCTAAAATGTTAGTTTGATTGTTGGGTGGGTTGTTTGTTTGATGGAAGCTGAGTTTGATATGTGTAAAAGCTGTTGGTTGTGGTTGGAGAAGTTTGTTTTAAGAATAAACGCAGCATTCTGCAAAGTACTCTTTCTCAAGGACTCTTTGTGCAGACTAGGGTCCGAGGACCAGGCAAAGGAGGTCAGAACGTTTTTCGTCTGCAAACACTGATATGCTTCTTGGGAGAAAAGCAATGACAAACCTAGACAGCATCTTAAAAAGCAGAGACATAACCTTGCCAACAAAGGTCCGTATAGTTAAAGCTATGGTTTTCCCAGTACTGTAGTGATGTATGGAAGTGAGAGCTGGACCATAAAGAAGGCTGATTGCCAAAGAATTGATGCTTTTGAATTATGGTGCTGGAGGAGACTCTTGAGAGTCCCATGGACTGCAAGAAGATCAAACCTATCAATTCTTAAGGAAATCAGTCCTGAGTGCTCACTGGAAGGACAGATCCTGAAGCTGAGGCTCCAATACTTTGGGCCACCTCATGAGAAGAGAAGAATCCCTGGAAAAGACCCTGATGTTGGGAAAGATGGAGGGCACAAGGAGAAGGGGACGACAGAGGACGAGATGGTTGGACAGTGTTCTCGAAGCTCCCAACATGAGTCTGGCCAAACTGCGAGAGGCAGTGGAAGACAGGAGTGCCTGGCGTGCTCTCGTCCATGGGGTCACGAAGAGGCGGACACGACTAAACAACAACAACAACATTTCTCTGCAAGGAGGAAAGAAATGGGAAAAGCTCTCCAATTGTCTTTGGACTATAGGGGCTTACACCTCCCTGTAAATACAGTCTGGCAAGTATCTGTTAAGCTGAACACACTATCAATATGCGTAAGAGATTCAGGAACTAAGTATTTACCATCTCAAAGGAATGGCCGGATGTCAGAGATCTGCCTGCCCCTGCCAGTCCAGCTCTGAGTGTTTATAGAGAGCCGCCACCTGTTTTAACTACAGATTCATCTTCAAGTGAAACCAGGAGTCCCTCGGGGAGGGAGCAGTTAGTGGCTGGGAGCCAAGGAGTGCCAGGTGTCCAGGGAGTTAGAAGGAGACCTGGCACCACCCAGCAGGCTAGATCGGAGGGAGAGACGTCAGGTCCGGCGCATAGATTACGTAAGAGGAGGAGGCGGTAATTTAGGCTGCCAAGATTGTTGTGTTGGCGCCAAAACCGGAGGGAGGCACTTCCGGATTGCTGCTAGTGAGTGAACATACATGATAAGACTGAGCTCTGCATTATAAATAGCTTTGGCAAATGGCTTGGCTTTTCTGTTGAACAACCGATAAGGGAACCTGATACCAGGCTACCCAGAAAAGGCAACCCTGGCAGACAGGAGAGAAGCAACATACTCAAATTTCTGCTGGGGACCACCTCTTTTGTAGGTTCTCTATCGGTAGGAGAAAATAACAGAGGCCAACCAGAGAATATTGAGAAGCAAAGCAGTTAGTGAGCCTGATCTTTATTAACTGTTGCAACAGGGTGCTCCCCCACACACAGGAGAGAGGAGAAGGACCCTGAACCATGCACGCAAGCCCTTATATAGACATTTTAAATTGCCCGTCCTGGAGTCCAAGACCACCCCCATAAACATCATACATACATCACTGAAGGGGTGTAGCCCAGACCACCCCCCAGATACATCTTACCTACATCACAGGAAAGGCGGTCTACAACAGAAATCTGAGTGCATTGTTTATCACCTGTCTGGCAAGTTACCTGATTGCATTATCTGGGTTTTGACCACTCTTTTGTTATTGTTATTGTGGTTGTTGTTTAGTCACTTAGTCGTGTCCGACTCTTCGTGACCCCATAGACCAGAGCACGCCAGGCACTCCTGTCTTCCACTGCCTCCTGCAGTTTGGTCAGACTCATGTTGGTAGCTTCGAGAACACTGTCCAACCATCTCGTCCTCTGTCGTCCCCTTCTCCTTGTGCCCTCCATCTTTCCCAACATCAGGGTCTTTTCCAGGGAGTCTTCTCTTCTCATGAGGTAGCCAAAGGATTGGAGCCTTAGCTTCAGGATCTGTCCTTTTGTTATTATAACTACTTGATTCCTGAATCTAGGTCACAGGTCAAAGGCTCACACCCTGCTCATATCTTGAATGTGCCCTTAAGACAGGATTTGCGAGGACAGGATTTGTGAGGAAAGTGAAATATTTGAGGTCAATTTGTTCAGGACCTTTTCTGTGGGGTTTCAGACATGTGGTTTATATATACAGTTATGAACATTTTTATATATATAAAAGGTAAGGTACCCCTGACCATTAGGTCCAGTCCATAGCTATCAACTTTCAGATTTGAAAATAAGGGATTTTTCCAAACTTTTGGATTTGAAAATAAGGGATGCCGTAAGGGTGGTGCAATGGCACCAAGTAGCCTCGCCACCCTGCGCTCCAGAGGCTGCACGCAAACGGGTGAACGAAAGAGCGAGCGTGTAGACGGCAGGCAGGCTGTCTGTCTGGTTGGGCGTGAGGGTCGGGCTGCACAAGGCAGGCAAGCTCCGCCCCCAGTCAGTCTCAGACTCCTTATTGGCAGCTGAGCAAGGCAGCTGAGGAGCCTCCCTGGCCGGCAGGGAAGGAGAGGAGCTGCTATATTTGAAATCCGGGAAATTTAAGGGATATCAACAATCCGGGATAGCAGCGGGAAACGGAATTGGAATAAGGGAGTTTCCCGCAAAAAAAGGGAGGGTTGACAGCTATGGTCCAGTCGTGTCCGACTCTGGGGTTGCGGTGCTCATCTCGCTCTATAGGCCGACAGCTTCCGGGTCATGTGGCCAGCATGACTAAGCCCGTGAACCAGAGCAGCGCACGGAAATGCCGTTTACCTTCCCGCCAGAGCGGTTCCTATTTATCTACTTGCACTTTGACGTGCTTTTGAACTGCTAGGTGGGCAGGAGCTGGGACCAAGCAACGGGAGCTCACCCTGCCGCAGGGATTCGAACCGCCGACCTTCTGATCAGCAAGCCCTAGGATCTGTGGTTTAACCCACAGCGCCACCTGGGTCCCATTTTTTTAATATATGACCTTAAAATTCTTATAACACAACTCTACAAATTCTATGGTTCCATCCACTGCTTACCGGGGATGCGGTCAAAGTCCCGCAGCTTCCGTTCGACATAGTCCCACTTGAGGATGCTGCAGCTGCTGGAACTGGGCTGGGCCAGGGCCACGTAGAGGTCGCTGGAGTACAGGAACGGCTCTGCGGACACAGACTGGAAAGGCAGGACCTGGTGCACCACAAAGTCTGATGGAGGAAAGAAACAAAGAGACCCTGTCTGTATCCAAAAACAAGTCCTGATGATTGCCTTAAAAAAGGCCCTTAAATGGCTTGGGGCCCTGGATACCTGAAGGGCCACATTCTGCCACACCAGCCCGCCTGAACTCCATGGGTTCCCATTCCCACATGACATTAGACACTGGTCAGGAAAAACCTTCTTGATTATGATGTCCTATTTATAGAGCATCCTCACCTCCTGGACATCAATCCGGTGCCAGGGGAAACCTCCCTACCCACCCATGTTTTGCCACATGAAGTGTAGGTCGTTTTTAGCCATGGTTTCATCTGTTCTGTTACATTTCATTGTTCTGTAGTGTGAACAAAAGAATGTAAGGAGAACCTGCTGGGTCAGACCAATGGCCAGGGGTGGAGCAAGGTGGCTGCGTTGGGGGCGGTCCGCCCCACATGCCACCCTGGGGAGGCTGTGACACTCGGGGTGCGCCCCCCCCCAGCGACTCCCAAGCCGAGCCCTGCCGCCCATTAAAATGCCTCGCTCGGCGGCTCGTAAGGTTGCCGCGTGAGCAGCAGCATGGACGGACTGCGCATGCGCGGCATTCTGTACAGAGTGCACACGCTCGGGATGCTGCACATGCGCAGTCCGTATGGGGTGCGAAAAAATTGCCTGCCAGAGATCCTGACACGGAGGTTGGCATAGTTTTATAAAGTCAGTCATGATACCTCTTACTCGCCTTTTCTCTCAACAAAGAAGTTCCAAACCAGGCATAGGTAAACTCGGCCCTCCAAATGTTTTGGGACTACAACTCCCATGATCCCTAGCTAACGGGACCAGTGGTCAGGGATGATGGGAATTGTAGTCCCAAAACATCTGGAGGGCCGAGTTTTCCTATGCCTGTTCCAAACGGTGCAACTTTTCTCCAGGGGAGAGTCGCTTCATTCCTTTGATCATTTCGGTTGCCCTTTTCTGAACCTCTGCAGGTTTGTAGTGAGACAACCAGAACTGTACACGGCTAACAGATTGAGGTTGAATCCTGACAAGACAGAAGTACTGTTTTTGGGGGACAGGGTGCGAGCGGGTGTGGGGGACTCCCTGGTCCTGAACGGGGTAACTGTGCCCCTGAAGGACCGGGTGTGCAGCCTGGGAGTCATTTTGGACTCACAGCTGTCCATGGAGGCGCAGGTTAATTCTGTGTCCAGGGCAGCTGTCTACCAGCTCCATCTGGTACGCAGGCTGAGACCCTACCTGCCCACAGACTGTCTCGCCAGAGTGGTGCATACTCTAGTTATCTCCCGTTTGGACTACTGGAATGCGTTCTACGTGGGGCTACCTTTGAATGTGACCCGGAAACTACAATTAATCCAGAATGCGGCAGCTAGACTGGTGACTGGGAGTGGCCGCTGGGATCACATAACACCGGTCCTGAGAGAACTACATTGGCTCCCAGTACGTTTCCGAGCACAATTCAAAGTGTTGGTTCTGACCTTTAAAGCCCTAAACGGCCTCGGTCCTGTATACCTGAAGGAGCGTCTCCACCCCCACCGTTCAGCCCGGACACTGAGGTCCAGCTCCGAGGGCCTTCTGGCGGTTCCCTCACTGCGAGAAGCAGAGCTACAGGGAACCAGGCAGAAGGCCTTCTCGGTAGTGGCGCCCACCCTGTGGAACGCCCTCCCAGCTGAGGTTAAAGTGATAAACAACTATCCTACATACAGAAAATACCTGAAGGCAGCCCTGTTTAGGGAAGTTTTTAACTTGTGATTTTGATGTATTTTAATATTTGTTGGAGGCCGCCCAGAGTGGCTGGGGAGACCCGGCCAGATGGGCGGGGTACAAATAAAAAAATTATTATTATTATTATTATTCCAAACGTGGTCATGGTGGTCAGAAATCTATGGGGGAAGGGGATGGCAAGGCAGGATTCCACCCCCAGCAAAATCTGTAGATGCACTTCTGGGTGCCATTCTATTTCCCAGAAGGCCATGCAAATACCACCTGTTCCTACCTGTGGTGACGCAGTCAAAGTCCTTGAGGGGCAGGTCTCGGATCTTCTGGCCTTGGTACTGAGCGGGGCTCCCACAGAAAACGGCGGGGATGCTTGTGTTGGTGCTCTCCATCCACTCCACTAGCCACTTGATGTTGCAGTCACAGGTCAACGAATTGCCCCGCAGGTCTCTGTCAGAGAGAGAGAGACAATTCAGGAGCAATCACCCCCACCCACAAATTGGCTAATTTAGCAGTCACCCAATACAAAGGCGGGATTGCAAATTTGATGCAGCATTCTCCAGTTACTGCTCTCTCTCCCACCCCCCTCTCCTCCCTAAATACAGAGATTCCCTATGCTTTGAAAATCTGAATAGGATTTGTTTGCTGTCCATCCATTCAAACTATAAGAAAGAAGATTCCACCTAAACATTAGGAAGAACTTCCTGACAGTAAGAGCTGTATGACAGTGGAATTTGCTGCCAAGGAGTGTGGTGGAGTCTCCTTCTTTGGAGGTCTTTAAGCAGAGGCTTGACAGCCACCTGTCAGGAATGCTTTGATGGTGTTTCCTGCTTGGCAGGGGGTTGGACTGGATGGCCCTTGTGGTCTCTTCCAACTCTAGGATTCTGTGATTCACCAATGACAATGCTGATCTTATAATTCATTTGCTTGTCAGTGTAGACTTATCCTGCTTAACTAGTTTTTTTTCGGTGATCTTCTCTAATGCTACCACATAATAAACAAATAATAAATAATTATTCCTATTATTTATTGCGGTCTGGAATGGCTCTAAGTGCAAAAAATGCAAGACCAAAAGAACAAAAACAAAAGAAGAAGAGTTTGGATTTGATATCCCGCTTTATCACTACCTTAAAGGAGTCTCAAAGCGATGTTTTTGTGATGTATAGGGGGGTGGTCTTGAGCGGGAGGGGGGGGGGATTTCAAAAGTCTATATAGGAACTGGCACACCATTGTTCTGGGTTCCTCCTCCCTCCTCCATTTTGGGAGAGAGGGCCTCTGTTGCAACAGATATAATAAAGATTTTGCTTCTCAATTTTTCTCTGGTTGGCCTCTGTAAATTTACTCCTACCGATGGAGAACCTAAAGGAAGGCTCTTGTGTACCCCATAAGGGAATAAGAGCAGATTTCTGTTCATTTCAGTGGTATATATGTAACAGAGGAGGGGGGCTTTGATGAGTATGTGGGGAGGGGGAGGCCTACTACCGGTATGATCTTCCTACCCAGCAGATGAGAGAAGAAGAAGAAGAGTTTGGATTTGATATCCCGCTTTATCACTACCCGAATGAGTCTCAAAGCGGCTCACATTCTCCTTTCCCTTCCTCCCCCACAACAAACACTCTGTGAGGTGAGTGGGGCTGAGAGACTTCAGAGAAGTGGGACTAGCCCAAGGTCACCCAGCAGCTGCAGGTGGAGGAGCGGAGACACGAACGCGGTTCACCAGATTACGAGTCTACCGCTCTTAACCACTACACCACACTGGCTCTACACCTAGAGTATGAAAATTACAGGATTTCAGCTGAAAGTTACAGGTTATGTCCTGACTGGAAATGAAGCAGTGTGACTACCCCAAAACTTTTTCATGTATTGAAATTAGTATTGAAAGTAGGATAGCATTTGATCACCCCGACGGCATTATGGACGCAAATAATAAAAATAAATGCACCATGAAAAGAATGTCTGCTTCATTTCCAGTCAATGCCCATTCTGAGACTTCCTGCTGAAATTTGATAACCACAAATGTTCTGGGTTTTGTTCCACTTTTACTGCCCTGTGGTCTCTCTGGACAGCAATATTATGGTAGCCCAAATCCACTACTGATGCACTGCTATTGTGTAAAGAACATGTTGCTTTAAAGAACATGCGGCAGCTAGACTGGTGACTGGGAGGGGCCGCCGGGACCACATAACACCGGTCCTGAGAGATCTACATTGGCTCCCAGTACGTTTCCGAGCACAATTCAAAGTGTTGGTGCTGACCTTTAAAGCCCTAAACGGCCTCGGTCCTGTATACCTGAAGGAACGTCTCCACTCCCATCGTTCAGCCCGGACACTGAGATCCAGCGCCGAGGGCCTTCTGGCGGTTCCCTCATTGCGAGAAGCGAGGTTACAGGGAACCAGGCAGAGGGCCTTCTTGGTAGTGGCGCCCGCCCTGTGGAACGCCCTTCCAGCAGATGTCAAGGGAATAAGCAGCTATCCTATTTTTAAAAGACATCTGAAGGCAGCCCTGTTTAGGGAAGTTTTTAATATTTAATGCTGTATTGTTTTAATATTTGATTGGAAGCCGCCCAGAGTGGCTGGGGAAACTCGGCCAGATGGGCGGGGTACAAATAATAAATAAATTATTATTATTATTATTAAAGCGGAGTTGGTGCTTTTAAGTCTCACTGATCTTGAAAAGGAGAATTATACATATGCTTAATGCTCTCCTATTCCCCACAAATGAAATCAAATTATTTAACCGGGTGCGTCTTGCTGCTCCAATTTAAATTGGTCCATTCTGCTTGGCTCACCCATTTTCAGCAAGCCCTTCCCAGTAATTGCTTGGACTGTGGTTAATTTAACTACAGTGGCGGTCTTTCAACAGGGGCATAGGAAGGGGGGCGGTTGGCCCCAGGTTCCATCATGGAGGGGGTGACAAATTATCAAGGAACAATTACTGCCCTACTAGGGTGGTTCATAAAAAACTTTTAAAAATAAAAATAAAAAATGCGTGCTCCAAAGGTCTTATCTTACTACACTAGGGATTATATAGCTATATATGAAATTTCATGCATATCAGTTAATATCTTGACCCTCCTCCATGAAAATAGCTGTTTACTTGGCCATTTTCCTATGTTGTGAAGGCTGAAATTTCAATTCAGTGGAGCACTTACTGTTCCCAACTCTAACCCTGCGGAAAGCCATCTAATTAGACTTTAATTTGATTTTGACATGTTTTTAGGAGGTAATTTAATTATTGTTTGATTTTATATCAATGTTATGTATCTCATGTTAGCCACCCTGAGCCCGACTTCGGCCGGGGAGGGCGGGATATAAATAAAAGTTTATTTTTACTTATTATTATTCCTTTGTAAGAAAATATGAAATAACGCAAAACCATTTTTGCAGGCAAAAAAAAAAAAATCAATGTGTGTGTGTGGGGGGGGGGTGACAAGAAATTTTCCACACCGGGTACCACCTGACCTTCCGCCTCTGTTTCATATATGGTGAAATTCTTGCAGCTTGTGGGCCACAAATATGGGAGGACAGAGCTCGCCAGGGCGTTGCAATTGCGAAAGGTGCAGGGAGCGGAATTACTTGCACCAAAGTGGGAAGGAACCTTACAGGTCGCTCAAGATGTCCAGGGGTTTCAGGAGGCCTCTGGGCAGCGTCTGCAGATTGTTGTAGGCCAAAGATCTGGAAGAAAGGAAGACATGAATGTTGGGTTGTGCCAGGGGTTCCCCTCTTTGCTGCTCTTGAGGAACATAAGGATGTAAGAAGAGCCTGCAGGATCAGGCCAGGGGCCCATCTAGTCCAGATTTCCAGTGTCACAGTGGCCAACCAGATGCCCCAGTGGGGAGCCCACAAGCAGGACCTAAGCCAGTGGTGGCTAACCTTGGCACTCCAGATGTTTTGGAACTACAACTCCCATCATCCCTAGCTAACAGGACCAGTGGTCAGGGATGATGGGAGTTGTAGTCCCAAAACATCTGGAGTGCCAAGGTTAGCCACCACTGACCTAAGCACAAGAGCCCTCTCTGTGGGATGTGAAACACAGAGCAGTCAAGAACAACATCCCTAGAGTGGACATGAAAAGGGGATGTCTGGACCAGCCAGTCGGAACTTCCTGTTTCCTCCTAGGCTGGGACAGACTTCCTCTACATGTGACCAGAGGTGGGCGTGACCTTACCTATGCAGGTAACAAAATACCTCAGCGGAGGCCGCCATCTCTCTCTCTCTGACTACATTCGTCGAAGAAGCAACATCTGGTTAGCCTAAGATGCTCTCTTGGCTTCCAGCCAAGAGAGGGCAAAGGAGCTGTCTCCTTATGGGATAGTTTCCAGGTATATTACTTTTGTAACTTAAGTCTGCCTTCTGGGATCCATCTGTGAACAGAATGTGAGTGAGTAAACTCTTTTATACTTTCATAGAAGACTGTGTCGTGTCTATTTCTTTTATGAGGGACTAAAGGGGAAATTACCAGGTAACTTATTTTAGAGGCTTTAGCGAGCCTGAGCAAACGCATCCGCTGTGCAAGTTTAAAAAGGGGGATGTTACTCTGCTAAATTGTAGAACATGTTAACACAAGTTGGAAACGATTTAATCAAACAATATATCCTCTCATGCATCCCTGAACATTCCCACACTCCCACTCCTGCCGTTTCCAGCAACTGGTATTCAGAAGCATAGCCATTGTGGCTAGGAGCCATTGCTAGCCTTTTCTTTCATGAATTTGCCTAATCCTCTTTTAAAACCACCCAGGTTGGAGATTGCTACTGCTGCTGTGGCAAAGGCAGACCCTCCCAGTGTCCCGATTTTCCAGGGACAGTCCCGGAATGCCAGAAGCCATCCCGGTTTCTGATTTGATCCCAGAAGCTCCTGCTTTTGGATGTCCCTATTTCCACTGGAGAAACGTTGGAGGGTATGCAAAGGCAAACTATGCCGCCCCTACAGACACCATGTGACCCGGCCAACCCTCATGGACAAGAATCCTGCAGGGAGGCGTTGCAGTATCTCTGTGGGCATAATGCATCCTGCCCTTTGCAATGCAGAAGCTCTCTCCCACACCCTGGACACATCTAGTATACCTGAAGGAGCATCTCCATCCCCATCGTTCAGCCCGGACAATGAGGTCCAGCTCCGAGGGCCTTCTGGCGGTTCCCTCCCTGCGAGAAGTGAGGTTACAGGGAACCAGGCAGAGGGCCTTCTCGGTAGTGGCGCCCGCCTTGTGGAACGCCCTCCCATCAGATGTCAAGGAAATAAACAACTATCTGACTTTTAGAAGACATCTGAAGGCAGCCCTGTATCAGGAAGTTTTTAGTGTCTAATGTTTTGCCATTTTTTATGTGCTGTAAGCCACCCAGAGTGGCTTGGGAAACCCAGCCAGATGGGAGGGGTATTAAATATTATTATTATTATTTATTATCCCTGACCATTATGATCCATGTCTTATTGATCATCATCATTCATTCGTATGTTGCCTCCCCATAGGTAAAAACCATGCTTAAGGCACACACAGTGTGAACAGAATTGCGTAATTACAAAAATACAACAAAAGTAGTCATAAGCAATAAATAGAAAAATATCAAAACACAAGCAACACAATTTAATAACCAACACCCCCCCGCAACAAGTCATAATAAGATCCACAAACAGAGATACAAAAAAATTAATATCAATAATAATGTGATTCCTGCATTGCAAAGGGTTAGACTAGATGCCTCTAGCTCCACAAGTCTATGATTGTATAACAGCAAAATTAACATCTCCAAAATTAAATCTTGACCCCAACAAAAAAAAAACCACCCCTAAGCTTCATTATTATTCTGGCAGGCATGTCCCACACTGCCAGGAGTGCACCAGTTAATCTTAGGTTGTCAGCAGCATGGAAGGCCAAGTCTGCAGATGCTTCTGCCCAAGTGGCAACTCACAGGTGTGTCAAGGACTTGAGCCCACGAAAGGCGTTTTTCGACAGAGCCTGGATGTCGTTGTTCTCGATGAACCTGAAGGCAAAGAGAAAGACATATTCTCACTCAGGGAATCTCATGCTTTTTGTAGGCCACTGCCCTGCCTTGGTTCCATAAACTCATCCCTAATACCCACTAGTAAAGGTAAAGGAACCCCTGACCTGACCATTAGGTCTAGTCGCGGACGACTCTGGGGTTGTGGCGCTCATCTCGCTTTACTGGCCGAGGGAGCCGGCATACAGCTTCCGGGTCATGTGGCCAGCATGACAAAGCCGCTTCTGGCGAACCAGAGCAGCGCACGGAAACGCCGTTTACCTTCCCGCCGGAGCAGTACCTATTTATCTACTTGCACTTTGACGTGCTTTCGAACTGCTAGGTTGGCTTGAGCAGGGACCGAGCAACAGGAGCTCACCCCGTCGCAGGGATTCAAACCGCCGACCTTCTGATCGGCAAGCCCGAGGCTCTGTGGTTTAACCCACAGCGCCACCCATGTCCCCTTTAATACCCACTACCGTACCCTAAAAAAAAGCATCATTCAGAACAGCAGTTTGCACGACCCACCAAGGAAGATAATAAAACCTTGAATAAAATTCAGAACATGAGCAATTAATTGCACATTTATTCAAACCCCCCATTAATTGTAGATTTAGTTTAATTAACTCAACAAAATCTATGAGCTGACTGATACCAGCTTTTGAAAGTCTGGTAGTCATTGACACCCCCTCCCCATCTCCCGCCAGCCCTCCACTGGCTGCGTGGGCATGGGCATGGCTGGAACTGGAATAAGATGTGTGACCTTTGTTGTGTATTTTGTTGTCCCTAGGGCTTATAAACATCAGCTCTCCCCTTTCCCTCTGTTCCTGGCACAAGTGTTGTCCCAGTGAGTGTGTCCCCTTGTAGAGAAAAGTGTCCCGTACAGGTACTGCAGGTGGGAGAGTCCGGTGAACGCATTGTCCCCAATCAAGGAAAACTTGTTGGAATTCAATAAGCTGCAAAGAGAAAAGACACGGTGTTAAGGCAGTGAGATGGGACAGTAAACCCTAGGAATGCTTGGCTTAACATTTCATGTTGCGTTGCGGGGGTTGGACTAGATGACCCTTGGGCCCCTTCCAACAATTCTAGGATTTTGCTTTGAGTATCACAAGGAGATGGCTTCAGAAGCGGGCAGGGGTGGAGGAAGCCTCCTTGCTACCCGGGGAGGCGAACAGAGGCTTCCCCCCCGGGGGCGGGGTGTCGTGACGTCCCGAAGCACCGTCCCAACGGAGTGTGCATGCGCGAAATGCCGGGCCGCTGCTGCTCCTGCGGCGCCCTTCCGAGCCCCGGTGCCAAAAGCAGCAGCAGTGGGGCAACCCCATGGTTGGGGTGCCGCACGCAATCGGCGGCTCGTAGGGCTGCCCTGCTGCTGCTGCTTTTGGCGTGGTGGCTCGCAAGGCGTGGTGTGCGCACTCCAGCTGCACCGGCACTGCTGCTTCCGCGGCGGCCTTGAGAGCCGCCGCGCCAAAAGCAGCAGCAGCAGGGCAGCCCTACGAGCCGCCGATTGCGTGTGGCAGCCCATGGGGT
Organism: Darevskia mixta; assembly: GCA_034641385.1. Taxonomy (NCBI): domain Eukaryota; kingdom Metazoa; phylum Chordata; class Lepidosauria; order Squamata; family Lacertidae; genus Darevskia; species Darevskia mixta. The sequence continues at coordinate 3,162,608 of JAWWNH010000025.1, read as the reverse complement.
TGCCCCGCTGCTGCTGCTTTTGGCGCGGCGGCTCGCAAGGGCGCCGTGGGAGCAGCGGCGGCCTGGCCACGAGCCACCGATCGTGCGCTGCAGCGCCGGCAAGTGAGCCCCGGGCGGGGCCAGCCAAAATGTCACCCTCTCCCCTGGAACCCGGGGCGTACTGCCCCCCCGCCCCCTTGCAACGCCACTGGAAGCGGGAGAGATGGGAGCTCAGCGCCTCTTAATGAGACCAGCAACTTTAAGCTTTCCTCCTTTATTCCATCCCAGTTGCTCATCACATGAATTCTGCAAATTCATCACATGAATTCTGCGAGTATTTAGAACTCACTAAAATGACAGAGTTAATAAGAAATCAATCAATAAGGTTAAGAAAGAATGGGAATGTTTTAAAAATTACTTGAGCAATCAGGGTTCCAACAATAACACTTGGCTGTGTTTAGACTAATTTCGCAGACAGAGGTATCTCAAGATGGAGACAAATAATTAAATACAGATCAAAGATAGGAATGGCTGAATTGAAACCACAGAGAGCAGGCGGAAGTCAACAAACCAACAAATTAAAAAAGGGATTCAATCCAGGAGGAGAGACTTTGTGAGCAGAATACCCTGGTACTGGTTTGAATTAACAAAGGGAAAAGCCCTGGGTTTTTTGAGGATCAGCTCAAAGTGGTGCAGCTTTTTTTGCAAAGGGAAAAGCCCTGTTTTTTTGAGGATCACCCTGTTTCTCCTAAAATAAGACGTAGCCATAAAATAAGCCGTAGCAGGATTTCTACGCATTTGCGAAATATAAGCCATACCCCGAAAATAAACCATACCCTGAAAATAAGACATAGTGATGCGACGCCTCTCCCTTAAGACGGCCTGGATAGGCGTGGCTATGCAGCATACCAACGCGGAGCGGTTAAAATAAGGCATCCCCCGAAAATAAGCCATACTGTGCTTTTTTGAGGGAAAAAAATATAAGACGGTGTCTAATTTTAGGAGAAACACGGTCAGCTCAAAGTGGTGCAGCTTTTTTTGCAAAGGGAAAAGCCCTGTTTTTTTGAGGATCAGCTCAAAGTGGTGCAGCTTTTTTTGCAAAGCGAAAAGCCCCGTTTTTATGGGGTTCAACTCACAGTTTGCAGCTTCTAGTCCTACAGGAAAGTGAGCCATTTCTACAGTTTCCAGGCAGATAATCTAATCAGCCAGTCACATGTCGCTGGGGAAACAAACAGCCTCCCTCTGCATTCAACAATGGAGGCCTGGGCAAGGGGGCGGGGCTGGAAAGGGAGCCTTATCTCCCCCCCCCCCGATTGCTTGCTAAACAGCTGTTCAGCGGCTTCCTTTCAACACCCTCTTCTCTCTTTGTAAAAAAAAGAGCACAATCTGCTTTTGGCCCCTAGGCAATTTGGCTCCAGGGACCAAGCATTCGCTCCATAAGACGCTCAGACATTTCCCCTTACTTTTTAGGAGGAAAAAAGTGCATCTTATAGAGCGAAAAATACGGTAGTACCTTGGGTTGAGAACTTTGCCCCAGGATGAGAACGGAAATCATGCGGTGGCAGCGGGAGGCCCCATTAGTGAAAGCACACCTCAGGTTAAGAACTTAACTCAGGTACCACTGTACTAGCCTAGGCAGTCACTCTAATGGTAAAGTTCTCTGGCTGGCTAAGCAGCCCTGTGACAACTCAGGGTAACAAGAACCCTCCTCCCCAAAGACAAAACCAGGGGAAACAGACAGGCAGGGAGACATACAGGAACTGCAGGAACGGGAGGTGAGCGAAGGCGGCTTCTTTGATTTCGCTGAAGTCTGCATTTATCAGGGTCCTGCAGGAGAGGAGAGGCAAAGAGAGAAAAATGCTAAAACGTCTGCTGAGACAGAAGGAGGCAACTGAATCTCACAAAAGAATCTGTGCAGCAGTAAAAAGGTGGCTTGTCCACACTTCCACTTATCCTGGGCCTGCAAAGCACTGGAGTGAGTGGCATTTCCTTTTTCTTTTTTCTTTTTTATAACCTATTTATTGAATTTTCCAATACAAATCACAACACATCACATTGAAATTATTCCCAATTACATTTCAAATTACAATCCAAATTAATTATACAATTCCCAATTAAAAGAAACATTCCAATTATACCTAATTATTATAATAATTTTTTTATATATGGACTTCCCATGCCTCGGACGCCGGAGCTTCCCTGATCACCTCCATCAATTGCTTTTCAAAATTCTTTCCAATATTTCCACAGCCGCTGATATATGCCAGCAAGCAGGCTAAATTATAATAAACAATGTCTCTGTGTGGATGAGGTGAGTGAGTGGCATTTCCCTTGCCCCACTCCTTTCCCAGGAAAAACCCATGCTTTTAACTCTAAATGGGAGCGAAAGTCAATCTGGAGAATTGCCCTTTGCTCTGATTGAGCACTAAAGAGCAGTTTCCCCTGGGGAAGCTCACAAAACACCAGGATAAGAGAAAAGTTTTTCTCTATCTCAGCACTAGAACTTGTGGACATCCAATGAAGCTGAATGTTGGAAGATTCGGGACAGATAAAAGGAAGTCCTTCATGCAAAAGGTAAAGGTAAAGGACCCCTGGATGGTTAAGTCTAGTCAAAGGCGACTCTGGGGTTGCGGCGCTCATCTTGCTTTCAGGCCGAAGGAGCCGGCGTTTGTCCACAGACAGCTTTCCAGGTCATGTGGCCAGCATGACTAAACCGCTTCTGGTGCAATGGGACACCGTGATGGAAGCCAGAGCGCACAGAAACGCTGTTAACTTTCCCGCCGCAGCGGTACCTATTTATCTACTTGCACTGGTGTGCTTTTGAACTGCTAGGTTGGCAGGAGCAGGGACTGAGCAACGGGAGCTCACCCCGTCGCGGGGATTTGAACCGCCGACCTTCTGATTGGCAAGCCCTAGGCTCTGTGGTTTAACCCACAGCGCCACCCGCGTCCCCCCTGCAACCAACTTGTTTGCTAATTAAGACCCTAAAAAGCACCCTAAGGGTCTGTCTGCTCTACTGACTTTATTTGCTTTTAACGCCACTCTCTTACCCTAGGAACCCTGGCAATCATAGATCTGGGGTGGGAGGCCCCTCACCAAGTAGGAATCCTTTGTGGAAAGCTAGGGCAGCAAACGTTAAGATAAAACTGATTTGCTTGCAGTGTATGACTGGGCATCCAATGTCATCTTCCTCACTTACTGTACTGTCAGGCTGTCCTACATTCACAGATTTCACTTTGTCTCACTCACTGGCTACAGGCCAAATGCTAAACTGCACATTTTTCTAGCTGGTAGGCGCCAGGCATCAGAATCCTGATGGCAAGTGACTGGACCGTGCGGACTTGTTTATTATTTACATCCTTTACTGTGGTTGTTATCTGCATATTTTGAAAATCTTTGAATAATTTTTTTTTTTTTAAAAAAGTTGTCTCCTGACTTTAGCTCTCAGTATGGCAAATAGAAGGGGAAGAAATGGAGGCAGTGAGAGATTTCACTTTCTTGGGTTCCATGATCACTGCAGATGGTGACAGCAGTCACGAAATTAGAAGACGCCTGCTTCTTGGGAGCAAAGCAATGACAAACCTAGACAGCATCTTAAAAAGCAGAGACATCACCTTGCTGACAAAGGTCCATATAGTTAAAGGTATGGTTTTCCCAGTAGTGATGTATGGAACTGAGAGCTGGACCATAAAAAAGGCTGACCGCTGAAGAATTGATGCTTTTGAATTATGGTGCTGGAGGAGACTCTTGAGAGTCCCATGGACTGCAAGAAGATCAAACCTCTCCATTCTGAAGGAAATCAGCCCTGAGTGCTCACTGGAAGGACAGATCCTGAAGCTGAGGCTCCAAGACTTTGGCCACCTCATGAGAAGAGAAGACTCCCTGGAAAAGGCCCTGATGTTGGGAAAGATGAAGGGCACAAGGAGAAGGGGACGACAGAGGACGAGATGGTTGGACAGTGTTCACGAAGCTACTAACATGAGTTTGGCCAAACTGCGGGAGGCAGTGGAAGACAGGAGTGCCTGGTGTGCTCTGGTCCATGGGGTCACGAAGAGTCGGACACGACTAAACGACTAAACAACAACAACAAGGCAGAGCCTGGGGCCCCAATCCTGCTGCATTCCACACACACCCCTGAGATTGATCTCTGCTCTCTCTGTCCTCCTCCTCCTCCTGCAGTTTCCCATGCAATCTCTTTTATACTTAAACTGAGCACAGCCAAAGAAATATAGTCCCTTGGCAGAGAGGATGCATTTAAAGATCTCTCCATTCGCTGTGATTAATGAAGGGTGGTTGGAGAGAGGCTGGAAAAAACACTTAAACAAATCAATGCGGGCATCAGCACTGGCACAAAGACAGAGGCAGACGCAGCAGTCTGGGAGAAAAGTGTTAGGAAATGCGAACGTGTGTCCCAGAAATTCCCAGTGGGAATAGGATGGGGTTGTGGGGTTGCTGAATCAACTCGCAGTCCTAAGGCTTGGTTTCCAGGCCCTTGGTCACCCTCCTCTGCACATGTTGCTTCTGAAACCTTGGTGCCCAAAACAGTCGCACTATTGCTTCCCTTGATCTTGACACTGGACTTCTGTTGATTCAAAACCATCTCTCTCTCACACACACACTTGCAGTTTGAAGTGGAATTCTGCCATCTCAGTTGATCACACCTTCGTTCTGCATAAATTGGAATTATCTCATCTTATTATGCAGCGTGAATCCCTCACTTCAGGCTGTAGGTGATGGTGAGAGAGTCACACACAGACAGCTCTGTCCAGAACATAGCTGTCAACTTTCGGATTTGAAAATAAGGAATTTTTTCAAACTTCCGGATTTGAAAATAAGGGATTTTTTCAAACTTCCGGATTTGAAAATAAGGGATGCCGCAAGGGCGGTGCAATGGCACCAAGTAGCCTCGCCACCCTGCGCTCCAGAGGCTGCGCGCGAACGGGGGAGCGAAAGAGCGAGCGCGTAGACGGCAGGCAGGCTGTCTGTCTGGTTGGGTGTGAGGGTCTGGCTGCACAAGGCATGCAAGCTCCGCCCCCAGTGGGTCTCAGACTCCTTATTGGCAGCCGAGCAACGCAGCTGAGGAGCCTCCCTGGCCGGCAGGGAGGGAAAAAATCTGCTTCCTTTGAAATCCAGGAAATTTAAGGGATATCAACAATCCGGGATAGCAGCGGGAAATGGCATTGGAATAAGGGAGTTTCCCGCAAAAAAAGGGAGGGTTGACAGCTCTGGTCCAGAAGCAGGAAACTGGCATTATCAACAAGAGGAGTTTGCCAAAGCTCTCTCTTTCCTTCATGCAAGTTTGTTTTTTAACACGGGGGAAGCACCAATTAAATGCCCCCTACCTGTCCGCAGTCTGAAATGGCATAATCCAGAATAGGGGTGCCAACCGGAGTAAAATATGGGGGGCTGGCCCCCTCAAATATTTTATTGGGGGGCTGAAGACCCCTCAGCTCCTAGGAGTTGGCTTCTATGGCCCCAAATACTACCACCTCACTGTGCCTGATGTGCACCAATGTCTCTGATATTTATATATTTAACTTCACAGCAGTTTACGAAAAATATAGAACAATTAAGAAAAAATAACAATGTTCTATACATTGAATTACAGGTAGGTGTTGGTCTGTCATAGTCAAAACAAAATAAAACATAAAAAAATCCTTCCAGTAGCACCTTAGAGACCAACTAAGTTTGTTCTTGGTATGAGCTTTCGTCTGCATGCACATTGAAGAAGTTAAAAAAAATAGTTTTTAGTTTAGTTTAAACCAGTTTAGTTTAGTTAGACTAAATGCAGATCAGACTTGCTCCAACTTTCTAAACACCTGGGAAGTGTTGCATAAACACATGTTTTTTGCAAGCACCAAAAAGAGTACTGTGAAGGTTCCTGCCCGATATCAATAGGCGGGGAGTTCCAAAGTGCAGGTGCTGCCACCCTAAAAGGTCAAGTTCTTAAAAATGTGGAAGGGGTATTAGGAAGCTGTACAGTAAAGCGAGATGAGCGCCACAACCCCAGAGTCATCCGCAACTGGACCTAACGGTCAGGGGTCCCTTTACCTTTACCTTACACATCAGCCTCAGCCAGCACAGCTGCATGATGCTGGCACTGATAAGAGCTGGCTCATGCAAGCTGGGGCTGATGGGAGTTGTGGTGCAAAACTTCTGGTGGGGAACCAGGCTGAGGAAGGCAACCTTGCATCCCGACAAGACAGAAGTACTGTTTTTGGGGGACAGGGGGCGGACGGGTGTGGAGGACTCCCTGGTCCTGAATGGGGTAACTGTGCCCCTGAAGGACCAGGTGTGCAGCCTGGGAGTCATTTTGGACTCACAGCTGTCCATGGAGGCGCAGATTAATTCTGTGTCCAGGGCAGCTGTCTACCAGCTCCATCTGGTACGCAGGCTGAGACCCTCCCTGCCCGCAGACTGTCTCGCCAGAGTGGTGCATGCTCTAGTTATCTCTCGCTTGGATTACTGCAATGCGCTCTACGTGGGGCTACCTTTGAAGGTGACCTGGAAACTGCAATTAATCCAGAATGCGGCAGCTAGGCTGGTGACTGGGAGCGGCCGCCGAGACCACATAACACTGGTCTTGAAAGACCTACACTGGCTCCCAGTATGTTTCCGAGCACAATTCAAAGTGTTGGTGCTGACCTTTAAAGCCCTAAACTGCTTCGGTCCAGTATACCTGAAGGAGCATCTCCACCCCCATCGTTCTGCCCGGACACTGAGGTCCAGCGCCGAGGGCCTTCTGGCGGTTCCCTCACTACGAGAAGCCAAGTTACAGGGAACCAGGCAGAGGGCCTTCTCGGTAGTGGCACCCGCCCTGTGGAACGCCCTCCCTTCAGATGTCAAAGAGAAGAACAACTACCAGACCTTTAGAAGACATCTGAAGGCAGCCCTGTTTAGGGATGCTTTTAATGTTGAATAGATTATTGTATGTTAATGTTCTGTTGGAAGCCGCCCAGAGTGGCTGGGGAAACCCAGCCAGATGGGCGGGGTATAAATAATAATAATAATAATAATAATAATAATAATAATAATAATAATTATTGCACACATACTCTAGACTTCTCCATTCAACTCCACAAGCCGGGTCAAATGCCCCGTTTTGTGCACACATGTGCATAGGTCCACACCACCAGTTTGACACACCCCAGTGTGCTCACCACGTGAAGCAGGCAGGCTCAAGGGCTCCACATTCATATCGTGCTTCTGAGGTTTCTTCCAGACAGCTGGCTGCTGCCCGTGTAATAAATTATTGCTCTCCTGTTGCAAGCTGTAAGTGGAATTTCAATTGACTTTCCACACCTTCAGGGATTTTGCACTTCCACATCAGTAGATAGGAGAGGAAGATGCAACTGGGTTAGTAGGGTGGGGGAGGAGCTCTAAGTGGTCCTCACATAAATAAGTAAATAAAAACCTCTATTATTTATTTAGCACTAAGCGTTTAAGTGTGGTTGCCTATTGCTACCCATGAAATGTCAAAACACAATGCAGATTAAAAAGTGTTTAATTAGCACAAAACCAAATCAAACCAGAAAATCACGTCTAAAACGCTGTTTACCTTCCCGCCAGAGCGGTTCCTATTTATCTACTTGCACGTTGACGTGCTTTCGAACTGCTAGGTTGGCAGGAGCAGGGACTGAGCAACGGGAGCTCACCCCGTCGCAGGGATTTGAACCGCCGACCTTCTGATCGCCAAGCCCTAGGCTCAGTGGTTTAACCCACAGCGCCACCTGGGTCCCTGGAAAACACAGACCTCGATATAAATGGAGTTTGGATCAACATGATTTAGAGCAAATTTGCTCCATCAGATATCTCGGAGTCCTTTTTAGTGAATCATTGTCTTTGAAGTGGCATATCCAAAGCACAGACAGCTATAGGGACAATGGTGAAGTTTTATTTTACAGAGCGTGGACAGTTGTTTCATCCAGCATTGAAAATTTTTGGGAGCAAAGTGGTCCCACAAATGCTGTATGGAGCTGAAATTTGGGGCGATGATGTGAACTCTATTAAAAGGTTAGAAACAGTTCAAAATCAATTTCTTAGGAGATAATTCTCCTTACCCAGTGGCACAACAGCTGCACCTCTATGTATGGAAGCCAGATGGACAATGATCAGAGCAAGACTGCATCCGATTCAACTATCTGAAAAGACTTACTTCCTGACCCTGCGAGGTTTTCCAGACCTGTGCTGTATGGGGAACATCTCTGGTGGAAATCAAACATTCAATGTACCCTGGATTACTATTGTGTCCATGAATTGAACAAGTTTTTGAAGATGGACAAGCATCCACTAAGGCACTGGCTCTACTGGACAGAATCCGGACAGGAACTGCAAGAGATTGGTAAATCTTCCAAATGTTCTCTGTGGTTCCCACTCTTAAAATGGGGCATTTTAGAGCCAGTTATTCGTCTAAACTCTTACCTGGTCCATTAAGACCTGCCTTTAATGAGCTGTGTTTCTAAGCAATGCCCTCAGCTGTGCTGAAAGGACGCGATAAGATTTTCATATGTAGATAGACTCTGTATTTGTGGGCAACCACATACTTCATTATTTGTTATATTGCACAGAACCTATATACACAGAACCTAGGAGATCTTTTCTAAATCCCATTTGTTCAAGAAATCAGTCTCTAAAGGTAAAGAAGAAGAAGAAGAGTTTGGATTTGATATCCCGCTTTATCACTACCCGAAGGAGTCTCAAAGCGGCTAACATTCTCCTTTCCCTTCCTTCCCCCACAACAAACACTCTGTGAGGTGAGTGGGGCTGAGAGACTTCCGAGAAGTGTGACTAGCCCAAGGTCACCCAGCAGATGCATGTGGAGGAGCGGAGACGCCAACCCGGTTCACCAGATTATGAGTCTACCACTACACAACACTGGCTAAAGGTAAAGGGAACCCTGACCGTTAGGTCCAGTCGCGGATGACTCTGGGGTTGCGGCACTCATCTCGCTCTATAGGCCCAGCGCTTCCCAGCTCACACCCTAAGGCTGAAGACTGGAAAAGTTTTGAAGAGAGTTTATGGCAATGGCAGCCTGTTTGGTGGGGCAGGGTGGTGATGGCAAGGTATAGAAATGCCAGGCTGGCTCTACTGTGCCAAGGCAGCGCTGATCCCACTGCCACCATACCCAGCTCCATCCCCACCCCCACCCCATTTTCCTTTATTTGATGAATTGAAAAAGATACATAACGTAAAATTTGCATTACAAATTGATGTGATGGCCTGGGATTCAGACTCAGATGCTGAACCTGGGGGATCCCAGCCTGCACAGGATTCCCCGCCTCCAAAACCAGCAGAACCGGGGCTAGGGCTTGAGTCTGAAGGGGCCTCACCTGTGCTGGACCCTCAGGTGCAGGCATCTGCTGAGTCTGCTCTGGCTCCTGCTGGGATGGAGGACCCATTGCCTGCAGGTGCTCCACTCCCAGCCCTGCCAGGGGAAGCTGAGGTTGCCTCTGGGTCCGGGAACCCACCAGCCTCTCCTGAGCTGCAGAGGCTCAGGGCAGAGAGGCGAAGGGAACTGAGTTCCCGCAGGAGGAGTGCTCGCCTCCAGGCCAGGAGAGGCGAGTCACCAGAGGATCGGGGCCGCCCTATGCCTCGGGGCAGATAAAAGCCGGCCAGCCCCAAGTTGCAGGAGCAACATTGTTGGTTGCCAGTGTTCCTGCTTGAAACCTGTCCTGCTTTCCTGCCTGAGCTCCTGACCCGCCCTGGTTCCCTGCTTGCCTACCTGCTCCTGACTTTGCCTGACTCCCTGCCCTGCACCCAGCTTCAGTGACTATGGACTGCCTTTACGTTGTACCTCTGACCACGGACCGGATTTGGACCTCGCCTTTCGGGTAACCCACGGGATCAGCACAATTGGAAAAACCCCCCAGTAAAGACCAGAAAAGAAAAGAAAAACAGTGAAAAGAAAACAGTGATAATTTTTTTCAGTTTGCTATAATATCAATCATCTTCCATTCTGTTATTCTGCATTTCATATCTTTATACGTGACTTCCCATCTACACCCAATGTATTTACCCAATATATTTACCTTTTTAGAAAACTATTTGTACTAAAATAAATTTCATAATTCAATTATGTTCATCATAAACCTAAAGTCTTTTTCACTAAACCTTTTGTCTTATTTTACTTCAAACATTGTATTGTTTACACAGAAATCATTCAAACGCTGCCATAGTTGCCACACCATGATTATAATTCTGTATATATTTTTTAAACTTTGTTTTTATTTTTATTTTATTTTTTATTTTTTTGGTATATTAAACATGTGGGGATTGTTTAATTCTGTTACATACATTTTTAGCATGTTTTCATTTATTGCTTGCGACTACCTTGGTTTTATTTTTGTAATTATGTGAATCTTTTGATATTGTAAACCGCCTGGAGCAAGGTTTTAACTATGGGAAGGTGATGAAGATGCCCCCTCCCATGTCCCAGATCAATCTGGTTTTCCGGATTTTTGCTTTAAAGTACAGAGCAATGCAGTGATGTGCATTAATGTTTGAATTGTCCGTGTGCAACAAAGGAGCGATGCAATAGCAAGCGCTGCACCAGTTCCACCCAGCTGACATTTAATATGGATATTCAGTTGTATTTATGGCATGCAAGCATCCCACTTGCTCAGATTGCACCAAGGAGTGGCTGTGCACATTTTTTAATTCCTGAATTTCCCACTTGCACAATCATGTTGGCTGGAAACTTACCTATTTTATTTTAAAAAGTCAAGGGAAATCAAGATTTATGGGATGCTGAATTTCATTTATTTATACCAGTGCTTAATAAGCATGCTGCAAGCTCACATGGCTCCAACTTTTCACTGCACATGCATTATGTTATTGCATGCTGGTAAGAAATTAGAAAATGTAGGGGGGGGAGGGGGAGACCCCGTATGCACTTGGTACATATTACAATTTGTGGTGGAATTGTAAACTGGTGCAAGATTGTTAGAATTTAATTTTGACAGAATTGATTACTAAAAAAAACCTCTGGTTTGCTGTCCAGAATGAATGTTATTGGATATTTTTGACGATACCAGTGTAGATATATTGTCAAAAGAATTGGTCTTTTGCATGATCTTTGCAGCTCAAATAGTAATTGCAACTCGGTGGCAAACAGCCCAACATCTTACACTTACCACTCACTCTGGAATATGGCTATGATGGAGAAAATTATTGATAATCCCCACTTGGTCACTGCAACAAAAAGCCTGGTTGAGCTTTCACAGATCTCAACACCACAGAGAGAACTTCTATATCATCTCAAGGTTTATGATATAACCAGTTCAGCTTCATTAAAGGCAGAAGAGCCAAGCAAGTGACAAGAAGCAACCAAGAGGTTTGGCTCTATAAACCAAAGCAGCCACTGCCTGAGCTGCCGTTAAGGATCATGTAGCCCAGCTGGTCTTTTCACCCCAAGAAGCCGTCTATAGCCAGTGCGGCATAGCGGTTAGAGTGTTGGACTAGGACCTGGGAGGCCAGGATTCGAACTGCCACTTGACCACGAAGCCCCCGGGCCAGTCACTCCCTCTCAGCCTAGCCTACCTTACAGGGTTGTTGTGAGGATAAAATGAAGAGGATGAGACTTATGTGTGCCACCTTCAGCTCCTTTAGCAGCTGCCCGGACCAGATTTTTATTGCCTTTAACTTCAGAAAACTTGGCTGAGACCCCAGAGTCTCAGTTAATATATCTGCTACAAGACAATGACCCGTGCAGATCACTGCTCGTAGCAAGATTTTTGATTACAGTTCTTTCGTATAAAAGGGAAAACGGTTTACTTTATGACTACTGATATCTCACCCTATTACCTGATTTATAGTGGAGATCTCCTGAATTAAAATGTACTGTCGCATCTATTTTAGTTAAGGAATTTACATAAATCACAATCGTATATATGTATTGAATTATTTCAGTTTATTTATATATTTTTTGCCTTGTTCTATTTTACTCTGTTGTATCCAGTGTAGATGTACACTGTTTTGCATATGGTTTTATATTATGGGCCTCTGGCCGTAAAATAATAAAGTCGAAGCTCCTTTAGCAGAGGTGGGGCGTGCATGTAATTCATCGCCATCATCTATAACCCCCCCCCCCTTTCTCGAAGAGCAAACGAGCCATCCCCCAGCTGGGATGCAACATTTGGAAATGGCCTTTCACAAGAGACCAGTCTGAAGATGCTCCATGAGCACATGCAGACCTTTGCTCCCAATGCTCTCTGTGCTCACCCTGGCAATCTAACCCTGATCCCTCATCCCTGCCATCTGTCTCTTGGACACCAACCGGCCCTGTTCCACCTGGGGACACCATAGCCACATGCTCCTGAACACCTACTGCATAGCAGCCAGTCACCCACCCACCCACCAAGAGACAGGTGTGCCCCCTCCCCAATCCCCCATCCACTTACAGCGAAATGACGTCCCGAGGCAGGCTCTTGGGGATGGCCTTGGAGTCCACGCAGAAGGCTGTGTCTCTGGTGCAAGAGCAGCTGGGTGGGCAGGGGGGAGGCCTGGGGGCTTTCCGGCAGGTGGCGGGCAGCCAGAGGCAGGCCAGGCCCAGGAGGAAGAGGAGGAGGAGCTGCCCCAGCCTCTGCAGCTCTGCCATGGCCTGTTCCTGGGGGAGAACCAGCCCTCCAAGGCTGGGGAAGGTCTCCCCAGGGAGAAGCGGCGTTTGCAGCAGCAGCAACTGAGGAAGGTGATGGAGGAGCAAGCCCAGAGAGAGGGCGAACTCTCCGCTCGCCTCCTCCTTCCTCCTCGCCTTCCTCTACAGCGTCTGGTTCCTCTTCGCTGTGTTTGCAGGCTGCTGGGAGCTATCTCATCCCTGCAGAAAGCTGCGCTCCTCCGCCAGGCGTGATGGAAGGGGCGCGCACAGCACGAAAGCACCAAGTTCTGGAGTGATCACCGGTGGGGAGGGCGGATGAATGAGAGCATCGCTGACTGGATGCAGCCTCAGCCTGGGGGTTGTCGCGGCGCCCGCGGCGGGGAGGGGGGACGGACGGCTCATCGTGGAACAAAAGGTCGGCTGCACGTGGCAATAGAGCGCAGCAACAGCAACAGCAGCAGCAGCCGAAAGGAGCTGTCCATAGAATCCTAGAGTTGGAAGAGACCACAAGGGCCATCCAGTCGAACCCCCTGCCAAGCAGGAAACACCATCAAAGCATTCCTGACAGGTGGCTGTCAAGCCTCTGCTTAAAGACCTCCAAAGAAGGAGACTCCACCACACTCCTTGGCAGCAAATTCCACTGTCGAACAGCTCTTACTGTCAGGAAGTTATTCCTAATCATGTTTAGGTAGAATCTTCTTTCTTGTAGTTTGAATCCATTGCTCCGTGTCCTCTTCTCAGGAGCAGTGGGAAACAACTTTTCTCCTTCCTCTATATGACATCCTTTTATATATTTGAACATGGCTATCATATCACCCCTTAACCTTCTCTTCTCGAGGCTAAACATACCCAGCTCCCTAAGCCGTTCCTCATAAGGCATCGTTTCCAGGCCTTTGACCATTTTGGTTGCCCTCCTCTGGACCCGTTCCAGCTTGTCAGTATCCTTCTTGAACTGTGGTGCCCAGAACTGGACACAGTATTCCAGGTGAGGTCTGACCAGAGCGGAATACAGTGGTACTATTACTTCCCGTGATCTAGATGCTATACTCCTATTGATGCAGCCCAGAATTGCATTGGCTTTTTAAGCTGCTGCATCACACTGTTGACTCATGTCAAGTTTGTGATCTACCAAGACTCCTAGATCCTTTTCACTTGTACTGCTCTCAAGCCAGGTGTCACCCATCCTGTATTTGTGCCTTTCCTTTTTTTTGCCCAAGTGTAGTACTTTACATTTCTCCCTGTTAAAATTCATCTTGTTTGCTTTGGCCCAATTCTCTAATCTGTTAAGGTCTTCCTCCGCAGTCGGGGAAGCCTCGTCCATCCAGGAGAGAGGGAGAAGGGCTTTGGGGAAAGAGGCTGAAGAAAGGTGGCGAGCATCTCGGCACGTCTGACCGTGCAAGCTGTCAAGCTGGGACTTGGTTGGGGTGCTTTTCGGGGTGAAGCAGAGTGGGGTTGGAGGTCCTCAGGATCCTCTGGGGTTGCTGACAGAGCTCAGGAGCTTTGTTTTTATTGACTGCATTTCATAGAATCAATGCCTTTTTTCCTGAAAAAAAAAGTTTAGGGGTACTCTAATTTTCCTACTCATATTGAAATACTGCCCCTCAATGAGGCCAAACTTAGATTCACAAAATGTTTAGGGGTATGCATACTCCTGCATCCCCCCCCCAGAAAAAAGCACTGCATAGAATCATAGAACAGTAGAGCTGGAAGGGACCCCAAGGGTCCTCTAGTCCAACCCCCTGCAATGCAGAAATCTCAACTAAAGCATCCCTGGCTGACACACAGTCATCCAGCCTCTCCTTAAATACCACCTTCGAGGAGAATCCACAACCTCTAAGGGGTTTGACCTCTTACTGTCAAACTTTGACCTCTTACTGTCAAAGTTCTCCCTGATGTTTATATTTATATCCCTCCTTTTTTCTCCAAGAACTCAAGATGGTGCGCATGGTCTCCCCTTCTTCCTCGTTTAATCTCCACAACAACCATGTCAAGTAGGTTAGGCTGAGAGGCAGTGCCTGACTCCCAAGGTCACCCAATGATCTTCATGGTCAGCTGGGGATATTTGATCTCTGGTTTCCCAGATCCTAGTCCAACGCTCTAACTACTATGCCACACCGCCTATAGTTGAGCAGTGGGATTTTCCATTGCAAGGAAGGGAGCCTGAGCTACATCTCCTTGAATTGTGGTTTAGTGCAACCCTGTCAATCCTTGATGCTGGATTTGAACTCAAGACAGAAGACAGTTGCCTGAGTACTGCTGAGCCACTTTTTTTTTAATAAATGAGATATTTGGTCTTTCTGGATAGCTCAAATAGAATACATTCATTGTACAAGAACTACATATTCACATAACTTGTTTTCTCACTCTTTGACACTTGATGCCCTGTTTACTCTCTACTTCAGTACACAAAATTCTCGCTATAGAAATCAGCAGATGTGTTATCATTTCACGATGGGTCACAGGCAGGTTTTTCTATAAATACAAATTTACTTGTGAGTCAGTAGAGCTTACGGTACTTCCAAGCTGACATACGTACGATTTCACTTCTAGTAAAACTATGTCTAAGAATAAGAGATAAACAATTTGTCTACATAGTTAACCTGAACACCAGAATGCACTTGCTACTGGGCATGTCCACTACCATATATACGAAAAGGCTCCTATTTCATATTTGCATTTCCAACAGTCTGGGCTGTACTTTCTGCTGCAAGCGAACTCAAAACATCCAGGGCAGAGAGATAGGGAAACCTCTGGCCCTCTGCATATTGCTGGACCCCACGGCCCTCATCCCTGACCATCCATCATGCAGACTGGAGCTTATGAGAGTCTGAGTATCTTGTAGTGTGTGTATAATTTCGATTGCACACATACAAAAATATCATACTAAATTATTATTATTATTATTATTATTATTATTATTATTATTATTATTATTATTAATACCTGGGGGTCTCAGGGTGGTTCACAGATGTTGGATATTAATGTTTAGTATATTTACAATGCAATCCTATGCAAGCTAAGTTGCAGGTGCCACATAACACCTGTAACAACACAATCTTTTAGTGTGGCCACTATGAGACAGGGCACCTTCACCGCACTCTTTGGCACCTGCTAAAAACATTTTTGTTTAGACAAGCCTGCCTGGGTATTTAGAAGGCTGATGCAAGTTTAAATCTGTTTTTAGTCTATTTAAACTGTTCAAAAGTCGTAAATAATGGCTGCCAATTCTTCTTATTGATGATTTTAAAATATTTTTTTAATTCTAATTCAGGCATAGGCAAACTCGGTCCTCCAGATATTTTGGGACTACAACTCCCATCATCCCTGACCACTGGTCCTGTTAGCTAGGGATGATGGGAGTTGTAGTCCCAAAACATCTGGCGGGCCGAGTTTGCCTATGCCTGTTCTAATTTATGATGTTTTATCTTTTCTGTAAACTGCTTTGAGGGTGTACAAATTTTACGACATAAAAAGATATGCGAATCTGTTGCCTGTTCTGTCCGCTTTTTTGGTGATGGCATTATTATTATTATCATCGAATGACAAATAATAATAATAATAATAATAATAATAATAATAATAGCCTTGGCATGCATCAACACCACAAGGGATATTAACAACAACAACAACAACAACAACAACAACAACAACAACAACAACAACAACAACAACAATTTATTTGTACCCCGCCCATCTGGCTGGGTCCTCCCAGCCACTCTGGGCGGCCTCCAACAGATATTAAAATACATTAAAATATCACAGGTTAAAAACTTCCCTAAACAGGGCTGCCTTCAAGTATTTTCTAAATGTCAGATAGTTGTTTATCGCTTTGACCTCTGATGGGAGGGCGTTCCACAGGGCGGGCGCCACTACCGAGAAGGCCCTCTGCCTGGTTCCCTGTAGCTTTGCTTCTCGCAGTGAGGGAACCGCCAGAAGGCCCTCAGCGCTGGATCTCAGTGTCCGGGCTGAACGATGGGGGTGGAGACGCTCCTTCAGGTATACAGGACCGAGGCCATTTGGGGCTTTAAAGGTCAGCACCAACACTTTGAATTGTGCTCGGAAATGTACTGGGAGCCAATGTAGATCTCTCAAGACCGGTGTTATGTGGTCCCGGCGGCCGCTCCCAGTCACCAGTCTAGCTGCTGCATTCTGGATTAATTGCAGTTTCCGGGTCACCTTCAAAGGTAGCCCCACATGTAGCCCCATGTAGAGCGCATTGCAGTAGTCCAAGCGAGAGATAACCAGAGCATGCACCACTCTGGCGAGACAGTCTGCGGGCAGGGAGGGTCTTAGCCTGCGTACCAGATGGAGCTGTGAGACACAGAATTAACCTGCACCTCCATGGACAGCTGTGAGTCCAAAATGACTCCCAGGCTGCGCACCTGGTCCTTCAGGGGCACAGTTACCCCATTCAGGACCACTCTGAACTGCCCCCCTCCCTCCCCATCGGCAACCCTGACTGCTGCCTCGTCACTTTTATCCCACCCTCCATCCTGCCGGTCATTAAAGTTGCTGTCAGCTCATTGATGGCACCCGAGCTGCCCGTGTGCAGCTGGAGGTTCACAAACATCTCTCGTTCCAGGCACAGCTCTGTCCCAGACAACAAAGGGCAAAGTGTGAGTGCAGAAGATGGCCTGATGTTTGTGAGGCCTTCTGAGCAGCTGGGAGCAGGGTCGAGACATCCACGGGTCTCCCCCCCACCCGGGAGGGGGGCAAGGCACACAGAAGAAAAGTGACCGCCTGGAGCATCCTCTTTGGCAGAGAGGCTCAGCACGCGTCAGGCCTCAAGTTGGAAGGGGCATGGAGCTCATCAGTCTGTCCAGACCAGACAATAGTTTCTCAGTCATCCCCACTGCATGTACAGGCCCTTTGGCCAGAGAGTCCTGCAAGTAGCAAAAGAATTTGAGTGGTTCCATAAAACTATAGAATATATCGAGCTAGCTTACTTATCAGAAAGTCTAAAGGAAAATCCGAGAAGTAAATTCATGGGAGAGTGGAAAACTTTATATGCTATTTAAAAAAAATGTGTGACATAATTAGGGTGTACATTATGGATTAACTCTTGTTTTACAATTAAATAAATTTAGGGAAACAATAATGAAGGAGATTAGAAGGTTATAGATACGTGGTAGATTCAGAGGTGCCAGAGTTAAAGTAGATCGATAAAATTTTATTATTGTGAATCATTGGAGAGATGGATCAGGGAAGTTGATTAGTATATTTAAGCAAGCTTATCTGGATTTTGTTTTTGTTTTTATATCTAGGAACAATGTTTAAACGAAAATGTATAACTGTTCTTTGACTGTCTTGGTCTAGAAACAGTGGAATCTTTATATTAAGCGAAGAAATGAATGAATCCTGTATGTTGTTCGTTATTGTTTGTTTTGATGTATGTCTTGTATTGTTTTGTATTGTCAATTATGGATGTAAATAAATAAAGTATTTTGTCAAATACTATGATTCTATGAAGACTGAAAAGTCGCCAATGCTGCAATCTTTTTTTCTGGGGTAGTTGCAGAGGACACCACAGGGAGCACCACAACAATGACTTAGAACAGAAGGTGAGGGCAGGGGATGGGTGGACAAATTATGTCATAGCGCAGGGCACCACTGAAATCTGAAAGCCCCAAGTCCTCCACTGGGAGTCGCTGCCCCCACTCGATCATTTTGGCTGCCCTTTTCTCAACCTTTCCCAGCTCTACAACACCCTCTTGGAGGTGAGGGGGCCAGAACGGTACACAGTATTCCCAAATTCAGTCGCACCATCAAAGAAAGAAGAAAGTTTCCGCGTTCTTGCTTTGAAAGTCCCGAGAACCTTCTGACACAACTGATGGAGAGGGAAAGAGGGTGCTTTAATGAGCCACACTTTGGCGTCAGAACAAGGTGACTTTCTGAAGGACAAGAGGCTGCTAAGAGGCCTCTGTGCCTGTGGACAAATCTCCAGAGAGGGTCTCTTGACTGACAAGGGCCACTTAGCTGTACTTTACTTCTTTCGAAAGAACTTGGTGAGAACAGGTGCCACCTAGCTGGTAGAGGACACACAGCAAGTCACCTTTGGTGCCAGGAAGCCTATATAAATGGAGCCCTCCTCTCTTGTGCCTGGAAGCAACCAGGACCAGTGGGGACAGCTGAAAGCCAGCCAGAAGACTCGTCGCCCGAGATGGAGGATAACAGCAAAAGTAGCAAGGATGTCCTGATGATGGAGGCACCCCCGGTGAGTCTTTCTCCACTTGGGACTGAGTTCCTTTTTCCTTGGGACTGCAGGTACGGTCAGGAGTCCGGCCTGGGCAAGGAGGGCTGAGCAGGAGAGAGAGGGATGTCCAGGGATGGCCCACAGCATTCGGAACTGGGGAAATTATAACGGCACACTCCTGTCTCCCCTTCACCTGTTTGGGGCAAGGTGGTCCCCTGGGATGTTCTCCTCCCTGCTCTCCACTCCAAGGGGCTTGTGCTGGAGAACTTCCCACTGGACTCTGCCCTATAGGTTCTGCTTTGCCAGGGGTTGGACTCAAAGGCCCTTGGGGTCCTTGGACACTGGCATTAATGATTATATGTTAAAAACTAGGAATTAAGTAGGGAGAAATTTAGCTAAAAATTTCGAGACCAGAGGGAGGGAAGGGTGCAAAAAGTACAAAATTTGGAGTTTTAAATTAGGTTGGAGTAAGGGAATTTGATAAGGTTATAGGGAAGGATCAGAAGTACCATGATGCTGAGGTTTGGAAAAAGGAGTTGTTTTAAGTAAAATGATTTTTTTTGTTTTTTAGGCTATTTTAAAGTTAGGAGTATGAAAACTGTTAGAGAGGATAGATAATGAAATCAACAGAGGGGGACTTGAGGAAGTCAATCGAAATATGAAATTGAGGAATGAAGGAAAGCCTGGCTCACAGAATTGGGCCAGGCCCAAGCAATGATATTAAACACTGTTAGTAAGGTTAAATGTACAATGATTATGCCTACCCTTGTGAGAGAGAGGGGGGAAGTATGGAAATTTAACCGTTATGTTATGTGCTTAAAAATTGTAAAAATCAATAAAATTTTTGAAAACAAAACAAAAAACCAAAGGGCATTGGGGTCCTTTCCAGCTCTACAGGTATATGATTCAATGGGGCAGACTGGGCTGCCTGTCTCCCACTCTGCTGCCATTCATGGTGCCCAAAATCTGCCCCGCGAGATGGCAGGCCTAACACTAAAACCACCCACACATTGGATTATGAATGGATGGATGGATGGATGGATGGATAGGAGCTGTGGTTGCATCAAATGGCTTTGTCCTTCTATGCTTCCCTCTAACTATACAGTATATACATTTTGGTTCCTATTTCCTCAGTGCCTCAGCTCTTACTAAGGTGGCAAGCCTGTGTCTGCGTGCCCCACTTTAAGGGACTCCTTCACATAGAAAGCTGGCCTGCAAGGGTCAAAGTCTATCCTTTTCTCTAACAGGCTGGGTTTTTTATGCACAGGGATTTTTGCTGTATGGAGGAATACTCCGTCATATGAGCCCCTACCTGTAATCCGAAGTGGTGCAGTCCAGAGACAGTGCAGTCCAGAGACAGAGTTAATCTATGGAACTCCCTCCCACATGAGGCAGGGATGGCCACCAACTTGGATGGCTTTGAAAGAGGATGAGACAAATTCATGGAGGAGGAGAAGGCTGTCGATGGCTACTAGGCAGGATGGCTATGCTCTGCCTCCACGGTCGGAGGCAGCAATGCTTCTGCATACCAGTAGCTGGAAACCACAGGAGGGGAGAGTGCCGTTCTTCTGCAGGAATCCTGCTTGCTGCTTTCTCACGGGCATCTGGTTGGCCACTGTGAGAAGCGTTTGCTGGACTAGATGGGCCATTGGCCTGATCCAGCCGGCTCTTTTTATGCGCTGACGTTTACTCCTTCCATGAGAACTTGTATGTGCCTCTGTCCAATCATTCTGTCTGAGTCAAAATGCACCACAACGTAAGTCCTTACCAACAAGACTACTTGGAATGGTCAACCAGGAGATACCAAAGGAAGACCACACTTTCTTTATGTATGCCACAACAGCAGCAAGAATATTGATTGCAAAGTATTGGAAGACAAAGGACTTACCGACTTTGGAAGAATGGCAAATGAAAATGATGGACTATATGGAACTCGCCGAACTGACCGCGAGACTCCGCGACCAGAGGGAAGAAGCAGTGGAAGAAGAATGGAAGAAATTTAGAGAATATCTTAAAAACCATTGTAAAATTTAGATATTAAATAATGCCGAAGAAATAGCAATTTGCAGATTGAATTTAGAATAGGAATTTGGGAAATTGAGGTAGGAATAGATAAGTTTAGGATTTATTTGAAGTTTGAAATTTGAGAATGGTAAGTGATAAGGTTAGACATGATATGAGTTATTATGATTAAGAAACAAAATTAAGAATAGTGAAGAAAATTAGAACATAGATACAATATTAAATAAGGATAGGAAATTGCCAATAGAAATAAATATATGTACAATGAAACGCAGAGGGATAGATAGGAGGAAGTCAAACCAAAATGTAAAGGAAAAGAGAAGGGAATGTTTCAATTGTAGTATTGTTTTTCTTGTTTATTTGTTTTGTTTGTGTTAATAATTATGTGTGTAAAACCAAATAAATATTATTTATTTAAAAACAAAAAACAAAATGCACCACAACGTTCTCATGAGCATCTTTTCTGGTTCTGCAGGATTACACGGCCTCCCCCCGGCTCCCCGGACTACCTTGCAAGAAGCTCTTGATCGTGGTGGTGGTGGTGGTGGTGATCATTTTGGTTGTTCTGGCTTTTGGGCTGATGGGGCTGAGTATCACGGAGAAGCACACGGAGACAGTAAGTACAGCATGATGAATCACAGAATTGTAGCGTTGGGTGGGACCTCACGGGTCATCTAGTCCAACCCCCTGCAATGCAGGAATCACAGCTAAAGTATCCAAGACAGATGGCCATCCAAATTCTGCTTAAAAACCTCAAGTGAATGAGGTCTGCTGTGGGTCACCTCAAGAAGTGCCACAGCTGGTAATTCCTCAAATGTCTGTTGGGACTAAAGGTGGGTCTTTCACCTGCGAAGATTGAAGACAACTGGCTTAAACACCTGTGCACTGAACCTTGTTGAGTACTGTGGGTTCCCTAAAGGTAAAGGGACCCCTGACCATTAGGTCCAGTCGTGTCCGACTCTGGGGTTGCAGCGCTCATCTCGCTTTACTGGCTGAGGGAGCCGGCGTACAGCTTCCGGGTCATGTGGCCAGCATGACTAAGCCGCTTCTGGCGAACCAGAGCAGCGCACGGAAACGCCGTTTACCTTCCCGCCAGAGCGGTTCCTATTTATCTACTTGCACTTTGACATGCTTTCGAACTGCTAGGTGGGCAGGAGCTGGGACCGAGCAATGGGAGCTCACCCTGTCGCAGGGATTCGAACCGCCAACCTTCTGATCAGCAAGCCCTAGGATCTGTGGTTTAACCCACAGCGCCACCTGGGTCCCTAAGCAGAAGCAAATTCCAAGACTCTGCTAAACAGTGGGCTAACCTTTAGCGCTCCAGATCTTGCTGGACTCCCACTTCCACCATCCTTGACTACTTGTTCCCAGTCCTGCTGGGTGAGCAGTCCCACCATACCTGGGGGGGTCAAAGGTTCCCACTCCTCTGTCTTCTTCCCAAAATGATGGTAGTTGTTTGTTTTCATAGTACTGGCGACTCTCAAAGCCCGTACACACTTGCGCTTGCATTGTGCCTAGAAGGCTTGGGTCTGAGTGGTTTCCACTTGACCCCCACTATCTAGGTATGAGTCCAAACAGTCCTCCCCTTGTTCCACTCCTTTCCCAGGGAAAAGCCACACTTTAGCTCTAAATTGGTGCAAACGTCAATCTGGGGGAAACCTGAATTGCTGCTTGCTCCGACTGAGTGCTAAGAAGCAGTTCTTGGGACAGAGCATAAAGCCAAAACTGGGTGGCACTGCCAATGTCTTTTTTTCCTGGACCCCAGTCCCTTTAATAATAATAATAATAATAATAATAATAATAATAATAATAATAATAATAATTTATTATTTATACCCCGCCCATCTGGCTGGGTTTCCCCAGCCACTCTGGGCGGCTTCCAACAGAACATTAAAATACAATATTCTATTCAACATTAAAAGTCTCCCTAAACAGGGCTGCCTTCAGATTTCTTCTAAAGGTCTGGTAGTTGTTGTTCTCTTTGACATCTGAAGGGAGGGCGTTCCACAGGGCGGGTGCCACTACCGAGAAGGCCCTCTGCCTGGTTCTCTGTAACTTGGCTTCTCATAGTGAGGGAACCGCCAGAAGGCCCTCGGAGCTGGACCTCAGTGTCTGGGCAGAATGATGGGGGTGGAGACGCTCCTTCAGGTATACTGGACCGAAGCCATTTAGGGCTTTAAAGGTCAGCACCAACACTTTGAATTGTGTTCAGAAACGTACTGGGAGCCAGTGTAGGTCTTTCAAGACCGGTGTTATGTGGTCTCGGCGGCTGCTCCCAGTCACCAGTCTAGCTGCCGCATTCTGATTAGTTGTAGTTTCCGGGTCACCTTCAAAGGTAGTCCCACGTAGAGCGCATTGCAGTAGTCCAAGTGGGAGATAACCAGAGCATGCACCACTCTGGTGAGACAGTCTGCGGGTAGGTAGGGTCTCAGCCTGCGTACCAGATGGAGCTGGTAGACAGCCGCCCTGGACACAGAATTAACCTGCGCCTCCATGGACAACTGTGAGTCCAGAATGACTCCCAGGCTGAACACCTGGTCCTTCAGGGGCACAGTTATCCCATTCAGGACCAGGGAGTCCTCCACACCTGCCTGCCCCCTGTCCCCCAAAAACAGTACTTCTGTCTTGTCAGGATACAACCTCAATCTGTTATTTATATTTATATTTATATTTATATTTATATTTATATTTATATTTATATTTATATTTATATTTCTATTTCTATTTCTATTTCTATTTCTATTTCTATTATTTACAAAGCGTGTAAAGCTGAATGCAGCCAAGTTAAATGCTCCAGGTCATATGTCTTGTTCCCTTTGCTCTTCATCACTCAACACGGTCTCCTTTTCAACGTCTAGGTTCTGCAAATGACCATCCAAGGCCTGGATGGGGAGGGCTCCCCACAGCATCTTTCCATGAGCAGGAAGGAGAGGCTGGCCACCTTCCATGTCAGCAGGGTCAACTCTTCGGCCACCGTGGTGTATGATTACAGCAACGTAAGATTTGCTGAAACTGGCTCCTATTTTTCCTTTTTTAAAATATATAATCTGTTTATTAAATTTTCCAATACAAATCACAACAAATCACATTGAAATTATTCCCAATTACATTCCAAATTGCAATCCAAATTAATTATACAATTCCAAATTAAAAGAAACATTCCAATTATGTCTAATTATTATAGTAAATTTTTATATATGGACTTCCCATGCCTCGGACGCCGGAGCTTCCCTGATCACCTCCATCAATTGCTTTTCAAAATTCTTTCCAATATTTCCACAGCCGCTGATATATGCCAGCAAGCAGGCTAAATTATAATAAACAATGTCTCTGTGTGGATGAGGTCGATCTTCTTAATTCCAAATGCCACATTCC
Organism: Darevskia mixta; assembly: GCA_034641385.1. Taxonomy (NCBI): domain Eukaryota; kingdom Metazoa; phylum Chordata; class Lepidosauria; order Squamata; family Lacertidae; genus Darevskia; species Darevskia mixta. Next base: position 3,138,447 of record JAWWNH010000025.1, on the reverse strand, counting down.
GACCATCGCCATTTTCTCGTCCTGTTGTTTACCAAACTTCTTCACGCTGCTACTCTCCCCCGCTTGCTTTGCACATACCCCTTTCCAGGAGTGCCAGTCTCTAATATAAATCAAACTTCAATAAACAACCAGAACTGGCTTCTCCCTATGGAGTAGTGCTCTGCCTCACGGGCTCCCCCACACCGATTCAATTCTTGCAGCGCCATTACTTGCGAAGTCGGAAGTCGGAGGTCCTCCATTACTAATAAATCTTTCAGAGTCTTATTTTTAACTCCAACCAGTTTATAAATATAAAATCAGATCTTTTCTGCCAAAATCAATCTCAATCTTTAAAGTCCGCTTGCTATTTCCAAGTGAAAGTGGTTTTTCTGGGAGGGGGTTTCGCCCGTGTTAGGTATAATATTGAGGCAAAACAAGCATAGGGTCCAGGACTCCCCTCCCTTTCTTCCCCGCTTTCACATACCCTTATAAAGTCCATCTCTTCTTCCAGTTTTCTTCTTAGCTGCTGAGGGCTGGAACCATTAGCAATATTCTATTTACTCCTTTGTCCGAGGCATGCCCAAAACTTTTTGCCTAATTAAAATTCCAAGTTCTGGGACTCGTGCACGAACAGGGTGGCTTCCAGGAGTTCCGGCCTCCACGGGTGCTATTAGCCCAGGGCCCCCCCCCGCTCCCCCCAAAGGGTCGAAACAGGTTAAGGGGCATCTGCGGGCCAGCGGCCCTTCCCGTCATCCCAGGAGAGTTAGGGAGGCTGCATACTCCCATAGCAGCCACCAAAATTCCCCGCGGGGGTCAGGAGCGATGTTCTGGGTTCCCCATTATGGACATCTGGTCGACCAGCATGAGAACAGGGTGCTGGACTAGATGGGTCGTTGGCCTGATCCAGCAGCCTCTTCTGATGTTTTCATATGTTTTTATTTATTTGGTGTGGGAAGGGAGAATAAAATGTGTTGTCAAAAGGGCCCATTCTGCTCTGAAAACCAAAAGCCTTGGCATTTGACTCAGCCGCAGTCTTTGCTTACCTGGTGTGTGTGAACAGGAGATGCAACAGAGGAAGGCACAGGGAGAGAAGCTTTTGGGGGGGGCATGGGGGTCTGGGATATGAGGTAGAGCCCTGAGAAGGTGGGGTTGCCCTTGCACATATACCTTGTAGAGATCCAAAATATGTACAGTAAGCCCACAATAAAATACCTTCTGCAATACAGGAACCACAGCTAAATTGACAGCCTTTGCCTTTGAACAGCTCCTGATTGGCTACAGATCTTGGCCAGGACAGTCCTGCTACATCACCAGAATGAAGAAGGAAAACATCCAGAGCCTGGATGCTGCTGTCAAGGTGTTCCAGAACATCCAGGTTAGAATAATTGCCCTAAGTCTACATTCAGAGTTTCCAAGGCATGGAAAGAGCAAATCATGTGGGAAGATTGCTTCTGGACTGTACCATTTCACACAATGCAGCTGGCTGAAATGTCCCACCACCCTCCAAAACAACCACAAACCCAGCCCTGGGACACATAACACCCCGGCCTGCAGTAATCCAAGGACATTGTGATGTGCTGTTTGGGCTGTTTGGGGTAGCGGTTGTCTTTTGAGAGTGGCTAGACGGGGGATCCCTGTCCTTAAGGCTGGCTGCCACTGGTTTGCAGGCAGGACATGAAGGCAGAATGACAACAGACCAGTGCTTTCTCATGTCCCATTGCTTCTCCCTCCCCATCAGGGGAAACTGCTCTTTAGTGCTCATTCAGAGCAAATGGCAATTCCGTTTTTCCATCTGTTGCCATTTGTTCTGATCTATCGCAGGTTTTCCCTCGGAAAGGAGTGGGGCAACAGGGAAACCACTTGGACCCGTGCTTTCTAGGCACACAGGACAAGTGGATGTGTGAACAAGTCCCAAAGAGCTGAAGGGAATCCATCCACACCCACCTGCTGATTGTCGGAACATATTTAAAGCCGCTAGAAAACTATGCGGAACCTTTCCCAGAGGGATTTGGAGGGACTGTGTGAAGCGGTCAGGCTGTGTCAAAGTTTGCCGGGCAATTTGATATTTCAGAGAAACATACAATTGTAGAGTTGGGTGGGGTTCGCCAGGGTCCAACCACCTGCAATGTAGGAATCTCCATGACAGGTAGCCAAGGATGTACCATTAACAAAGAGATCTGTTTTTGCAGCCCAGCCCTCCGGCGTCATCCCTTAAAGAGAACGAGGAGGGAACAGAGGGGCTCCCGGTGCCACTGGCTGACCGTTCTATCCTGGGTACCACCATCAACATCCTCTGTAGCAGCGTCCCCATCTACTGGGCTTAGAGGAGGAGAGATGGGTGAGAGAAGTGAAGACCCAACAGAACATGCACACCAGCAACAAAAGTCAAACTTCCTGCAACAGGGATGCTATGCAAGAGAGATCCCTGAAATGACCCTGTGAGAACACTCAGCCTTTAAGTAGAGATCATAGAATTGCAGAATTGGAAGGGACCCAAAGTGTCATGTAGATAGATAGATAGATAGATAGATAGATAGATAGATGATAGATAGATAGATAGACAGACAGAAACTATCTGTCATGTAGATAGTCAAGTGTGAATTTCATGCTCTTTATTCAGCTCACAGTAGCAAGGAATGAATCTTTCCCCAAAATGTCTGCTATATATACATTATTTACACAATGGGCCCCACGTGATTGGCTAATTCCGGGCTACTCCTGCTGGCCAGTCAGGTTGCGGATTCACTTCCACCTGGAGCTGGATTGGGTGGCTCCTGCGGACCAATCAGACTGCTGCATTCTGGATCCTATTGTTCTAGGACCAAGCAGACTGCTGCATTTTGGATCCTATTGCTCTAGGATTCAGCTCAGTACATAACACACCTCTTTGCTAATGTCTTGGCATCAGGGGATAAAGTCCATTCTCGGTCAATTGCCACGACTTCATCAGAACAAAATTTAAAAAATCCTTCCAGTAGCACCTTAGAGACCAACTAAGTTTGTTCTTGGTATGAGTTTTGTGTGCATGCACACTTCTTCAGATCATCTGGTATCTGCTATTGGAAGGAATTTTTTAAAAAAATTAATTTTGTTTCGACTACGGCAGACCAACACGGCTATCTACCTGTAACTGGAACTATGGAATTCATCAGAACAGAGAGCCACGTGCAGCAAACACATGGATTGAAGCATTGCTAGACTAGGCTGTTTCATGGGAGGGGGAGCCATTGCTCAAAGGCAGAGCCCATGTTTTGCATGCGGAAAGTCCCAAGTTCAAGCCCTGGTATCTCCAAGGTGAAAGGCTCATGCCTGAAATCTTGGGAGTCAAGGAATCAGATGGTGGATGGTCTCCTATCTGCACACACTTCTGGCATGGTATTTCATAATTATTTTATTTCACAAAATTTGTACTCAGCTTGATCGTAAAAAAAGCAACAACCTCAAAGCGGTTTACCCAAAAAAGATAAAACCAAAAATTTACCAATTAGAAACATTAACAACAATAATTTAAGACCTACAAAAGCAGGGTTGCCATACGTCCGGAATTTCGCAGACATACATGGAATACCACAGTCAGAAGCAGTGTCTGGGTGGAAATTGGGCAAAAAAAAAAAAAAAAAAGTCTGCGAAAATCCAGACATGTGGCAAGCATGTCGGCAGTGTCGTTTTTGTCGATTTTCCTTTAAAATTGCTGGAAAACATCATTTTTATTGTGATTTCACCAAAAAAGCTTAAGAACTTTGGGCAAAACCCCCCAAAACAAAACAAACCACCTCAACAGCATTGCTGGGTGGGTGGGGGGACTCAACTTTTGTGTCCAGATTTTCGCTTTTTGAAATATGGCAACCCCACGAAAAGTTAAAATAACAACAGGCTAAAAAGCAGATTAAAACTCCTATCAACCTTCTAAATATCTGGGTTAGGCTGGTTTAAAACTTAAATATTTTTAGCAGGTGCTGAAAAGAGTACAGTGAATGTGTGCAACTGGTTTCAATAGGCAGGGAGTTCCAAAGTGTAGGTGCGGCCATACTAAAAGACTGAGTGTTCGTACAAATGTGGAACAGGTATGACTGTATGTGGCACCTGTAGCAGTGCCAGTTCTGCCAATCAAAGTGGTCCAGTGAGCAAGGCAATCTTGTGGGCAATAACTCTCTCCATGGCAGCTTAGTATGTGCAGGAGAGAAGTCCAACAGAGAGAGAGAGTTTGCTTTCAGATGGGGGGGGGGGGACGGACATCCAGACATTTAATCCACCAGCTGCAATTTGTTATCATCATGTATCCTGGCCCTAAGCAGACGGGAATTCAAGACAAGGGAAAGCAACACATTTTATGTACTAAACCATTTAAGAAATAATAATCTATTGTTATAAGAATAATTCTGCTTGAACATCTCTAGCTGCTGATATCAACCACGCACATCTTTTTATTGTATACTTTGTACTGGTCGTCTGCTGGTTATGTCTCCTTTTTCTTCACGCTGCTTGTCAAATCTATAATCATCAATAAAGTGCAGGAAGCCAAAATCCGAGCTGTTGGGGATGTCTTAATAATGCCAGAAAAGATCTGGCCTTGAGTTTGCCGTCAGTTTGCTGGAAGATTCAGGACGTATAAAAATAAGTATTTATTGATGCAGCACATAGCTGAACTATGGAACTCGTTCAGTGATAGCCACCAATTTGGCTGGACAAATTCATGGAGGAAAGAGCTATTGATGGCTACTAGCCATCCAAGTTGGTGGCTATCGCTGCTTCCTGTGGGAGCGAGTTCCATAGATTAACAATCTTAATCCCTTGCTAACATGGTCCCTTGCTAACATGGGCAGACTGTGGCCCACAGCCGATAGACTAGGCTTCTCCTCTCCACGATTTAGGAAACTGCTCAGATAAGATGGCTATTTCCAGTCTTTCAAAGCATCCATGTTCCACCTACAATTCTGGCCTGAAACAGAACGGCTGCTGGTTGGAAGATCACATGAGATCTTTCCTATGAACACATACCAAACGGTTTAGCAGTGCATCTCTGCTGCTTTCATACGTGTTTTCCCTATTTTAAGACACTGTCTTATATTTTTTTTCCCCTCAAGAAAACGCACTATGGCTTATTTTGAGGGGATGTCTTATTTTTTTATTACGTAAGCATGCACAGAACGACGGCACTGGAAACTTACCAAGTGACGGCGCTGCTGCGATGCTCCTGGGGAGCCGGTTAGTCCGCCTTGTCCCTGAAGGCTGGAGGGATTTTATTCATCGTCCCCCCTTGGGTGGAGCAACAGCCAACAGAGAGTTGTGGCTTTCCCCCCTCCAGCTCAGCCCAGCCGCAGGTGGCTCACGCCGCCGCGCTGTGTTCTCCGGCTGGGCCTCCTCCGTCGGCCTCCTTCCCCTCGGGCCAAGATCCGTTTGGAGCGTGCTCCGGCCGCCTGGCCAAGCGGCCGCAACGGCTCCTTGGCAAGGCCATGCTCGAGTTCTGGGGCTGCGAAGGATGGGACGGGCGCAGAGCTCTTTGTTTGCTTGCTGGCGGCGGGGGGAGAATCCAAGCTGAGCTTTGAGGAAACGGGCACCAGAGAGACCCGCTTTCGCTGGGCGCTCTCTCCTGCTCCTCCTCCGCCGCCTTCCCTCCTCAAAACTCGACAGAAGCCTTGTTTTCCAAGGGGCCTCTTGGGCAACGCGCAGGGCGGCTCGGGGGATTTCGTCGTGGCGGCGAGCAGGGAAAGCCCGTGCCACCTTCCCTCTCCGCCACGGCAGCCGCCCCGTGCGCTATGCGCCGAGCGGAGTTGGGCGAGCGTGCGGATGAAGAGACTTTCGGAGTGCCTTTGTCGCGCCCGCTGCCCCTTCCTGTGCGCCCTGCTCTGCAGAGTTCCTGAGCGCTGCTTCTGGGGCTGACTGGTTTTGGTGGCGGGATTGGACGCCCAGCCCCGCCTCTTCCTTGGCGCCCTCCAGAACTGCGCCTATCACCATGGCTTATTTTCGGGGTACGGCTTATATTTCGCAAATGCGAAAAAATCCTGCTATGGCTTATTTTATGACTACGTCTTAAAATAGGGGAAACAGGGTAACAGCAGAGCTCTGCCAATGCACAGGGAGGGTTCACTTTGTGCTGCGGACAATGGGGAAAGGTAGGACAAAGGCATTATTGATGACACGGAATGCTTATCCTTGCTTCAGCTCACCCACAGTTAACCTCATACAAAGTGCTGATGGAATAAAGGAATATCCCACTGTTATAGGAATTCTAAGGTCTTATATATATATAAATCAATGTTCATAAATGCACAAGGCAAACACATACATAAGTATATAAACCCCGTGTCTGAAACAGTACAGGAGAGCAATCCTGAAGCCATTTTGTCTCTCCCAAATTGACCTCAAATATTGACCTTTCTCTGTAAGGAGGAAGGAAATGGGAAAAGCTCTCCAATTGTCTTTGGACTGTAGGGGCTTACACCTCCCTTTTCAAATACAGTCTGGCAAGTATCTGTTAAGCTGAGCACACTATCAATATGTGTAAGAGACTCGGGAACTAAATATTAACCATCTCAAATATTTGAGGCTCCTCAGAAAAGGCAATCAGATAAGGCATTATCAGGTATCCTGGCAGACGGGAGAGAAGCAACACACTCAAATTTCTGCTGGGGACCACCTCTTTCTGTGATGTATGTACGATGTTTGGGGGGGGGTGGTCATGAGCTACATGGTAAAGGTAAAGGGACCCCTGACCATAAGGTTCAGTCACGGACGACTCTGGGGTTGCAACGCTCATCTCGCTTTACTTGCCGAGGGAGCCGGCGTACAGCTTCCGGGTCATGTGGCCAGCATGACAAAGCTGCTTCTGGTGAAGCAGAGCAGCGCACAGAAACGCCGTTTACCTTCCTGCCGGAGCGGTACCTATTTATCTACTTGCACTTTGACGTGCTTTCGAACTGCTAGGTTGGCAGGAGCAGGAACCAAGCAACGGGAGCTCACCCCGTCGCGGGGATTCGAACCGCTGACCTTCTGATCAGCAAGCCCTAGGCTCTGTGGTTTAACCCACAGCGCCACCCGTAGGGCAGCAATACAGGGTAGGTATTTTCAAAAGTCTGTATAAGAGCTTGCACCCAAATGTTCTGGGTTCCTCTCCTCCCTCCCTGTGTGGGGTGAGTGGGGGACCCTGTTACAACAGTTTAATAAAGATCAGACTTACTAGCTGCTTTGCTTCTCAATATTCTCTGGTTGGCCTGTTATTTTCTCCTACCGATAGAGAACCTACATAAGGACTCTATATGGGCTCTTGGATACCCCATAAGGGAAAAAGGAGCAGTTTCCCCCCCTTATAACACCACCCTTCCAGAAAGGTGGGGCTGCCAACCCTAATATGTATTGGTCTCCTGGATAAGGTGGCTATTCACCCAGCAGATTACATGATGCAAACACATTTGGGATTCCTGTGTCCATGCACAATGGGATGGTCTGGCACCCACAGGGGAAATTTTGTAGGTGCCCAGCCCCCCCCCCCCCCAGATGGTGCCAGTGCTGGGGATTAAATTGTCCCCATCTCTCTGGGCAGAGGGGTCTGCCTTATGTATTCTTTTCTGAAGAAGGCAGCCCACACCACTGTCTGTCTGAAAGTTAGTGAAAATATTGTTATAGCTGGGCCTGCAAGCACCCACATTTGCACCCACAGGGAGTTGGCAAAAAACAGGTGTGTTGTTGCCATACAGATTACTGGGTGGGCCTTGCCCATCTCCCTTCGCCAGATGCCACATCATCCTAGAGGTGGAAAGAAGAACAAGAAGGCCTTTTGCCAGAGTCTGGGGCTGTTAGCTGGGAAGAGACACAGAGTCTTTTCTTGCTCTGCGCTGGACCCAAAGCCATGGTTTTGGGGTCCTCCTAGGAACCCATAATGGGCAAGCAAGATCTGTTGGAATGTTACTGAGGTCCAGCGCCGAGGGCCTTCTGGCGGTTCCCTCGCTGCGAGAAGCCAAGTTACAGTGAACCAGGCACAGGGCCTTCTCGGTGGTGGCACCCACCCTTCAGATGTCAAAGAGAACAACAACTACCAGACTTTTAGAAGACATCTGAAGGCAGCCCTGTTTAGGGAAGCTTTTAATGTTTGATGGATTATTGTATTTTAATATTTTGTTGGAATCCACCCAGAGTGGCTGGGGAAGCCCAGCCAGGTGGTCGGGGTATAAATAACATTATTATTATTATTATTATTATTATTATTATTGCTGCTGCTGCTGCTGCTGCTGCTGCTGTGAGCCCTTCCATACTCTGCTCAAACTGTATTCTGTGAGAAAATAAAACCGTATATCCTAAAGACCCCACAGGGAGCTTCATTCCAAAGGACCAGCACTGTCTGTACAGCCCAAAGCCTCTCACTGCTCAGAGTTTGCATGAAACAATATGGCTCCTTTTGTCAGTGCTACCGGTTTTGAGCTTTAACAAAGCTTGGTCTGTCGCCCTTCCCCACAGGGATGACATCACATCTGGGGCTTATCTATGTTCCCGCTATATGATGTTTGTACCAGTGTATATATGATGTTTGTATCGGACTGTGCAGCTGTTCGTCCTATGGCTCCCAGTGGATGGGTCACATCTTGCTGGGCTCTACGCCCTTAAAAACAATAAATCTTATTAATCAGCCGGACTTTGCTGTTTGATTTATTGCCAAGGACTCATTAATCTTCTTCCGTTTGCCAAGAAGCTCTGCTATGCTTTGAAGAAGGAGAAGAAAGGTTTTGAAAGCAGTGTCCACGCAGAAGGAAGCGGCTGGACGCGGAACGCAGCTGAATATATAGGCTGTGGGTGCCGGGGTTCGTTAACCCCACACCTCAGCCCGCTGCGTTTGATTACGGTGGACAAGGCCGTAATCACAATACTGCAGGAAGCTGAAACAGGGTGTCTGAAGAAGGAACGTTTCAGAACAAGCTTGCGCAGGAGTCCTCTGCACAGACAGACAGACAGACAGACAGATGACTGAATAATACATTTCCACAGCAGCTGAGCACAAGGCTCCCTTTTAAAGTGGTGGCTCAGAGAAGGCACCCTCTGCTATGAATAAGTGAAAGCTCCTGTGTCTGAGGGAGGCTGATCAGAGAGGGGCAGGCTCATCCAAAGATGTTGGGGGAAAGCCTTAGGGGTGCATCGTCACTCACACTGGGCAAAATATATCGGCCATAATATAGACATGGAAGCATGGGAACGATTGTGGAATACAGCATGTTATAGTTTAAGAGAAAATTATATCAGAATGATATATCATCGGTATCTAACACTGAGTAAACTGGCAAAAATGTGTAAATCTAAATCAAACAAGTGTTGGAAATGTAAAGAGAGAGAAGGTTCTTTTTATCATATGTGGTGGCCTTGTAGTAAGGTTAAAGCTTACTGGGAAATGATATATAATGAATTGAAAAGGATGTTCAAAATAACCTTTGTAAAAAAAAAAAAAATAACACCAGAAGCTTTTCTTTTGGGAATTATAGAGACAGAACTACCTAAATTGTATAGAAATTTATTTATGTATGCACACGAAAGCTCATACCAAGAACAAACTTAGTTGGTCTCTAAGGTGCTACTTAGAGCACTTTATTTTGTTTTGACTATGACAGACCAACACGGCTACCTACCTGTAATTGTTAGTAAGGTTAAATGTACAATGATTATGCTTACCCTTGTGAGAGAGGGGGATGAATGTTGCTTCCCACAGTGAGAGGGGGGACGTATGGAAAATTTAACCGTTAAGTTATGTGCTTAAAAATTGTAAAAATCAATAAAACAAATTGGGTGGAAAAAAAATAGATGGGCCCTTGGCCTGATCCAGCAGGCTCTTCTTATGTTAAGGCCCTTTAAAAAACACAATATAGCAATGCAGTATATTTCTGGATCGCATTCACAGTGGGGAGCAGGCATTTGGTGATGTTGTAAGAGTGCTTCTTGGCAGGAACATCAGGGGAATTTAGTGGGCAGTCCATGACAAGATTGGGGAGCACTTGACCCAGTGGAGAGGGTGGGCTCAAGGAGGGCACAGGCATGGCTTGCGTTCCTTTAAGGGCCCTCACTTCCCTCAAGGATCTCCTTGAGGGCTCGTGGAAGCCTTCCAAGAATCACAGAATCACACAGAATCACAGAATCATAGAGTTGGAAGAGACCACAAGGGCCATCCAGTCCAACCCCCTGCCAAGCAGGAAACACCATCAAAGCATTCCTGACAGGTGGCTGTCAAGCCTCTGCTTAAAGACCTCCAAAGAAGGAGACTCCACCACACTCCTTGGCAGCAAATTCCATTGTCGAACAGCTCTTACTGTCAAGAAATTCTTCCTAATGTTTAGGTGGAATCTTCTTTCTTGTAGTTTGAATCCATTGCTCCGTGTCCGCTTCTCTGGAGCAGCAGAAAACAACCTTTCTCCCTCCTCTATATGACATCCTTTTATATATTTGAACATGGCTATCATATCACCCCTTAACCGTCTCTTCTCCAGGCTAAACATACCCAGCTCCCTAAGCCGTTCCTCATAAGGCATCGTTTCCAGGCCTTTGACCATTTTGGTTGCCCTCCTCTGGACACGTTCCAGCTTGTCAATATCCTTCTTGAACTGTGGTGCCCAGAACTGGACACAGTATTCCAGGTGGGGTCTGACCAGAGCGGAATACAGTGGTACTATTACTTCCCTTGATCTAGATGCTATACTCCTATTGATGCAGCCCAGAATTGCATTGGCTTTTTTAGCTGCTGCATCACACTGTTGACTCATGTCAAGTTTGTGGTCTACCAAGACTCCTAGATCCTTTTCACTTGTACTGCTCTCAAGCCAGGTATCACCCATCCTGTATTTGTGCCTTTCATTTTTTTTGCCCAAGTGTAGTACTTTACATTTCTCCCTGTTAAAATTCATCCTGTTTGCCTTGGCCCAGTTCTCTAATCTGTTAAGGTCATTTTGAAGTGTGATCCTGTCCTCTGGGGTATTAGCCACCCCTCCCAATTTGGTGTCATCTGCAAACTTGATCAGGATGCCCTCAAGCCCATCATCCAAGTCATTGATAAAGATGTTGAATAAGACTGGGCCCAAGACAGAACCCTGTGGCACCCCACTAGTCACTTCTCTCCAGGATGAAGAGGAGCCATTGATGAGCACCCTTTGGGTTCGGTCAGTCAGCCAGTTACAAATCCACTGAATGGTAGCATTGTCTAGCCCGCATTTTACCAGCTTCTTTACAAGAATATCATGGGGCACCTTGTCAAAGGCCTTGCTGAAATCAAGATAGGCTACATCCACAGTGTTCCCTTCGTCTACCAGGCTTGTAATTCTGTCAAAAAATGAGATCAGATTAGTCTGACATGACTTATTTTTCAGAAACCCATGCTGACTTTTAGTGATCACAGCGTTCCTTTCTAGGTGCTCACAGACCGTTTGCTTAATGATCTGCTCTAGAATCTTTCCTGGTATTGATGTCAGGCTGACTGGGCGGTAATTGTTTGGGTCCTCTCTTTTCCCCTTTTTGAAAATAGGGACAACATTTGCCCTCCTCCAGTCTGCTGGGACTTCACCTGTTTTCCAGGAATTCTCAAAGATTACTGCCAGTGGTTCTGAAATCACCTCTGCCAGTTCTTTTAATACTCTGGGATGTAGTTCATCTGGCCCTGGAGACTTGAATACATCTAAACTAGCCAAGTGTTCTTGTACTACCTCCTTACTTATTCTGGGCTGTGTTTCCCCTGCTGAATCATCTGCTCCATATTCTTCAGGTCGGGCATTGTTTTCTTTTTTGGAGAAGACTGAGGCAAAGAAGGTATTGAGGAGTTCTGCCCTTTCTGCGTCCCCTGTTCGCATTTCACCATCTTCTCCTCTAAGTGACCCCACTGTTTCCTTGTTCTTCCTTTTGCTACGGACATACCCATAAAAACTCTTTTTATTGCTTTTAACCTCTCTAGCAAGCCTGAGTTCATTCTGTGCTTTAGCTTTTCTGACTTTGTCTCTACATGTGCTGGCTATTTGTTTGAATTCCTCTCTGGTGGTTTCCCCCTTTTTCCATTTCTTGTACATATCCCTTTTAAATCTTAACTCAGTTAAAAGTTCTTTAGATAGCCACCCTGGCTTCTTTAGGCACCTTCCATGTTTTCGTCGCATTGGTACTGCTTGAAGTTGTGCTTTTAATATCTCCCTTTTAACAAACTCCCATCCATCATGAACTCCCATCCCTTTTAGTATTACTGACCATGGGATCACATCCAGCATTTCCCTAAGTTTTCTGAAGTCGGCTTTCTTAAAGTCTAGAATTTGAGTCTTAGTATGCTTGGTTGCTCCTTTCTGATGTATAATAAACTCCAGAAGAGCATGATCACTCCCACCTAATGATCCTGCCACTTCTACCCCACTAACCAGGTCATCACTATTGGTTAGGACCAGATCTAAAATGGCTGATCCTCTTGTTGCTTCTACCACTTTCTGGACAATGAAGTTGTCTGCAAGGCCAGTGAGGAATCTGTTCGACCTTATGCTCTTGGCTGAGTTTGACATCCAACAAATATCAGGATAGTTGAAATCCCCCATTACTACTATCTCATTTCCTTTTGAATGCTTGGTCATCTGTTCCAGGAAGGCATCATCTATGTCCTCAGTTTGGCTCGGGGGTCTATAGTAAACTCCCACAATGAGATCACTGTTATTTTTCTCTCCCTTAATTTTGACCCAGATACTCTCAATTTGGCCTTGAAGTTTTAAATCATGGATCTCTTCACAGGTATACACATCCCTGACATATAATGCCACTCCTCCTCCTTTCCTGTTTGGTCTATTTCTCTGAAATAGATTGTATCCCTCTATTACTACATTCCAATCATGAGACTCATCCCACCAGGTTTCAGTGATGCCTATTATGTCGTATTTAGTTTGCTGTATCAAGAGCTCAAGTTCATCTTGTTTATTTCCCATGCTCTGTGCATTTGTATACAGACATTGAAAACCATTGATCATTCCCCCTAGTCTCCTACTTAAGGATTTTTTCCTCCCACCACTAGGTTTAATTGGAAACTCAGGCCAGGACGTTGTGCTAACAAATACACCTAACAGGAAAAAAGAACATGGGCATATCCAATTATAAAGTTGGCAAGATTCAGAAAAGCAAACACTTTATCTCTTTTCTTTTCTTTTTTGTATAATTTTTTTATTAAGTTTTTCTATTTTACGTTTTAGAATATTCATTCAAACAACCTTAAAATATCAATGACTTCCCCCCTTCTCTTTCCATGGTTCAGTTTGCTTGCCATAAATCCCTGCATATTTTGCATAAACTACTAAACCATTCAGTACAGTGGTACCTCGGGTTAAGTACTTAATTCGTTCCGGAGGTCCGTTCTTAACCTGAAGCGTACTTAACCTGAAGCACCACTTTAGCGAATGGGACCTCCTGCTGCCGCTGCACCGCCAGAGCACTTCTGAGCATTTCTGTTCTTAGCGGAGTTCTTTAACCTGAAGCGTACTTAACCTGAGGTACCACTGTATTCCATTATTAAGGTAAAGGTAAAGGGACCCCTGACCATTAGGTCCAGTCGTGTCCGACTCTGGGGTTGTGGCACTCATCTCGCTTTACTGGCCGAGGGAGCCGGCGTACAGCTTCCGGGTCATGTGGCCAGCATGACTAAGCCACTTCTGGCGAACCAGAGCAGCGCACGGAAAAGCCGTTTACCTTCCCGCTGGAGTGGTACCTATTTATCTACTTGCACTTTGACGTGCTTTCGAACTGCTAGGTTGGCAGGAGCTGGGACCAAGCAACGAGAGCTCACCCCTTCGCGGGGATTCGAATCGCCAACCTTCTGATCAACAAGCCCTAGGCTCTGTGGTTTAACCCACAGCACCACCCGCATTATTACATCCATCAAAACTTACTTACACTGTTGAATTTATCTCAATGCTGCCAATGTTTTTAAGTGTACACAATTTTCACCCATATATTCAATAAACATTTTCCAATCTTCTTTAAACCTATGTTCTTCTTGTTCTCTTATTCTATAAGTCTGCAAGCTATGCATATTCCATCAGTTTACGTTGCCCTTCTTCTTTAGCTGGGACCTCACTCGTTTTTCCATTTTATACTTTACCTCTTTCCAAGCCCCTGAGAAAGGACCTGTGGAAGGGCTGTCCTCAAGCCCCTGGAATCTGCACCTTTGGAATTGCTTGGAGGGGCTGGTTGAGGGGCACAAGGTCAAGGCCGGCAGAGGGAGCAGAAAGAGCAGTGGAGTCAAGAACATCAGAAGAGGCTGCTGGATCAGGCCAATGGCCCATCTAGCCCAGCAACCTGTTCTCACAGTGGCCAAGCAGATGTCCTAACGGGAAACCTACAAGCAGGATTTGATCACCAGAACACTTGATCACCCCTCCTGCAGCTTCCAGCAACTGGTATTCAGAAGCATTTACTGAGGCAGAGCATAGCTGTCATGCTTAGTAGCTGTTTTTGGGTTTTTTTGGAATAATTTTTATTATTTTTCCAATTAAACAGTTTTAACAAATCAAAAACAAATAATTTCTCATACATCTTTGCTCTGCCGAGCTGTGACTTCCCTCCCTCCCGTCAGCAGGTTTTCTAATCCATTCTTTCCCTGCAGTTTCTTTCTTTAACTTATTCACAATGTCATAGGGTTATTCCAATCCCGCTAGTGTTTTCAAACTTCCACGGTTCAATCTTAAATAATCAACAAACTTACTCCATTCTCTTTGGAATTTCGCTTCATCCTGGTTTCGTACCTTGCCGGTTAGTTTTGCAAGTTCAGCATATTCCACCATTTTTGTCTGCCACTCCTCTATCGTTGGTATTTCTTGTGTTTTCCATCTTTGGGCTATCCATGCTTAGTAGCTGTTGGTAGCCACACTGCCTCTGTGAATTTGTCCAATTTTTTAAAATCATTTTAATGTTGACTTTTAAATTGTTGTAACCTGCCCTGGGACCTTAGGGTGAAGGGTGGGTGATAAATTAAGATAACATCATCATCAACAACAACTTCAGGGTTGCACTCCTCTGTTCCCTGGAACAAATAGAGAACCTGCTCTCTGCTAAACAATATGGAACCCTCCCTGGGAATAATGAAGAAATGTCAAAAGAATCATGCTGGACAAGGGGCATCGACATGGAGACTTCAACTTGCTGGATTTCCAACTCCCATTTCCCCTCCTCATTGACTGTGCTGACTGAGGGTGATGGGAGGTGGAGTCCAACCAAGAGCAAGTGGAGTAATCCATGTGACCTGCTCCTGAGACTGGAGGCTCCCTAGCCCAAAGGCTCATGGGAGGAGCCATGGCTTATTCATTTATTCATTTACTGGTATATTGCATTTCTATCCCATCTTTTTCTCCAAGACTTCAAGGTGACGTCCATAGCTCTCCCTGTCATTTAATCCCCACTGCAACCCTGTGAGGTAGGTTAGGCCGAGAGGCAGTGACAGGCCTTCAAGGTCACCCAGTGAGTTTCATGACCAAGGGGAGATTTGAACCCTGGTCTCTCTCCCAGGTCCAAGTCCAGCACTCTAACTGCCACACTACCACAGTTTCTCAAATGATTTTGAAATGATTGCTTTGAGCACTTCAATCCCTTCAAGAAAGAGCTAGTCAAGGAGGTGAAAAGAGGGCACCTTAACCATGAGTAGATATGTTCGTCATGAGGACAGGATGGCCCCCTCATAAGGACCTCACTTGAGTCCTCAGGAGACCAATGTTTGCAGTTCTCTAAACCACAAGGGCCCTGTTCTTGGGGACAAGGGTCCTCTGAGGCGGCTTAACGGCAAGGACCTCCCTGGCCACTTCTGTGGAACTTGGCTTTGAAGTATGAAGGGCTGGTGGTGGAGAACTAGGTTCTCACACCCAAAAAGCCAAGGGAAGGCCTGGCTCCCAGCCAGGTCAGCAGCCTGGAGGACTTACAGCCCACCTGGGTCACTGCCCCTCTAGGCTGCCATATATCTCTCTCTATATATATATCTGACATGCTCCCTTCAGAGAGCAGGCTGGAAGCAGGGACTGCAGACACAGCCAGGCTATGGAGATCAAGGAGACGATGGAGATTGTCACGCAAGAAGCTCTGCTCCGGGCACCTGCAGTGGTGAGTCCCTCCCTGCATTGAGATGGGAGTCTTTTCTTTCTTTCTTTCTTTCTTTCTTTCTTTCTTTCTTTCTTTCTTTCTTTCTTTCTTATTAACTCACATACGTTCTGAAAATAAATTTTCTGATTTTTAGCACACCGTAGGCTGTTGCATATGCATGGGATCATGCTTATTATTATCTGCATTCTTCAAAACAACCACTTTATTTCTTAAGCTGCAAATGTAACAAGACGACGACGACGATAGAAACAAGAAGAACATTCCACCAATCCTAATTTAAATGTATACGTTTATCTAGGCAGCTCATACATCCAAAAAGGTATCTAATCAAGACCAAGGACTAAATCAATTGGAGATGCTACCTACCGGTATTTATATTTTTATTGGGTTTTGCAAGATAAATGAAACCACGTATCACATTTCACAAACAATAACAACCAAGAAAAACTAACATACAAATAGGGAAAGTCAGTACTGAGATGTCTATGTATGAATCAATCAATCAACCAACCAATCAATCATAGAAGTGTAGAATTGGAAGGGGACCCAAAGGGGTTCTCTAGTCAAACCGCCTGCAATGCAGGAATCTCAAATAAAGCATCCATGACAGATGGCCATGCTGACCTTTAAAGCCCTAAACGGCCTCGGTCCAGTATACGTGAAGGAGCGTCTCCACCTCCATCGTTCTGCCCGGACACTGAGGTCCAGCGCCGAGGGCCTTCTGGCAGTTCCCTCACTACGAGAAGCCAAATTACAGGGAACCAGGCAGAGGGCCTTCTTGGTAGTGGCGCCCGCCCTGTGGAACACCCTCCCAGCAGATGTCAAAGAGAACAACTACCAGACCTTTAGAAGACATCTGAAGGCAGCCCTGTTTAGGGAGGCTTTTAATGTTTAATAGATTATTGTATTTTAACATTATGTTGGAAGCCTCCCAGAGTGGCTGGGGGAACCCAGCCAGATGGGTGGGGTATAAATATTATTATTATTATTATTATTATTATTATTATTATTATTATTATTATTGCCATCCAACCTCTGCTTAAAAACCTGCAATAAAGGAGAGTCCACAATCTCCTGAGGAAGTTCATTCCACAATGTTATACAGGTAAGTATAATCATATCTGGGTGTTTAAAGTGTTGTATTCCTCCGGAGGTCCACATGTCTTTTTTCAGTCTAGATAAGGAGTTCTGCAGGTTCTTTACCTTTCATGACTCAGAGATCTTCACTGAAGGGTTTTAAGCAGAGGTTGGATGGCCACCTGTCAGGGATTCTTTAGCTGGGATTTCCTGCATTGCAAGGGGTCAGACTAGATCAGTGTTTCCCAACCGGTGTGCCGCGGCACACTACTGTGCCGCGAGACACCGGCTGCTGTGCCGGGCTCCGGCTGCCACCTGGCCAAAATGGCCGCCACCCTAAAAGGAGGAGCGCTCTGCGAGCGCTCCAACCGCCAGCCACCTGAGAAGCCTCCCGCGGCTCCCGCCGCCGCCTTTCCAAGCGTGGGCGCTTGCCTGGAGGCTCACACACCAGCCTCGGCAAGGACCCAGGAGTCCCGGCTCCAGCTCCGCCCTTTGTTCCGTCCCCCGCGCTCTGCCCGAGGGAAAGCGCGCGAGAGGAGCCTCCGCCTTCCTCCTCCTCCTCCTCCTGCAAGTCGCCGAGTTTCTCGGGAGCTTCTTCGGGAGACGCTCAGCCCCGATGGCTTGCGGGCAGAGAGAGGCGGCGAGAGGCGAGCGCAATCCTGACATGGTTTGGATACTTTTCAGAGCCAGCCCTTAATCCTCCCCGTTAAAATAAAACTAGGAAAGGGTGAAAGTTGGTCTGGATCTCGAAATAGCCGGTAGATGGAGAGGAGGGTGGGGTGGGGGACGTGGGACGGACAGACGGACCGACGACAGGGAGAGAGGCAGGAGGATTTGGGTTTGAATGAAGTTTACTGGCGGGCGCATTCCTCGGTCACTTTGCGGCGCAGCTATTTCCAGAGGCGAGCAGGGTTCCGAGTGCGTGCGGAGCGGAGCCTGCGCGCTGCGCGCACGCGAGCTCCCTCGCGGTGTAGCAGGGGCTAGGCGCGTGCAGGAGAGGACGCCGCGCTACAGCTGATCCCAGAGGTAACTCTGGGTCAGGAGACCCGGCGCAGCCGGGTCGGGGAGGAGCGGTGTGCCGCGAGATTTTTTTAATGAAACAAGTGTGCCGTTGCCTAGATTAGGTTGGGAAACACTGGACTAGATGACTCTCGGGGTCCTTTCCAACTCTAGTTCTGTGATCTACACTGCAGCTACTACAGACTTTAGGGTGCCTTTTTAAATAAGCAGCAGTGTAGCTTGAGCAATCGAGAAAGCAAAAGACAACTTCAGGTCAGCCTTAGAGTCCTACGTGTTTTAAGTAACACCGGCTTCCCTTAGTTGCACCCACTTACAAAGGAGTAATCCCCACTGAACTCACTGGGACTTGCTTCTCTGTAAGCATACAGGTTTGTGCTGCTAGGGACTCAGGAAATACTTGATCTTGGCTGAGGATTGTGCAAAACTGTGTTGCAATATCTCGTCTCCATTTCACCCACTTCTACCAGGGGGCCTCCAGGCATCCTTTCATTTCACAGTCATGATGACTTGTGTGCATGACGCTCCCCGGGTGGTCACACACAATCCCACTTTCAATACTGTGTGACATGGCACTCCAATCTCTGAGCGGTAAGAGAATCCAGGGTTTCCAGGTGCTTACCCAGGTTTACTGCCCACCTAGCAGTTCAAAAGCACATCAAAGTGCAAGTAGATAAATAGGTACCACTCTGGCGGGAAGGTAAACGGCGTTTCCATGCACTGCTCTGGTTCGCCAGAAGCAGCTTAGTCATGCTGGCCACATGACCTGGAAGCTGTACGCCAGCTCTTGACCAATAAAGCGAGATGAGTGCCGCAACCCCAGAGTTGGACACGACTGGACTTAATGGTCAGGGGTCCCTTTGCCTTTTTACCCAGGTTTAGCTTCCTTGGAATGAAGGTCAGGTAAAGACTGTGGTGTCTTTGGGCTATATGGTTTCATTTACATCTGTATCCAACCTGAACAGAAGACATTCACACCCAAACAGATCTTGCATCTCCTTTAGTCGCAGCCTTGGATCCAGATAAACCAGTTTCACTAGATTTTGAATAAATGTGCAACTAATCATTGCTGTTTTGAATTTTATTGTGTTCTTTTCTTCTTTAGTGGTTAACATAAACTGTTATGTTCAATCAATCAATCAACCTTTATGGGCATACAGAGAAGACTGGAATATATGAATCGAAACATAAAATTGGCACCTGTTCACAGGAGGAGATGCTTTAAGATAAAACTATACAGGCCTAGTAAGGTTAAAAAGCACCACTCAGGTCTTATGACGACATAGTTTCATAGCATGGGTAGGCAAACTAAGGGCTGGGGGCCAGATCCGGCACAATCGCCTTCTAAATCCGGCCCGTGGACGGTCCGGGAATCAGCGTGTTTTTACATGAGTAGAATGTGTGCTTTTATTTAAAACTAGTAGACTTTAAGCCCGTTAAATTAACGGGTGCTAGAACATCATGGAAAGCGGGGACGGCGAGAACTTGCTGAAGTGCTCGATGTACTTGGGCGCCCCGGCCAGCGCCGAATGGCCCTTCAGCAGGCAGCGCAGGAGGCGCATCGCAGCGGCGGCGGCACTGGCACCAGCCAGGCCCCGGCAGGTCAACTCAGCCACCACTTGTAACGGCCGCTGCCGCTTAGAAGTAAGTCCACGCGAGCGCGCAACCACCGCTTCAACAGCCCGGCCGCCCGAAGTCTCTGCGCTCCAATCCCTGTGCCAGTGAGGCACATGCGCAGTTTCGCCCGGCCGCCCGAAGTCTCTGCGCTCCAATCCCTGTGTCCGTGGGGCACATGTGCAGTAGGACACAGGGACGGACACAGGGACTGGACGCAGAGACACTTGCACTTTATTACTGTAGATGCATCTCTGGGTTATTTGTGGGGCCTGCCTGGTGTTTTTACATGAGTAGAAAGTGTGCTTTTATTTAAAATGCATCTCTGGGTTATTTGTGGGGCATAGGAATTCATTAATTCCCCCCCCCCCAAAAAATATAGTCCGACCCACCACAAGGACTGAGGGACAGTGGACCGGCCCCCTACTGAAAAACTTTGCTGACCCCTGATCTAGACTGACACACACTCCAACCCAAGTTGGCAATTATTTGGGATTTGTGAAGCACCTGAAAAAAACCTCTCTGCATGTATCACACCCACTTCTCTCCCCCCCCCCGCCTCTCCCCCTGCAAGGACTACCATGCCCTGGATCCGGAGTTCGTGGGCTGTCCCTGCTGCGGCTGCTGCGACTGCTGTGGCTGCTGCGACGGCTGCGACTGCTTCTCCTCCTGCCCCACCTGTTGCGGCTGCTGCCCCAACTGCTGCCCCAGCTGCTGCCCCCCCAGCTGCGCCTGCTGCTGCCGCTGGTGCTGCTGCCTGCCCAGGCTCCTCCTCCACCTGCCCAAGATGCCCAGCTGCCCCGTGCACATCAAGAGGCTCCTGATCATCGTGGTGATTGTCGTCCTCATCGTGGTCATCATCGTGGGGGCTCTCCTGATGGGCCTGTACGTCACCCAGGTGCACACGGAGGCGGTGAGCAGAGCATGGATGCTAGGGGACATTTAGGGCAGGTGTCGCGGGACACCAACCCATAGCTGTCAACCCTCCCTTTTTCTGCGGGAAACTCCCTTGGCTGCCAATAAGGAGTCTGAGACCGACTGGGGGCGGAGCTTGCATGCCTTGTGCAGCCAGACCCTCACGCCCAACCAGACAGACAGCCTGCCTGCCGTCTACGCGCTCGCTCTTTCGCTCACCCGTTCGCGCGCAGCCTCTGGGGCGCAGGGTGGCGAGGCTACTTGGTGCCATTGCACCGCCCTCGCGGCATCCCTTATTTTCAAATCTGAAAGTTGGGAAAAATCCCTTATTTTCAAATCCGAAAGTTGACAGCTATGCACCAACCAGTACGGCCAACGTTCAGGGATGGTGAAGGTTTACAGCGGGTGACCCTTCCAACTCTACAATTCTGTGATTCTAGGCCAGGCATAGGCAAACTCAGCCCTCCAGATGTCTTGGGACTACAACTCCCATCATCCCTAACCATAGCTGTCAACCCTTCCTTTTTTTGCGGGAAACTCCCTTATTCCAATGCCGTTTCCTGCTGCTATCCCAGATTGTTGATATCCCTTAAATTCCCCGGATTTCAAAGGAAGCAGCTCCTCTCCCTTCCTGCCAGCCAGGGAGGCTCCTCAGCTGCGTTGCTCGGCTGCCAGTAAGGAGTCTGAGACCGACTGGGGGCGGAGCTTGCATGCCTTGTGCAGCCAGACCCTCACGCCCAACCAGACAGACAGCCTGCCTGCCGTCTACGTGCTCACTCTTTCGCTCACCCGTTCGCGCGCAGCCTCTGGAGCGCAGGGTGGCGAGGCTACTTGGTGCCATTGCACCACCCTCGTGGCATCCCTTATTTTCAAATCCGGAAGTCTGAAAAAATCCCTTATTTTCAAATCTGAAAGTTGACAGCTATGTCCCTAACTAGCAGGACCAGTGGTCAGGGATGATGGGAATTGTAGTCCCAAAACATCGGGAGGGCCTATGCCTGTTCTAGGCTGTAGTACCAACAAGATCAGGGCAGGGTGCACCCCTGGATTAGGAAAGGTGTGAAATGAGCGGAGCCCAGGACAAAATGTTGCAGCGTGATGTCTTCCTGTTCGAGGCTCCAGCCTGCCATGACCTTTCCCAGGATATTCCATTACATATCCTGCCCTGGTTTTCTGCCTGTCCTCCAACCAGCAGTGAAAATTCGGTGTCCGCTGAGCATACTTAGTTCCTACCCGCCCGGGAGGGGATTATACCTCCACAAACTGTTGGGTTCTCCAGGTTTGATGATACTTCCAGCTTTTTGGCACAGATCGTAATCTTTTAGCGACGGAAGACTAGGCCCTTGGTCAATGAGTTTGCTAAGGATTGGGGCCCGCTGCAAGGCAGGGGATGCTAGTGGTTGTTGCTGCAGGATACTGGAAAGAAGGGGGAACAAGGCACCTCCTGTTATCACACTCCATCACTTGCAGGTTTTGAAGATGACCATCGATGGCCTGGAAGGAGGAGACTCGCAGCTGAACCTCTCTATCGAAGAAGAAGCGGCCACTTTCTATGTCAAGGACCAGACTAACGACCCAGCCACAGTCATTTATGACTTCAGCAAGGTGAGGGGCAACAGGCAAGCGAGTTGTGCCACATCTACACTGCACCAGTGCATAGCTGACTTCCACTGCAGCAGGCTGTTTATACTTTGCTTCTGAATGCTCAAAAGCCGAGCCACCATTCTCCACCCCACAGCATTTTCCGCCTGAGGCCATCACCTCACTTTGCCCACTGATAGGGCCAACCCAGGCTGGGTGAGAGCCGGATTCGCAAATTCATGTAAGAGAATTTTAAGGAGAGTTTTAGCTTTAGCACAGAGGGATTCTACAGTCAGAGCTGACCTAGAAAATGAAGCCACCTTCCTTTCAGACATTGTCTTTTTCTTTCTTTCTTTTTGGTGGCAGGACTCATTGGTACAGAGTACTCAGTGTGGTGTAGTGTGGAGAGCCAGTGTAGTGTAGTGGTTAAGAGCGGTGGACTCGTAATCTGGTGAACCAGGTTCGCGTCTCCTCTCCTCCACATGCAGCTGCTGGGTGACCTTGGGCTAGTCCCACTTCTTTGAAGTCTCTCAGCCCCACTCACCTCACAGAGTGTTTGTGGTGGGGGAGGAAGGGAAAGGAGAATGTGAGCCGCTTTGAGACTCCTTCGGGGAGTGATAAAGCGGGGTATCAAATCCAAACTCTTCTTCTTCTCTTCTTCTGGCACCACCACCCCTTTTTGCTGTCCATGGTAGTCATTTTGGCCTAGCATCCACAGTATTTTTTATCAAGGTGTGAGTACAACCAACACCTCAATTTTTACCAAAAAAAAAGAGCACATCCATTTCCATGCCATCTGTAGCCAAACCTGAAAACTGGTATAAGAACCTAAGACAGGCATCCCCAACCTTCGGCCCTCCAGATGTTTTGGACTACAATTCCCATCATCCCTGACCACTGGTCCTGTTAGCTAAGGATCATGGGAGTTGCAGTCCCAAAACATCTGGAGGGCCACAGGTTGGGGATGCCTGACCTAAGAAGAGACTGCTGGATCAGGCCAATGGCCCATCTAGTCCAGCATCCTCTCCCCCCCCTCCTATACCACTTTATATTTTTAATAAAAATATTAAAGCGGTTTACAGCACATTAAATCAATCAATCAATAAAACAATAGCCGAGCGATGTTCCTCCGGCCTCATGAGGAGCCTCTTCAATAGGGCTGGGTGAGTGTGGGCCACAGTGCGTCACAGTGACCAACCAGATGCCCCAAAAGGAAACCCACAAGCAGGATTCAATCACAAGAGTGCTTTCCCTTCCTGTGGTTTCCGGCAACTGGTATTCAGAAGCATTGTTGCCTCTGACTGTGGAGGCAGAACCAGAGGCGTAGGAAGGTCAGGTGGTACCCGGTGCGGAAAATTTCTTGTCACCCCCCCCCCCATTGATTTATTATTATTATCTTATTTTTTGCCTGCAAAAATGGTTTTACGTTATTTCATATTTTCTTACAAAGGAATAATAACAAGTAATAATAATAAAAAAACTTTTATTTATATCCCGCCCTCCCCGGCCGAAGTCGGGCTCAGGGCAGCTAACACCAGATACATAACATTGGTATAAAACCAAACAATAATTAAATTACCCCCTAAAAACATGTCAAAATCAAATTAAAGTCTAATTAGATGGCTTTCCGCAGGGTTAGGGTTGGGAACAGTAAGTGCGCCACTGAATTGAAATTTCAGCCTTCACAACATAGGAAAACAGCCAAGTAAACAGCTATTTTCTTGGAGGAGGGTCAATATATTAACTGATATGCATGAAATTTCATATATAGCTATATAATCCCTAGTATAGTAAGATAAGACCTTTGGAGCAGGTTTTTTTAAAAAGTTTTTTATGAACCGCCCTAGTAGGGCAGTAAATGTTCCTTGATAATTTGTCACCCCCCCCTCCATGATGGAACCTGGGGCGTCCCACCCCCTTCGCCCTCCCCTCCTACGCCCCTGGGCAGAACACAGCCATCCTGGGTTAGTAGCCATTGATTGCCCTCTCCTCCTCCATGAATTTGTCTAACCCTCTTTTAAAGCCATCCAAGTTGGTGGCCATCCCTTCCTCCTGTGGGAGGGAGTTCCCATGGTTTAATTCTGTGCTGAGTGAAGGACTTTCTTTTATCTGTCCTGAAACTTCCACTATCCAGTTTCATTGGACGCCTGCAAATTCTAGTGCTATGAGAGAGGGTGATTTTTTTTTCTCATCCACTTTCCCCCTGCCTTGGCATCTGACTGTGTACATCCTGCAGAATAGCAAAGGTATTACACTGGGTAATGCAAGATAACCGAAAGCACCTCCTCTGTTTGTTCCCAGTTGCTGATTGGCTACAAACCCTGGCCCGGACAAGCCTGCTATGTCACCAGGATGGACAAAGGGAACATCCAAGGCCTGGACACGATCCTCAAGGAATTCCAGGTGAGGGCAGGAACCCTGCTGAAGGCGGCGGTGGTTTGAAGAAGAGCAGCGGCTGCTCCATGAGAGCAAGGGGGGCCCTGCCCCACCAAACTCAGCCAGCCCTCACTTCATAGCTGTCAACCCTCCCTTTTTTTGCGGGAAACTCCCTTATTCCAATGCCGTTTCTCGCTGCTATCCCGGATTGTTGATATCCCTTAAATTTCCCAGATTTCAAAGGAAGCAGCTCCTCTCCCTTCCTGCCGGCCAGGGAGGCTCCTCAGCTGCCTTGCTCGGCTGCCAATAAGGAGTCTGAGACCGACTGGGGGCGGAGCTTGCATGCCTTGTGCAGCCAGACCCTCACGCCCAACCAGACAGACAGCCTGCCTGCCGTCTATGTGCTCGCTCTTTCGCTCACCCGTTCGCGCGCAGCCTCTAGAGCACAGGGTGGTGAGGCTACTTGGTGCCATTGCACCGCCCTCGCGGCATCCCTTATTTTCAAATCCGAAAGTTGACAGCTATGCCTCACTTGCCTTCCCCCTACCTAACTTACAACCGGGCAAGGGGGTAGACCTGCCTGTCCATTTCCTTTGTCTCATAGAACTCAGCAGGGAAGAGGAGGGGGATGTGGACAGAAGTGGGAGGTGTCTGCTTTGCCTGTCATTGGCTCTAGCGCCACCTGCTGCTGGCCTCCCTGCCTTCCGCCCCATCAGTTCCAAGGAGCACCAGCCACCGCTGGGTTAGGAGCTCTTGCACCTCCTCATCTGAAAGCCTTTGTGGGTTGAGGGTGGCAAATGCACGGTAGGCAGATGATGAGCAGACAGTGGTAGAGCTCACCTCTCCTTCCATGAGACTCTTCTTACGAAGGACGGCAAAGCGGTCGCAGTAGTTCATGTACTGGTGACTTGAAGACTGGACTACTGCAGTGCGCTCTATGTGGGGCTTCCCTTGCACTCGATCCATTGGCATAGTCAGAGGGGTGCTGTGGGTGCGGGCTGCCACGGGTGTCATCACCGAGGGGGGTGACAAAATGGCAAAAAATATGTGTTTTTTAAATATCAATCAATCAAATCTTTATTACGGTCCAAAGACCCAACAATTCATTACAAAACAATACACAATTTCGACAGCCCGCCTTCAGGTTACACAAGCATTTTGTTCAGACTTAGGAATAGGGATCATTGGTTCTTGCAACCACCGATAGAAACTTCGCCACTGCTAATGTTCTGTCATTTGTCCGGTCTTCCAGCAGGAACCTGACATCAGCAGACTGTGTGTGATCGATATCGCAAGTCACTGTGTGTAATATCCCAGAGTCTTTGCTTTAAAGTCTTTAGGGCACCTTCATAACCCAGGCAATAGAGTTGGGTGGGTGACAGACCAATAGAGGTGGCTTTTTTGCCATTGTTTTCTGCCAGTTGCTGACCTACTCCTCATTGTTCAGGTGTTGATATAGACCCTCCCCTAGCTCAAACACTGCAATCTTGAGCCAATGTTTTAGTGCAGCCCACCATGCCTTAGTTGAAATTGGGCATTCACCAGCTTCTAATAAAAGTATGGAGTTGGGGACACAGTTGGGTACCTGAAGCAGAGATTGCAAAAATTTTGCTTGAAAGCCATCTAGCTTTGGCAGGTCCCCATTATGCCAGACATTTGCAGCATACAGGAGTTGGGGGACGGATTTTGCGTTGAAAACCCTTAAGGCTGCTGGTACATACTTGCCGCCCTTTTTAGAATAGAATAGAATAGAATATTTTATTGTCATTGTCCCCTTCGGGGACGACGAAATTACTTGGCTGCTCCATCCACCCAGATAGGGCACTCCACTCAAAAATAAAACAACTACAAAAACACTGATTAAAACCATACACACTGATTAAAACCATACAACTGGTAAGAGTAGATGACTTCAAAGTCCAGGCTTCCCATTCAAGGCCGCGATTGCTCTGGAGAAGAAGCTGTTTCTAAGACGGTTTGTTCTTGTTGTCATCGTCCTGTATCTCCGTCCCGATGGCAAAAGTTCAAATAGACAGTGACCAGGATGCGATGGATCTTTCACTATGTCCAGTGCCTTTCTGTGGCACCTCGTGGCATAAATCTGCTCTAAGGTGGAGAGCGAGCAGCCAACAATGCTCTCTGCTGCCTTAACAACTCTGTCCAACCCCATCCTGTCCTTGGTAGTACAGCTTCCGTACCACACACATAAGCCATAAGTGAGGGGCTTGTGAAGAAGGCGCAGCAGAGACTGTACTTCCTGAGAGTTCTAAGGAAAAACCATCTTCCACAAAAGCTGCTGCTTGCCTTCTATCACTGTGCCATTGAGAGCGTGCTCACTTATGGCTTATGTGTGTGGTACGGAAATATAGTACTGTAAATCATCAAACCATCAATTCTAGCTCCCGGGGGGCCACCTAAATTATATAATTTGGCTTTTGAACGATTGGTATTTTTAATGGTATTATCATTTAGCATTGTTATAATGAGGCTTTTATTGGATTATTGTAATTGAAAACTAATAAGAATTATTTTTTTAAAAAGTTTAAATACTAAAACAGATTAGCATTACCTCAACTTTCTAAGCATCTGGGTGGGCTTGCCTAAACAGGAATTTTTTTTTAGCAAGCACCAAGAAGTGTACATTTATTCATGAAATACAAAATAACCTCTCCTGTCTTCTAGACTGCTCTGAGGGAGAAGGAGGCATTCCTGACAACTCTGGTGGATCGCTCCATCTTGGGCACGACATTTAATATCCTCTGCAGTCACGTTCCAGTCTTTCAGATTTAGTGAGGTGAGTGATGAAGAAAGGTGTGGATTCAAGATGTGCAGAAACTGAGGAGTTATAACTTCATGCCCTAAGAGCTTCCACCTAGACCAGGGGTCAGCAAACTTTTTCAGCCGTGGGCCAGTCCACCATCCCTCAGACCATGTGGTGGGCCAGACTATATTTTTTTGGGGGGGGGGATTAATGAATTCCTATGCCCCACAAATAACCCAGAGATGCATTTTAAATAAAAGCACACTTTCTACTCATGTAAAAACACCAGGCAGGCCCCACAAATAACCCAGAGATGCATTGTAAATAAAAGGACACATTGGGGGACAGGGGGCGGGCGGGTGTGGGGGATTCCCTGGTCCTGAATGGGGTAACTGTGCCCCTGAAGGACCAGGTGCGCAGCCTGGGAGTCATTTTGGACTCACAGCTGTCCATGGAGGCGCAGATTAATTCTGTGTCCAGGGCGGCTGTCTACCAGCTCCATCTGGTACGCAGGCTGAGACCCTACCTGCCCGGAGACTGTCTCGCCAGAGTGGTGCATGCTCTAGTTATCTCCCGCTTGGACTACTGCAATGCGCTCTACGTGGGGCTACCTTTGAAGGTGACCCGGAAACTGCAATTAATCCAGAATGCGGCAGCTAGACTGGTGACTGGGAGTGGCCGCCGGGACCACATAACACCGGTCCTGAGAGAGCTACATTGGCTCCCAGTACGTTTCCGAGCACAATTCAAAGTATTGGTGCTGACCTTTAAAGCCCTAAACGGCCTCGGTCCTGTATACCTGAAGGAGCGTCTCCACCCCCACCATTCCACACTGAGGTCCAGCGCCGAGGGCCTTCTGGCGGTTCCCTCACTGGGAGAAGCAAAGCTACAGGGAACCAGGCAGAGGGCCTTCTCGGTAGTGGCACCCGCCCTGTGGAATGCCCTCCCATCAGAGGTTAGAAGGATCAACAACTACATGACATTTAGAAAACATCTGTTTAGGGAAGTTTTTAATCTGTGATGTGTTAATGCATTTTACTGTTGCTGGAAGCCACCCAGAGTGGCTGGTGGGACCCGGTCAGATGGGCGGGGTACAAATAATAAATTATTATTATATTATTATTATATCCTGCTTGCAGGCTTCCCATAATGGGCACCTGGTTGGCGGCTGTGAGAACAGGAGGCTGGACTAGATGGGCCATTGGCCTGACTTAGCAGGACTGTTTTACTTTCTTATGCCTTGCAGGTGCATGCTAGAAGCGCTTCAGCTCTCCAGAGAATTGCAAGAATGCCGCTTCCCCTGGACTCCCCTTGCACAGAGCTCATCCGCAGGTGGCTTTCTGGGTTTTTGCTTCAGGAGGGATCACACAGCTAATTCTATAAGAGATTTGACCTATGGTGGTTTTGGAGAAATCTGGTTCACTCTGCATTTGAATAGGAACCGGCTCAGTTCACACAGAAACCAAAGCAGCCTTTGAAATCTGCACTTCTCTGAAGTTTGCAAGGAAATTCTCCAGCCAAGATGTGCGCACAAATATATATATATCTGTGGCTTAGGAGAAAAGGCGCGTTAAAAATGTGTGTGTTGGTGCAAATAACATACAAGAATGCATTTTATTAGGAGAAATTGCTTGTGACAGATTCATCCGTCCCGAGTTGCCTATCATTAACACCTCAAGCTGGGACCACAAAGGCAGTCCTGAGCGGGGGTAGGGGGGTAGGGGCTGAGTCCCCTAGATTGCAGGGCGGAGTTATGAATTTCAGTGGCCATGGCAACATCAGGTGCCTGCTCTCTCTCTTTCAGGGCCCAGGGCTCCCCTCCCATAGCTGTCAACCTTCCCATTTTTTGGCGGGAAATTCCCTTATTCCAGCCCCGTTTCCCGCTGCTATCCCGGATTGTTGATATCCCTTAAATTCCCCGGATTTCAAAGGAAGCAGCTCCTCTCCCTCCCTGCCGGCCAGGGAGGCTCCTCAGCTGCATTGCTCACCAATAGTTACAGAGAATAGGATGTCCTTAGACAACAGCACTGTTTGTGCTTTGCTTGCATGTAAAATCAACCACTCTGGCCCAGCCCACAAATACACTCCTTCCAAAAGAGTGTTAAAGGATGCAAAGTCTGCAACACGTTTGTATAATAAGTCATTAATGGATGCCAGAGAGCCAAAAGAGTGAACCTGATCAATCCCCCCATGAAGAATTGACGCTTTTGAATTGTGGTGCTGGAGTCCCGTGGACTGCAAGAAGATCAAACCGATCCATTCTGAAGGACATCGGCCCCGGCTGCTCACCGGAAGGACAGATCCTGAATCAATGCATGAGAAGAGAAGACTCCCTGGAAAAGAGACCCTGAGGTGGGGAAAGATGATGGTGTGTAGCCTGGTGTAAATTAATTTGTAGCCTGGGGGGCTTAGCGCGGCATGGACTGTCCCGGAGAACCATAGACTGTCCCCAGGACAGGTGAGGCTGCTGATCCCTTATTTTCAAATCCGAAAGTTGACAGCTATGTCCCCTCCTTCCTTTTCCTCTTATTTGCACAGCAGAAATCTCAACTTGCTGCCAATGCTGCCTGGCATAATTAGCATCCTGGCATAATTAGCATCCAGGCCTCACATAGGGGAGGGATGTCTCTGCATGTGTGGTAGGAGAGAGAGAGAGAGAGAGAGAGAGAGAGAGAGAGAGAGAGAGAGAAGAATTCAGAAAGAAGCTGGAGATTCCCCCCCCCCCCAGCTCCTCATCTCCCCAGGTTATTATCACGTCTGGTTGGACACGAGCAAAAATGGGAAAGCACTTAAATAAATGATAGGTGTCCAATTTACCCTAACCCAAAGTGGCAGCTGTGCAGTTTCAGGAAGTGGTGAATAATAGATTGTTATGGGTTCTTGCCTCCTTGCAGGCAGCAGATCTGAGAAGAGGCAAGATCCAGGAGAAAGTTAGCTATCGCCTGGAAGAGGAGGGCAATTGATGGTGCCACCCTCCTTCTCGTGTCTTGGTTGCCCCAAGTCTTCCATCATGGGGAGGTTCGGCCGAGCGCATTTTCCTTTGCACTAGCCTCCCTCAAATCCTGGTGCCCTCGAGGTGCTTTGGGACCTCCAGCATCACATGGCCATGATCCCTGGGGCTGATGGGAGTTGTAGTCCAAAACATTTGGAGGGCACCAGGTTGGGGGAGGCAGCTCCAGAGGAAAAGGAAAGCCGTGGCTAGAAGCAACCGCTAAGAATACCCCAATGCCGGCCCTTCAAAGGAGGCACCTGGGAGGCTGTTTTCAGCAGAGCTGACCTTAAAGGGCTCCGTGGGTAGCACACAAAGGAACAAACCCCTAAGATAGGGGTGTCAAACTCCGGCCCTCCAGATGTTTTGAGACTACAATTCCCATCATCCCTGACCACTGGTCCTGTTAGCTAGGGCTGATGGGAATTGTAGTTCCAAAACATCTGGAGGGCCAGAGTTTGACACCCCTGCGGCTAAGACATCTTTCAAGTCCTCCGGTTTGAAGTTTCCACACAGACCCATCGACCAAAGAGAGCTGGCATGGTGCAGTGATTTCAGTGTCCGGCGACTGGAATCACCCGGGAGACCAGGGTTCAAATCCCCACTCAACCATGCGGCTCACTTTGGGGGCCAGCCACTGCCTCTCAGCCTAACCTACCTCACAGGGTTGTTGTGGGGACTAAATGAGCGAGGGGAGAGGCTTGATTATTGTAACTCGCTCTACGCGGGGCTGCCCTTGAAGCTGACCCAGAAACTCCAGCGGGTGCAGAATGCCGCTGCGAGGCTCCTTACGGGGTCCTTGCCGCGGGACCACATTCATCCAGTGCTTTGCCAGCTGCACTGGCTCCCGGTGGAGTACAGGATCAGGTTTAAGGTGCTGGTTTTGACCTTTAAAGCCCTATGCGGCCTAGGACCCTCGTACCTACGGGACCGCCTCTCCTGGTATGCCCCGCAGAGGACCTTAAGGTCCACAAATAACAACATTTTGGAGGTCCCGAGCCACAAGGTTGTCAGACTGGTCTCAATTAGGGCCAGGGCCTTTTCAGTACTGGCCCCAACTTGGTGGAACGCTCTGTCACAAGAGACCAGGGCCCTGCGGGATTTGACATCTTTCCGCAGGGCCTGCAAGACAGAGCTGTTCCGCCTGGCCTTCGGGTTGGACTCAGTCTGATGTTTCCTCCCCTTATGGTTTTGATTATGGGTGATAAATGAAGCGGCATTTTAAATTGTATTTTAACCTGTATTTTAATTAACGGTTTGTGTTTCTTTTATATTTTATTGTAATTTTTATTGGTGTTAGCCGCCCTGAGCCCAGTTTCGGCTGGGAAGGGCGGGGTATAAATAAAATTTATTATTATTATTATTATTACACCACCTTGAGGGCCTTGGACGGAAAAGGTGAGATATCCATGTAATAAATAACAGAAAACCAGGACTTCCCGGAATATCCCATGGCACATTCTGAACTGTACATTCAGTTCTTGTGGGACATGAGCTGGACACCCCACACTTGCTCAATGCTCAGATTATGGGAGGAAAGGTCGGTGGGTCCTCAGTTAAGCCCACAGGCTCCACCCTCCCATTCCTGCTTCTCCCACCAGAGACCCACCTAAGATGTGGGGTGGAAGCCCTCTACGGCCTCTCATTCAAGGGCTGTGCTGCCCTTGTGGGGCAGGATGAACCTAAACCGCCTTCAGTGACCTTTGCTTGGCCTCATTAGTTGAATTACAAAAAAGGAAGTCTACACCGTGAAAGATCCCTGAAACGAGATGAGCGTATATTTATATAGTGATACTAAAAGAAACAATATATTTAATGATTCAAGAACAGACTTGCTTAAGAGAAAAAATACTCAAAAACGTAATAAACTAATTCAAAGAGATATATATAACTCAAGAAAACCTTCCAAATAACTCCAGATAACAAGAAATAACTCCAGATAAACTTCCAAATAACCTTGACGAGTTGCCGGCTAAGATTCTCGTTTCACTGTTATGATCTATCAGTTTCCTCAGAAGGAAAAAAAAGACATTTATATAACTCAAAATAGTTTGTTTGCTATTAAATCTAGGGGGAGGATTAAGGAAACTTCAAAAAAAAACACTCCCAAACAGTAAGTGATAATTATCCAAACTTGGAATTTTAATTTTGCTTCATCCAAAAGGTTAAAAACCTAAACTCAAGTTCAAAAGCAAGCTCCATAGCTTGTAAAACACGTCGACAAGGGGCTATGTAAGCTCACACGATCTTATTGTTACGAAGCTATTGAGTTATTTCTCGTTATCTGGAGTTATTCCTTTTCTGTGCAAATTTGCTTGGGGACTTGCTTTGCTCCACCTGCAGAGGGCGCCCTTGCGCATGCGATTCGCTTGCAAAAAAAAACCAACCTCCGCCGCAGATTATCCTCACCGCTTTCATAACGTTGCTATTTACACATGGAAAGTTCGTGACTTTGCTGCTCTGTTTGGATTGAGAGTTACTTTCAATAAAAAGCATTTACATCTGCTGCCCTGAACGAAGTTGCTTTATTACAATGTGAAGTGGGCAGAGATTAGGGTTGCATTGTCCCA
This sequence comes from Darevskia mixta, assembly GCA_034641385.1. Taxonomy (NCBI): domain Eukaryota; kingdom Metazoa; phylum Chordata; class Lepidosauria; order Squamata; family Lacertidae; genus Darevskia; species Darevskia mixta. Next base: position 3,105,503 of record JAWWNH010000025.1, on the reverse strand, counting down.
ACACACCAGCACCTATAAATAAAAATTAGGTCGTTTCTGGGACTGATCCTGTTGAGGCTGGCAAGCAGAGCAAACAGAAAAGGGACATATTTATTTGGAGCAAAAGTAGCCGTTTGATTATTAAATCCAACCATTTATTTCCTTGAAAACAGCAAAACAAAATGAATTACAGGGGTGCAGATATTTGCAAATACGTAATAATTATTCTATTAAAATTATGCCGCCACAGAAAACCCAGAAGAGAAATATCCCACCAGGCCCCCAGTCAAACCATATCTGCACACCTCAGAGGGTTGCAACATAAGCTGGTCCTACTCTTAATAAAAGCACCACCCAGCACCTGAAAGAATAACCCATCAATATATTCAGCAATATATTGTCTGCTTGGTGCAGACAAGGGGGGCTGCAGCCGGTCATCACCCCCCGCATTCCTTGTGAGCAGCATTAATCCCAAGGAGCATTTTTCCAAAGCCCAAAAAAATGGCCGGACTTCTGTTCACGCCTGAGCCCAGCATAGACTCTCTTTCCAAAACTTTGCAGGGGGTTGGGCTGGATGATCCTTTGGATCCCTTCCAGCTCCACAGTTCTGTGATTATATGAAATTAAACACCTCCCTCGATAGCATACAGGGAACATGGGCCGTTATTTTATGTTTAGAACAGGCATAGGCAAACTCAGCCGTCCAGATGTTTTGGGACTGCAACTCCCATCATCCCTAGCTAACAGGACCAGTGGTCAGGGATGATGGGAATTGTATCATAGCTGTCAACCCTCCCTTTTTTTTGCAGGAAACTCCCTTATTCCAATGCCATTTCCCGCTGTTATCCCGGATTGTTGATATCCCTTAAATTTCCCGGATTTCAAAGGAAGCAGCTCCTCTCCCTCCCTGCCGGCCAGGGAGGCTCCTCAGCTGCGTTGCTCGGCTGCCAATAAGGAGTCTGAGACCGACTGGGGGCGGAGCTTGCATGCCTTGTGCAGCCAGACCCTCACGCCCAACCAGACAGACAGCCTGCCTGCCATCTACGCGCTCGCTCTTTCGCTCACCCGTTCGCGCGCAGCCTCTGGAGCGCAGGGTGGCGAGGCTACTTGGTGCCATTGCACCGCCCTCGCGGCATCCCTTATTTTCAAATCCGAAAGTTCCAAAAAATCCCTGATTTTCAAATCCGAAAGTTGACAGCTATGAATTGTATTCCCAAAACATCTGCAGGGCCAAGTTTGGCCATGCCTGGCTTAGAACATTTGAAAGGAGCAGGGAGGTACCTGCCTGGGCTAGGGTGACACCACTGTCCCTGCTCCTTAACCTCCTTGAGCACTTTGGCCTGTGCCCTTGAACTCTGGCCAGGCCTCTTGATCGCCTGCAGAGAGAGATGGGCTCTAATTGGAAGGGTTGCCTTATCCAAGCCTGGTTTAAAGAAGGGAGGGAGAGGAGGTGGAGGCGAGGGGGCCTTGAAGTGGCCCATCCGCCATCAGTACTCGACTGAGTGGTCATCCACTAGAGTGAGGTGTTCTGCAGAGCTTTGCTGCCCGTCCCTCTCTTCCCCTAGAAGCCAGGGAGACCAGCAGCGGAGCTGGGTGTTCCCCTTGTGGGGTTCTCCTCGAGGTGCCCACTTCACCCAGCATCATGGGAGTGTGGGGTTGACGTGCTGCAGTTGCGTGAGGAAAGGGAGTGTGAGAGGCTTCTCTTGGGCACCCAGCCCTTCAATGCAAGGGATTCTCCACCCATTGTGAAGCTTCTACCTTCCCCAGGGGTGGTCCCTCCCTTCACGCTGCCTGAGGCCAAAGAGAAAGGTCTGCTCTGCTGCCGAAGTCTCCCTGCCCTGCCAAAGCTATGGGCTATGTGGCAGTGCCAACAAAGCGGGGACAGTAGCACCGGGTCATAGCTGTCAACTCTCCCTTTTTTTGCGGGAAACTCCCTTATTCCAATGCCATTTCCCGCTGCTATCCCGGATTGTTGATATCCCTTAAATTTCCTGGATTTCAAAGGAAGCAGCTCCTCTCCCTCCCTGCCGGCCAGGGAGGCTCCTCAGCTGCATTGCTCGGCTGCCAATAAGGAGTCTGAGACCGACTGGGGGCGGAGCTTGCATGCCTTGTGCAGCCAGACCCTCACGCCCAACCAGCCAGCCAACCAGCCTGCCGTCTACGCGCTCGCTCTTTCACTCACCCATTCGCACGCAGCCTCTGGAGCGCAGGGTGGCGAGGCTACTTGGTGCCATTGCACCGCCCTCGCGGCATCCCTTATTTTCAAATCCGAAAGTTTGGAAAAATCCCTTATTTTCAAATCCTAAAGTTGACAGCTATGCGCCGGGTTCTGGTTAGAACCTGTAAGGTTTTGGCGAGATTTCTCGTTGGAATCCGCCGCCACTTCTCCACTGGCAGCGGGGCACCAGCATGGGCACTGCCTCTCGGGGTTCCGCTGGCCCTGACCTTTGCCACCGCTGAATCTCATGCCAGCCTCTTTCTCACTACAAGCTACAACAAACACCATCCTTCACAGCACAGCACACAATGCCCTCCTGGGCACGATAGGGCTCTGCCTCAGCCCTGGAGCAGGAGGCAAGTGACCCCCCACACCACTGGGGAGAAGGTCAGGAGGGTCCCTGCCCGGCGGTCCTTGGGCGCTTGACTGTAGAGCTCGCCTTCCATCATGGGATCCGACCAGTTGGGGTTCTGGAATCCGGGCTGCGACATCTGCTTGCCGGCCGACGAAGAGCCTTGCCCTCCTCGGGAGAAGCGAGACCTCCCCAGGGAGCTCAGGCCGTATCCCACCGCTGCCCCCACTGCTGCAGCCCCTGCCACCTTCGCGCCGCGGCTGCCGCTGGAGCTTTGCCCGCTGCTGCTGCTGCTGCTGCTCTTTGGCAGAGAGTGGAACCCGCCACGCGATGACCCTCCACTTTTGCTGCCCCCGCTGCTGCCGCCTCCTCTGCCTCCTCCCCTGCGGCAAAAGACAGGCTCGCTGACGAGAGCAAGCAGGAGCACCACGACCCAGCACCAGGCAGCCCAGCTTTTCCTCATGGTGTTGTACCTGAAACAGAAAGAGAAGGTGGAGGAGCCTAGAACTGTAGAGTCGGAAGGGACTTCCAGGGTCATCCAGTTAGAGTTGCCAGGTGTCCACTATTTGAGCGGAAAGTCCGCTTTTTTCACATTATGTTCACTATTTCCCCCCCACAAAATAATGGACATTTTTTTTATTCAAAAGCTTTATGATGAAACGGTACGTAATCTAAAGCTGTACAGTCTAAGAGAATAAGGATATAGGAGAATCGCGTTTTGTCTTTTTTTCATAAGTAAGAATGAGACAAAGATCGAATATCCATTGAACTCAATTCACAACATAGGAAAACAGCCAAGTAAAAGCTATTTTCGTGGAGGAGGGTCAAGATATTAACTGATATGCATGAAATTTCATATATAGCTATATAATCTCTAGTGTAGTAAGATAAGACCTTTGGAGCAGGCATTTTTTTAAAAAAATTTTTTACGAATCATCCTAGTAGGGCAGTAATTGTTCCTTGATAATTTGTCACCCCCTCCGTGATGGAACCTGGGGCGGCCCGCCCCCGCCCCCCACTTCCTACACCCCTGCCTGTGGTTTCCAGCAACTGGTGTTCAGGGGCACTGCTGCCTCCAACTGTGGAGGCAGAACAGAGCCATCCTGGCTAGTAGCCAATGATTGCTTAATAATCCTCCATGGATTTGCACAATCCTCTTTTAAAGTCATCCAGGTGTGCGCCCACCACTGCCTCCTTTGGGAGTAAGTTCCATAGTTCAACTCTGCACTGGGTGAGAAACCCTTCCTTTTATCTGCCCAGCACTCAGCTTCATTGGGTGCCGAGTTTTATGAGAAAGGGAGGAAAACGTTTCTCTAAAAACTTTCTCCAAGCCATGCATGATTTCATAAACGTCTATCATGTTGCCTCGCCGCTTTCCCTGCAAAAGCCTCCTCTTTTATGGAAAACCCAGATTGCCGTTTGTTCTGATTCAGCATTAAAAGCAGGTTTTCTTGGGGCATGCGGTAGGGGCAAAGAAAATGAAAAAGTATAGAATACCGGTAGAATAGAATAGAATAGAATAGAATAGAATAGAATAGAATAGAATAGAATCCTAGAGTTGGAAGAGACCACAAGGGCCATCCAGTCTAACCCCCTGCCAAGCAGGAAACACCATCAAAGCATTCCTGGCAGGTGGCTGTCAAGCCTCTGCTTAAAGACCTCCAAAGAAGGAGACTCCACCACACTCCTTGGCAGCAAATTCCACTGTCGAACAGCTCTTACTGTCAGGAAGTTCTTCCTAATGTTTAGGTGGATTCTTCTTTCTCGTAGTTTGAATCCATTGCTCTGTGTCCGCTTCTCTGGAGCAGCAGAAAACAACCTTTCTCCCTCCTCTATATGACATCATTTTATATATTTGAACATGGCTATCATATCACCCCTTAACCTTCTCTTCTCCAGGCTAAACATACCCAGCTCCCTAAGCCGTTCCTCATAAGGCATCGTTTCTAGGCCTTTGACCATTTTGGTTGCCCTCTTCTGGACATGTTCCAGCTTGTCAGCATCCTTTTTGAACTGTGGTGCCCAGAACTAGACACAGTATTCCAGGTGAGGTCTGACCAGAGCGGAATACAGTGGTACTATTACTTCCCTTGATCTAGATGCTATACTCCTATTGATGCAGCCCAGAATTGCATTGGCTTTTTTAGCTGCTGCATCACACTGTTGACTCATGTCAAGTTTGTGGTCTACCAAGACTCCTAGATCCTTTTCACATGTACTGCTCTCAAGCCAGGTGTCACCCATCCTGTATTTGTGCCTTTCATTTTCTTTGCCCAAGTGCAGTACTTTACATTTCTCCCTGTTAAAATTCATCCTGTTTGCCTTGGCCCAGTTCTCTAATCTGTTAAGGTCATTTTGATTCTAGGATTCCTATAAACTGAAAAGTCCCTGCGCTCAACGCAATAAGCCAGGCCTAATGACAGGGCAGAACCTTCTGGGAACAGCAGCACAACAAAGAGGGTGAAATTGCTGAGCCATTGGCCCTCCAGGGCTTGCCACTCACATGACTCATTTGCACAAAAGCCTGAGTCCCAGGGGAAAAAAACAGTGCTCCAAACACATACACAGCCTTCAGCTGCTGTCACCCACAAGCCAACTGCCTGAGGCTCCTGGCTCAGCAGTTCTCTGCTGTTGCCCCAACCCCCCAAAAAAAATCTTTTGCAAGAACTCCAATGGGAAGAAGTTGGAGTGACTCACCTGAGTGGCCACTTGGGGGCAATAAACTATGGAACTCCCTCCTGCAGGAAGCAGTAGTGGCCACCAGCCTAGATCATAGCTGTCAACTTTCGGATTTGAAAATAAGGGATTTTTTTTTTTGAACTTTCGGATTTGAAAATAAGGGATGCCGCAAGGGCCGTGCAATGGCACCAAGTAGCCTCGCCACCCTGTGCTCAAGAGGCTGCGCGCGAACGGGTGAGCGAAAGAGCGAGCGCGTAGACGGCAGGCAGGCTGTCTGTCTGGTTGGGCGTGAGGGTCTGACTGCACAAGGCATGCAAGCTCCGCCCCCAGTCGGTCTCAGACTCCTTATTGGCAGCCGAGCAACGCAGCTGAGGAGCCTCCCTGGCCAGCAGGGAGGGAGAGGAGCTGCTTCCTTTGAAATCCGGGAAATTTAAGGGATATCAACAATCCGGGATAGCAGCGGGAAATGGCATTGGAATAAGGGAGTTTCCCGCAAAAAAAGGGAGAGTTGACAGCTATGGCCTAGATGGCTTCAAATGAGGATTAGACAAATTCATGGATGACTGTGCTCTGCCTCTATAGCTGGATACCAATTGCTGGAAGCCACAGGAGGGGAGAATTGAGTCCCGCTTGCAGGTTTGCCAGAGGCATCGGACTAGATGGCCTGATCCTCGGCACAAATTCCAGCTTTTCAATAACCTTCATAAACTCTACTCCAGGTCTGACCAAGGCAGAATGGAATGGTTCTACTGCTTCCCTTGATCTAGAATTGGGGTAGCTTTTTCTGCTGCTTCATCACATTGTTGACTCATGTCCTGCTGTCAAGCCAGCTGCCTCCCCAACCCCAAATCTCTGCATCTGGTTATCCATGCCGAAGTGTCCCTATTGAAATTTATTTGAGCCCCGTTTGGGCCAGTAATGTTCCATTAAAAGGCAGCCTGGCTGTGCAGGGCCTTGATAGCTTAAATCAGAGGCCCATTCCCTTAGCGGTGGGAGCAGGGCCGTCTTAGCCATAGAGGCCAGTGGTGCGGGGAACCACTGCGCCACATTCTGGAGGGCGCCAGGGAAGAGGCGGAGGCTGGACGAGGTGCTTTCCGGCATCAGCTCGCCGCCCTCGTCTGTCTCCACCATGCCGCGCTGCGCCCGGAGCCTCCTCCCTGCTGGAGGAGCTGCCCTCCAGCCCCGCCGGCAGCGCCGCCCTCGCCCGCCTCCGTCAGCAGCCCTCTCCAGCCAAAGCGGAATACCTGGCTGCAAAGTTTGCGCCAAGCCCTGCAGCCCTCCTTGTGTTTGCTGCAGAGTAAAGCGCTGCGTAAACACGCCGAGCCCACGTGCCTCCGAGGAGCACGAACTTACTCGCGAGGAAGCATGCCCGCCACCCCCCCCCCCGTCTCCCAAACGCAATGAGGGAATTTGCGCCCTTGGCAACTCCAGACCCCCTTACTTCGGCAGGGGGCTCATGAGCTGCTACTGCCGAACTTGCTAGTACTGGAGCCTCCGTTCTGCCGAGGAGCCGCCCTCCAGCTGCTGCCTGCCCAGAGGGAAACGTGGGGGTGGGGGGGCGCAGAAGGGATCCTTGCACCACGGCGCCAGATAAGCTTAAGACTGCCCTGGGTGGGAGCCCCCTAACTTACAGCATAAAGGTTTCCCCCTTGTATAGGTCAGGCCTCTGACTCATGTCATTTGTGCTGAATGTACTGCTGTCTGCTGGGGTTTTGTTTCCAGTGAGAAAAATGTCTTGCAACAAGGGAAATATGAGAGAGCCGATTCCCGGTGAGCTTTTGACTTTATGCTCCTTGAGGATTAATAATCCATAAAGCATGTGAAATCATGTTTGTGTGCATGCATCACACTTCTTAAGTGCAAATGTGGAGCAGAAGCAGAGCAATGATTGTGAGATTAGACTCAAATTCATTTCCCCATCCTAAGTAGACATGATGCTCAATACCGTGTTGCAGCGAATCAAAGCGGATAAGCATATCGTTGTAGGTTTGGGCTGGGGGAGGGTCCGTCTGCATGATGCCCCAACTCCCTTCCAATTCTTGGGGTCCAGTATTGGGGGGGGGAGAGGTAGAAGGTATGAGAGCAAACTATCTGCAGGAAAATTTGCGTGTTTGCACTGCGCTATGACATTATTATTATATACATTATTGGCAGAGTTGTGCCATTAGTTGACTGTCTATAAGTATCTCCAGGCTTTGACATGCATGTTGCACTTTAGTGTGTTTAATCAAGTAAAGTTGTTTTTTATATATGCAAGCCGTGTTGGTGTTTTGGTCTTGGTGTATCATAATTGGTTTAACACTTGATACTTTCTTTGTAGAACTATGAGAGCAAACTTGGCACACCATGGTTGTGGCAGACTAGTCAAGCATCATGATTATCCTAACCAAAGCAGTTGCTCTGTGCCATAGAGCAAGTGAATGGGCCCTTCTCTCTCTCTCTCTCTCTCTCTCTCTCTCTCTCTCTCTCTCACACACACACACACACACACAGAGAGAGAGAGAGAGAGAGAGAGAGAGAGAAACACACTTAAAGGCATTGGTTCGTGTCCTGCTCTCTGGAGCAGCAGAATACAAGCTTGCTCCATTTTCCATGTGTTCTCTTAGCGTTCTCTTAGCGTTCTCTTCTCCAGGCTAAACATACCCAACTCCCTTGACTGTTCCTCATAAGGCTTGCCTTCAAGACCCTTGTTCATCTTGGCTGCACTCCTCTGCACACATTGCAACTTGTCAATATCCTTCTTAAACTGAGGTGCCCAGAACTGGACACGGGACTCCAGGTGGGGTCTGACCAAGGCAGAAGAGAGGAGGAGTATAACTTTCCTCAATGTGGACACTTCACTTCTGTTGATGCCACCTCAAATGGCACCAGCTTTTTTTTTGCTGGTGCATCACACTTTTGACTCATGTTAAGCTTGTGGTCTATTAAGACCCCTGGATCCTTTTTTGCATGTGCTACTGGCAAGCCGGATGTCCCACATCTTACATTTGTGCAGCTGGTTATCTCTGCCTAAGTGCAGAACCTTACATATGTCCCTATTGAAGCAAGATCTGTCAGGATGCTAATGCTGTGAACCCCTCCATTTTATGCTCAGGTTGTATATATGTTTAAATACAACTACCGGTGTATATCCTAAAGACACCACGGTCCCTGCTGAAACCAAACCTAGAACCCTTGGAATCTCTCAGCACTCCAAGTTTGGGTTGGTGTGCAACAATATAATAGCAAGTGCAAGGGAAGCTATTTGGTCCACTGGACAGGAAAGGATGCTGCCTTCCCTCCCTAGCTGGGATCTTTGTGGAAATCTGTTGTGCCCCCCCCCTCGCCACCCCATGCTGCAATTAGTGATAGGAAAAAAGTGGTAGGTTGGAATAAGCACAAACTCTCAGGAAGCAAATAGTTTGCATTGTTAAAACCCCCCAAAGGAAGGCAGAAAACTCACAATCTAAACCAGCAGGTAAGAAAGTCCATTGCACTTACTTTCTCCTAGGAGCAACCACCAGTGGCGGATGAAGACCCTCAGAGGGAAAGGCTCTCTGCCTGTGAAAGGCTGCTGACAGCGTGAATCCTCTGTGAGCTGGCAACAGAGTTGTTGTCAGAGCACATCAGGGCTCCCCAGAATGGAACAAAAGCTTATCGTCACCTGACTGGTCAATGGAGCAAGCTAGGCTCTTTAGACAGTCATCCTGCACAACTCGTGACCCACCCCTGGTAACCTGTCCGGGAAGTCTCTCTCTCTCTCCCTCCCCCTCCCCCCTGCCTCTCACACACACAATGTTCAGGATCCTGGGCAAACAAAACATCCAGGCATAGCTGTCAACTTTCGGATTAGAAAATAAGGGATGCGGCGAGGGCGGTGCAATGGCACCAAGTAGCCTCGCCACCCTGCGCTCCAGAGGCTGCGCAGCGAACGGGTGAGCGAAAGAGCGAGCGCGTAGACGGCAGGCAGGCTGTCTGTCTGGTTGGGCGTGAGGGTCTGGCTGCACAAGGCATGCAAGCTCCACCCCCAGTCGGTCTCAGACTCCTTATTGGCAGCCGAGCAACGCAGCTGAGGAGCCTCCCTGGCCGGCAGGGAGGGAGAGGAGCTGCTTCCTTTGATATCCGGGAAATTGAAGGGATATCAACAATCCGGGATAGCAGTGGGAAACAGCATTGGAATAAGGGAGTTTCCCGCAAAAGAAGAATCATAGGAGCTGCAGGGGACCCAACCCACAAGGGCGTGTGTGATTTGCCAATGTGAGGTTGAATCCGTCCCCCTAATAGTGACATTCTAGATGTGCACTGAACCCACCAATATTATTTGCAAGCAGCTTAAAACTTAAAAGCACTAGTGTGACCTCAGCTGATCATTTCTGGCATAAGGCTGGGCAGAGAGGCAGATCTTAAACAAGGAAAAGTTCATTGAGAAGAACAATGTGGAGTTTCAGGGAGTCGGTCCCTATCCTGCCTACTAAAACTTCTTCCTCACATAACCCCAGAGCTGTGGGGTCTCAGATCCAAACTGCGCCCTGAATTGTGCCCTCCTTTCATTCTTCCCAATTTCCTCCCACAGCAATTGAATAAAACCAGAGGACCACCATTGCATTTCTATTGACAAAGTGCTTTAATTAAAACAAAATAATCTAGTTGCATGTGCTTCATACCACACAAGTGGTATTCACAAGGTGGTTTTTAATGAAATCCACGGTCCAAACCTCCCTCCCCCCCCCAGCACAAGTCTTTGAGAGATCCATGGATAAAATAAGGGTTGTTGTGTTTTTGTTTTAAACCCAGCTAAACATGAATTCTGAAGATAGCGCTGCTGCAGATGGAAGACTTGGGACACCAGGTATGATTGCATGTGAATGACAGATCAAGATATTGCTAGCTCAGCTCAGCAGAAACAGCTGCTTTCTCACTAGGGTTGTGGGGAAAATAATAATAATAATAATAATAATTTATTTATATCCCGCCCTTCCTGGTTTAAAAACCAGGCTCAGGGTGGCTAACAGCAAATATAAAACATTGATTAAAATGCGACTTAAAAACAGCATAAAATGCAACATAAAATGCAGCATCAGTATCAATAAAATTCAAATATTCAGGGGTCATTTGGGGAGGGGGAAACCCCAGTCAGTAAACATCAATTGATCTCCAGGGCTAACTGGCCAAGTTGGTCCTACTAGGGCCAGCAAGGAGACCGGGGAAGAATTTAAATGTGGGGTCCCAGAAAGGGTTTCTTCATAGAAAAGGAAAGGGAATAGAGGATCAGGCTAATTCAAATTGAAGGCCAGGCGGAATAATCTTACAGGCCCTGCGGAAGGAGGTCAAGTCCTGCATGGCCCTTGTCTCATGGGACAGAGCATTCCACCAGGTAGGAGCCATCACTGAAAAGGCCCTGGCCCTAGTGGAGGATAGTCTTCCTTAGGGCCACACACATGCATCCATGCACTCATGAATCCCTGGATGCTTATTAACTTTGTGCCCTGCAAGCTCAAAGCCTCAGGATACTTCCCCTTTCACCCGATGGAAGCCTCCCAACAGAAGCTTTTCCAGAAAAGGTCCCCTGCCGAGCTGCAGATCCTCCAGCAATGCAGCACACAGCACCGATAGAACAAACGGATACCAATCCTGTTCAGAATGGAGAATGCAATTTATTCTTACCAAGCAACAGAGATCTTGTCTGAAGCAGGTGAAACCCTGTGGATTAAGAGTGGAGAACCTGCAGCAGCCCTCCCAGTGCTGTTGAGACTCTGGGTCCCATCAGCTCCAGCCAGCATGGACAACAGCCAGGGATGATGGGAGTCGGAGTCGAGCCTGCATCTGGAGGGCCACAGCTTAAGTCAGCCGTGATGTAAACACAGATCTAGGGGGGGGGGAGTTTTAGGAACATCTTAAAGCCAACTTGCACGTTCCGAAGTGTGGAGTGGTAAAGCGTTTCTGGACCATAGTTGTCAACCCTCCCTTTTTTGGGTGGGAAACTCCCTTATTCCAATGTCATTTCCCGCTGCTATCCTGGATTGTTGATATCCCTTAAATTTCCCGGATTTCAAAGGAAGCAGCTCCTCTCCCTCCCTGCCGGCCAGGGAGGCTCCTCAGCTGCGTTGCTCGGCTGCCAATAAGGAGTCTGAGACCAACTGGGGGCGGAGCTTGCATGCCTTGTGCAGCCAGACCCTCACGCCCAACCAGACAGCCTGCCTGCCGTCTATGCGCTCGCTCTTTCGCTCCCCCGTTTGCGCGCAGCCTCTGGAGCGCAGGGCGGCGAGGCTACTTGGTGCCATTGCACTGCCCTCACGGCATCCCTTATTTTCAAATCCGAAAGTTGACAGCTATGTTCTGGACAGGACCAATTCAGTTTCAAGGGGGTGTGTGGCTATTGCAAATCTTGGCTATTGCAAATCTTAGCCATCCTCCACCTGGTAAACTCACAACACATGTAGCAGGCCAGAATGCCACCTACTCATTTGCCCAGTGTGCTACTGGTCCCTGTGCAGTGTGTTCCTCATTCAAAGCAACTCCCCTCCAGCCTGAAATGGTGCATTCCAGGAAAAGCACCGCCACTGGGTTATACTTTGGATCTAAACTAGGCCCTAGGAGCAACTTTTTGGCACAACTTTTGTGTGTGTGTGTCGCCAATCATTTCATTTGCAAAAGCCGCACTAGGAGACATTTTGGGCTGGGTAAGAGATTATTAAGGTGTCACGAGAGCTATCTTCGAATATTTGGGAGGCTTGTCACACAGATGATGGAGCAATATTTATTTCCTCCAGAGAACAGCACTCAAGTCAATAGGTTCAACCGACAGTAATTTCAACTATGCATTAGGAAGACTTTCCTGACGAGGCAAGGCTGCCTTGGATGGTGGCAGTGGGCGGCCCTCATAGACTAGATGGCTTCTGAGGTTACCTTCCAAACCTATTAAGAGTCTCTGAACACTTTGCTGTGCTCTGGTATCATAGCTGTCAACCCTCCATTTTTTTGGTGGGAAACTCCCTTATTCCAATGCCGTTTCCCGCTGCTATCCCGGATTGTTGATAGCCCTTAAATTTCCCGGATTTCAAAGGAAGCAGCTCCTCTCCCTCCCTGCCGGCCAGGGAGGCTCCTCAGCTGCGTTGCTCGGCTGCCAATAAGGAGTCTGAGACCGACTGGGGGCGGAGCTTGCATGCCTTGTGCAGCCAGACCCTCACGCCCAACCAGACAGACTGCCTGCCGTCTACGCGCTCGCTCTTTCACTCACCCGTTCGTGCGCAGCCTCTGGAGTGCAGGGTGGCGAGGCTACTTGGTGCCATTGCACTGCCCTCGCGGCATCCCTTATTTTCAAATCCTATAGTTTGAGAAAGAATCCCTTATTTTCAAATCTGAAAGTTGACAGCTATGTCTGGGATAGAAGCTGCACTGAGGGCTTTCATCTCCAAGGGCCTGCTGGTCACTAGGAAAGCAAGGGCTGGAAGCACCAAAAGGCATCTCCTGCCCACCTCCAAGATCAGAGCCAGCTGTGTGGGCTCCTTGGAGCAGAGGGAGGATGGTTGTAAGCAGCGCCTTGTGACAAAAACCCTCCCCTCTTCAGGAGGCTGGGGGTGGTTGCACAGAGCAGTGGTTTTCAACCAGTGTGCCGTGGCGCCCTGGGGTGGCTTGAAGGATGGTCAGGGGTGCCACTGTCCCTCTTTCCTTCCCTCCCTCCTCTGATGCTCTCTCGCATCTCTGGCTGCCAAAGGCTTGCACAGCTGTTTGCTGCAGCAGCCCTGTCTTCAAGCTCCCCAGGCGAATGGTGCCTCTGGGGCTGGCCAGGGGGTGCTTCCCAGGCCCCAGTGGGGCAGTGGGAGGACACACCTCTCTCTTTGGGGTGGCGGGGGGCAACTCAAGAGACCATAGGTGGTGGCAGCGGCTGCCTGGAGCACTCCTAAGGAGAGGGGAGGTGGCTGAGGGAACCCTCCACAAGAGGGGGTGTTCGAAAAAGTGTGAGGGGCTGCCGGCTCTGCAGGCAAGGGGGTGACACAACCGGGCTCCTGAGCCCCACAGTGTTGCCGCAGAAAGAATGCAGTTGCAGGGCTGTCTTAAGCATATGCGGTGCTGGGGTCAAAGATCCGCCGGGCGCCCCCCCCAGGTTGCCCAGCGCAGGAGGGCGGAGCCAACTGGCTGCCTCAGCGTATCTCTGGCTCGGTCACCCCTGAACTCATGGCGCAGAGCCTGCCGCGGCGCTCCAACCGACGGGCGGGTTCTTTCCCAGACTCAACTCTAGGGCCCCGGACTCTCAGCCTGGGACCCCTGAGAGCCCGGCACCCCGCACCCCTAGCGCCTATGGGTAAGACGGCCCTGTGCAGTTGGTCAAGGGAGCCGTGGACCCAAAAAGGTTGAAATCCTCTGTCATAGATCGACTTCCGGCTGAATGCCGGGACTGCTGGCAGCGGGGAACGCTCGCTCCGACGTTCCCCGGCTCGGCGGGGGGTTAGGGAGAGCGCAATCAGCATTGCGCTCCCCGATAATGTACTATGTTTTTGTATACCCCCTTGTGAGGGGGGGTGGATATTTAACTTCCCACGGTGAGAGAGGGGAAGCATGAAACTTTAACCACTGTCTATGTTTGGAGCTTATAAAATTGTAAAACTAATAAAAATTATTTTTTAAAAAATAAAATCCTCTGTCATAGATCATGGGACAATGTAGAGAAACCAGCCCAGTAAGACCCCAGAAAAGAACCAGACATAGGCCTATCACAGGCCTGATTAGTACATAGAATCTTAGAATTGTAGAGCTGGAAGGGACTCTATTGTAAAGAACACATGTAAAATAAACAGCACTTCATCCACTTTTTAGCCAAAAACTTAGCATTTATATCTGCATTCTAAGGTGTCAAAGCGCACCACATACATAACCTCTGCAATCCTTACAACAGCTCTGAAAAATAGATCTGTATTATCACCCCTCCCCTCCATTCTACAAAAGGGGCGTTGAGGCAGAGAAAGGGGTTTGTGTATGGGCACCTAAGGAATTCACAGTAGAGGTAAGACTTGAACTGGGGCCCCTCTCAGATCACAGCTTTCAGAGACTACGGTACACTGTCCTTCCCGTCAAGAGTACATTTCTATTATTGCTAAATCTCACACGGGTAACTCCAGTGGCAATCGGAGGTGTGTCGCACATCAGCCAACCCTGTGCCAAAACAAGGGCGCTTTGCTGGGCGGCCCTTGTTTACATTACGAAGTTTAATACGCCAGGATATTCATGGAATTGGGACCTAGAGGGTCATTTCGTCCAACCCTCTGTGATGCAATTCCTTCAGGATCGCCCTTAAAACACAAGGTGGTTGGCAACTCTATGCTGGTCCATTAGGTACGGCTTCCATAAGCCTGCGAAGGTGTGTCTACTCCAGGCACTGCCGTATTTTTCGCTCCATAAGACACACCTGAACATAAGACGCACCTAGTTTTTAGAGGAGGAAAGGGGGAAAGCCCTGTTTTTTTGAGGATCAGCTCAAAGTGGTGCAGCTTTTTTTGCAAAGGGAAAAGCCCTGCTTTTTTGAGGATCAGCTCAGTGGTGCAGCTTCTTTTTCAAAGAGGAAAAGCCCCGTTTTTATGGGGTTCAACTCACAGTTCTGCAGCAGGAAAGGGAGCCATTTCTAGAGTTTCCAGACAGATAATCTAATCAGTCAGTCACATGTCACTGGGGAAACAAACAGCCTCCCTCTGCATTCAACAATGGAGGCCTGGGCAAGGGGGCGGGGCTGGAAAGGGAGCCTTATCTCTCTCCCCGATCGCTTGCTAAACAGCTGTTCAGCGGCTTCCTTTCAACACCCTCTTCTCTCTTTGTAAAAAAAAGAGCACAATCTGCTTTTGGCCCCTAGGCAATTTGGCTCCAGGGACCATGCATTCGCTCCATAAGACGCAAAGACATTTCCCCTTACTTTTTAGAAGGAAAAAAGTGCGACTTATGGAGCGAAAAATACGGTAGGTCCTGGCTTTTTACCACTGGTTAGTTGCTAAATCTTGTGTGGGCGGGACCCTCTGCAGATTTCGCATGACCTCATGCACGACACGAGCCAGTTCACACTTTCAGTTGCCCACCGTCAAGAGATGCAAGTGCCTGTTTGTGAGAGAGAGACCCCCAACCCTTAACCAGAGCAATGCAAGTCAGCTTTTGCAATCCTGAGATGCACTTGCTTGGATCCCAAGAGTTCTTAAAAGAACCCCCCCCCAAAAAAAACCCAGACTCGCCCTTTTTAAAAAGGTGCCCCACCCTCTAGTTTCCACCAGAGACTGAAACCATGAACAAGAATGGAATGGAATGTACATTTGGGCTAAAGAATGTACAGCAGTCGTTCCCAAAGTGGGCGGGACACCCCCCCCTGTGGGGAACAGTGGGGTTACTAGTGGGGGGGGGGAGAGATGCTAAGAGGCAAGGCGGTGTCTAGAGGTGTAAATGGCTGATTATAACAGTTTTATTATTTTGACCCCACTGAAGAGCTTTAGTATCACTGGATCAAGTTCATTAATTCCGATGAATTAATTAAACTAAATACTTTTAACTGGACTATGGGTGAATGTGCAATTTTTACCGTTTTGAGTTATCTTCTTTAGCAGGTTGTGCAAACTGCTATTTTGGACAATCCTTTTTACAGGGTAGGGGTCATTAGGGTTGAGTTTATGGAACCAAGGGAGAGGTGACCCCCCCCCAAAAGTGAGGGAACCACTGGTGTACAGGGCTGGACACAGACCTAGACCTACTTAAGAGTTGACCCAACGAAGTACTGTACCATCGATTTCAGTGGGACTCCCCAAGTACAGTTAAACGCGGATCCAGCCCACAGGCTACAATCATCGTTGCAAATCTGCTTTGTGCTTTTCAGCCCACAAAGACCCTTCAGAGCTTGTTCCCAAGCGCATCATAAGTAGGCTGTTTTCATGTGCTGGTTCATTTTAGAATCCTTTCCAAAAATAATATTATTATTATTATTATTTATATAAATTATTGCTGTTATTTTCCTGTGCATGTAATATTTGGCATATAGATAATAATAAAAGAATAGAAAAGGCTGGAGCTTAAAAAAATATCCACAATCAACCTAGTGCAATTTAGAAGTGAAAAGTTGTTAAAGGGTTAGCTAGAAAGAAAGAGGGCGATACATCAAAAGTCGGTTTGCCCAGGAGGACGTTCCACGAAATTTTGGTGGGGCGGTTAAATATGCTCAGGATTTCAGCCCCAACAAGCAACAACAGACTAGGAAAGAATCCTTTTTTGGGGGGTGCAGGGGCTAAGTAGGAAAACTTCTGAATTATTATTTCATTTCTCAAAAAAGTTCCACTGATGCCACCAAGGGCAGGACTACATATTACACATAAATGCATATTAATACCTGCTGGCCACTTATGTTAGTGCAAAGCAGCTCAAGGAGGGAGATCATTTTGGAATGCATTAGTAAGGGGAGGGGAGGGGAAACAGGATGCTTAACCCTTTCCTGACCCGCTTCAACAAAGACCTGCCTTCCGAGGAGTTCCAGGAACATTTCTGCAAGTGTAAGAACCCAACAGGAGGCAAACCAGCTCAGGGATGAAAACTAGAGGCAGAATGCAGTTGGCAGGGAGAGGGTTAAACACCCTTCCCCTTCTCTGCTTCAAACTGCTCCCCCACCCCAATAGCTGATTTTTGCCATCCGCCTTATGCAGAGGAATTATTTCCCAGCAATTTTCAAACGCACCTCAAAAGGAGGTGGGAAGTGTCCAATGTTCCTCTACTGCCCAAGGAGAGTGTGCTTCTCCTGCAAAACCTCCTGGGCACTCGGCCTCCATATCTGTAGAACTGGGAGAGGTTCTTGAAAATGGCACGTCTACAGTTGCAAAGGGGTGGAGAGGGAAGGAGAACAAATGCATTTAGGATTTAAGTAGGAGGCCCAAGATCTGTACAGGACTCGCTCTTGGGTCTATTTATGATTGGAAGGGAGAGTAAGCCGGGCATTTTTTAAAGCATTTGCAAGGGCTGCTGTACTTGGCACCATTGCTATACAGGTGAAACTCGAAAAATCAGAATATCGTGGAAAGGTTCATTTCAGTAATTCAACTTAAAGGTGAAACTAATATATGAGATAGACTCGTGACATGCAAAGCGAGATATGTGAAGCCTTTATCCTATATTATAATCTTCAAGTGTCCCTGCGTCCACCTGCAATTTTCTGTGTGTCACGGAAGTAAATTCTGCGCATGGCACAGACGGATGCAGGGATTGGAGGGGGCGGAGAGGGGGCGGGACGACGCAGAGACACTTCCAGCCAGGCGAAACTGCGCCGCCGCCATTGCCGGGGGGGGGGGCGCGAAACGCCGCTCCCGCTGCCACCGCCCACCGCCACCGCCTGAAGGAGGCCCCCCGTCCGGCACGCACCCTTCCCTGCGCGCTGCCCAGCCGGCGGGGGTCTGAGGCGAGGCCGCCGCCGCCCGCCTATGGAGGCTCCCGACGCCGCCTGAAGGAGGCCCCCCGTCCGGCACGCGCCCTTCCCTGCGCGCTGCCCAGCCGGCGGGGGTCCGAGGCGAGGCCGACGCCGCCCGCCTATGGAGGCTCCCGACGCCGCCTGAAGGAGCCCCCCGTCCAGCACGCGCCCTTCCCTGCGCGCTGCCCAGCCGGCGGGGGTCCGAGGCGAGGCAGCCTCCGCTGACGGGCCAGCCGGTCGCCCCCGCCGAAGCCTCCCGGTCCCCCGGCTCCTGCTGCTCCAGCTCCGGCTCCGGCTAGCGCCCGTTTTTTCAACGGGCTTAATATACTAGTTTGTTATAATTGTGATGATTATGGCATACAGCTGATGAAAACCCCAAATTAACTATCTCAACTTTGGGGTTTTCACCAGCTGTATGCCACAATCATCACAATTATAACAAATAAAGGCTTGACATATCTCGCTTGGCATGTCACGAATCTATCTCATATATTCAACTCCTGTAGCTAATGAAAACTATTGCTTACATAAATGAACTTTTCCACAATATTCTAATTTTTTGAGTTTCACCTGTATATAGCAAGGTATATAACACAGGGTTAACAGCCACCCTTAATAATAATAAAAAAGGTTATCAAAGGGAATTTGCACTGTTGGGCTGCATAGCTGGGCCACCAGCCCATTCAAACAGCTGAAGCTGGGTCTACAGCAGTGATGGCTAACCTTGACACCCCAGATGTTTTGGAACTACAACTCCCATCATCCCTAGCTAACAGGATCAGTGGTCAGGGATGATGGGAGTTGTAGTCCCAAAACATCTGGAGTGTCAAGGTTAGCCATCACTGGTCTACAGTGTCCCTTTGTCTCTAGGGCATCCAAGGGGCCTCAGCCCAGCTGCCCCCACCTTGGCACCGTACAGGGAAGGTAGCTGTGCGCTGACTTCCTCAGCCACAGGCAAACCCAAGTTTTGGGCACTCCTTACCTGGGCCAAGATGAAAACCTGGCCTCCCCCCCCCCCAATCTCAAAGGCCCCGTGGAACCAGGAAGAAGAGGGACTGAGCAGCAGGGAGAAAGGTGCACCCCAACACAGGGCAGCCTTGCCTTGGAAGGACAAGGGGAGAAAGGAGCAGCCAAGGCTGTGATCCAACGGGGGGGGGGGGGGGGGCAGAGGAGGCTGCGCCTGAATCCTGTGGGTCTGTGAGAGCCCAGCTTAAAAACATGGGGGAGAGCAAGAGGGAGAGCCCATAGAGCAGGCATCCCCAACCTTCGGCCCTCCAGATGTTTTGGACTACAATTCCCATCATCCCTGACCACTGGTCCTGTTAGCTAGGGATCATGGGAGTTGAAGGCCAAAACATCTGGTGGGCCGAAGGTTGGGGATGCCTGCCATAGAGGACAGAAACGGGTGGGTGGGTGGATGAGAAAGGGCAGGTAGGACTAAGACTAGGCCCTCCCAGTGGGGGGAGTGAAACTCTTAATATTTTACTGAGCTCAGAAATGACCCAAAAAGAAAAAAAGGAAGGAGATGTCCTCCTCTGGCCCTGACTTGCCACCGCAAAAGCCAGAATTTGCATGGAAGGTTAAAGCGGTGTTTTGGTGGCACGCAAACAAGCTTCAGCCAACAGAAAGGCTCTGTGAGAACCTCAGAATTGCCCGGCTGGAGAGGCAAGAAGGTCCACTGGGTCCAGGCTGCCCAAGAGGGCAAAGCCTTTGGTGGCTGCCTTGTTTGTCCCCAGCAAGCGGTGCTCAAAAGGTCTCCTGCCGCTAAAGAGAGAGGCTCCGCTGAGTTCACCTCCAGGAAATCTTGGAGGAAAGAAAAGACAGTTGGTCAAGGTGGGTTCTGTGTTCAAGTTCTGCTCCAGAAAGGAAGAGCCGCCATTGCTCGCCGCAGCACGTTCTTCTCGCAAACCAATCTTCTCTTTGTGGCTCTTGTGGGGCCCCGGCAGCGGCAGCAGAGTCCTCCCAAGGGCAAAGGCTTCACATTGTGGCCGGGCCTTCGGAGATCTCTTCTAATCGTTGCTCAATCATTACACGCAGGACAGAATACCTGAAAAATAAGCAGCGTCTTACAGCTTAAAAGGAAAAGGGTGTGCACCTCCAGACCTTTGTGGTGAGGAGGGAGCAGCTCGACACCAGCCTTCTCCACTGGGGAGTCAGTGCGGTGTAGCGGTTAGAGTGCTGGACTAGGACCTGGGAGACCAGGGTTCGAATCCTCCCTTGGTCACTGCCTCTCAGCCTAACCTACCTCGCAGGGATGTTGCGAGGATAACATGAAGGAGGAGGGAGAAGTGTAGCCTTGAGCTCCTTGGAGGAAATGTGGGATAGAAATGTAATAATAAAAATAATAAAGAAAACTGGTGTCATTCAGATGTTTGGGCAGCAACAGCACACCTGGGTGGAGATGCTGGGGCTGCTGGAATTTGTAGTCCAACTTGGTTGGAGGGCAACGGGTTGGGCCAAGGCTGCTCTGCATCTTAAGCATCATTTCAAGCAATTCCCACGGAAACACCCCCAGTAAAGGTAAAGGTAAAGGAGCCCCTGACCATTCGGTCCAGGCGTGTCCGACTCTGGGGTTGCGGCGCTCATCTCGCTCTATAAGCCGAGAGCCGGTGTACAGCTTCCGGGTCATGTGGCCAGCATGACAAAGCCGCTTCTGGTGAACCAGAGCAGCGCATGGAAACACCGTTTACCTTCCCGCCGGAGTGGTACCTATTTATCTACTTGCACCTTGATGTGCTTTCGAACTGCTAGGTGGGCAGGAGCTGGGACCGAGCAACGGGAGCTCACCCTGTCGCAGGGATTCGAACCGCCGACCTTCGGATCAGCAAGCCCTAGGATCTGTGGTTTCACCCACAGCGCCCTTAAAAATATATTCAAAAAGAACTGTGCTTTGAGAACTGGAATCCCCAGTTGCTGCGCCCCAGGGAAGGAAGAGCTTACTTGTGTTTGAGTTTCTTGACTTCACGATCTTCTTCCTCTTTGAGTTTCTGAATGAAGCTTTTCAGGACAGGCATTTCAAACTTGATATACTGAGCAACCTGCCCAGGCGGAGTGGGAGGCAAAAAGAAAACAGAAAGGTGATGGAACACGCCACCCCTGCGAGGCTTGCACAGAGAAGAGACATCTCCTGGCTTGAGGCTGGGACCGACCCATGACTGTGTACGCACAGACCTCAGCACCCTCTTCTGGCGCAAAGGGGAACAGGAGTGCTTTGGGTGAAGCCCAGAACCTTTCTACTTTAACTGTGTGCATTTCTTAAGGACAAACAGCAGTCAACGGTTCTCCCCAGGGCGGGAGGAGAATCAGGATCAGGACTGAGTTGTGTGAGGAGGGAAAGTTAACCCTTTCCCTCGTTCCTACCCATGTTTCCCCTAT
Source organism: Darevskia mixta (assembly GCA_034641385.1). Lineage (NCBI taxonomy): Eukaryota > Metazoa > Chordata > Lepidosauria > Squamata > Lacertidae > Darevskia > Darevskia mixta. The sequence goes on along the minus strand of JAWWNH010000025.1, from coordinate 3,084,506 downwards.
TTTAAGACACCGTCTTATATTTTTCCCCCCTCAAGAAAACGCACTATGGCTTATTTTGAGGGGATGTCTTATTTTTATTACGTAAGCACGCACAGAACAACGGCGCTGGAAACTTACCAAGTGACGGCACTGCTGCGAGGCTCCTGGGGAGCCGGTTAGACCGCCTTGTCCCTGAAGGCTGGAGGGATTTTATTCTCCCCCCCCCCTTGGGGGGAGCAACAGCCAACAGAGAGTTGTGGCTTTCCCCCCTCCAGCTCAGCCCGGCCGCAGGTGGCTCATCGCCGCCGCGCTGTGTGCTCCGGCTGGGCCTCCTCCGCCGGCCTCCTTCCCCTCGGGCCAAGATCCGTTTGGAGCGCACTCTGGCTGTCTGGCCAAGTGGCCACGACGGCTCCTTGGCAAGGCCACGCTCGAGTTCTGGGGCTGTGAAGGACGGGACGGGCGCAGAGCTCTTTGTTTGCTTGCTGGCGGCGGGGGGAGAATCCAAGCTGAGCTTTGAGGAAACGGGCACCAGAGAGACCCGCTTTCGCTGGGCGCTCTCTCCTGCTCCTCCTCCTCCTTCCCTCCTCGAAACTCGACAGAAGCACGGCGCCTTGTTTTCCAAGGAGCCTCTTGGGCGACGCGCGGGGCGGTTCGGGGGATTTCGTTGTGGCGGCAAGCAGGGAAAGCCCGTGCCGCCTTCCCTCTCCGCCACAGCAGCCGCCCCGTGCACTCTGCGCCGAGCGGAGTTGGGCGAGTGCGCGGGCAAAGAGACCTTCGGAGTGCCTTTGTCGCGCCCGCTGCCCCTTCCTGTGCGCCCTGCTCTGCAGAGTTCCTGAGCGCTGCTTCTGGGGCTGACTGGTTTTGGTGGCGGGACTGGACGCCCAGCCCCGCCTTTTCCTTGGCGCCCTCCAGAACTGCGCCTATCACTATGGCTTATTTTCAGGGTACGGCTTATATTTCGCAAATGCGAAAAATATCCTGCTATGGCTTATTTTATGACTACGGCTTAAAATAGGGGAAACAGGGTATTAAAAGAATCACTTTCTATCCGCTTGCAACACACTTCCAAATATCCCACCAGGACCAAATGACACTTTGGAAGAAACTGAGGGTGGGAGAGGTTTTCCCAAGACCCCAATAGAGGAAGGACAGGGGAAGCATTAACTCTCCTGTCCCCAGACCCTGCAGTCCCAACCCAGACTCCCTCCCCTATTCCCAGCTGTTATTCAAAACAGACAAGTTAAATGCAATAATGTGTTTAATGTATGGCCCAGGTTTCGGCCCCCATGCCACCCGGTCAACAGAGAAGGGCTGATCTGCTTGCAACGGCTTCAGCCCAACCACTGGATGGAAGCAGAGAGGTGCGTCCGCTCTCACCCAGGTGCTGCAACCAGGGCCATAGCTAGGGGGTGGTGAGATGGGCCTAATATATCGCACAATTATACTTTTCTTGTTTTTATTCTTTTTGTCTCTTTATTAACTCTATTTTAACCATTCATCCGGTTCAGTCTAATTCTGCCATAAGGAATTTTCCTACACCATTGTTCACCATATACTCCTTAAAAATTTTCCATTCTTTGTGGACTTTTTGTTTCATTTGTCCTCTTACCACCCCTTGATAATTTCACCTGCCCTTCTCTGAACTGAAATAGGATTCCACCGCAAAGCAGCGACTCACGTCGTAAGTGACTTCTTCCACCTGGTCCTTTTCCATCAAAAACACCTTGGACACTTGTTCACAGGGTCCCTGCAGAATCCGAGCGATCAGTGGGTAATCTGTCACCTTTAACTTCTGCTTTTCTGCATGAAACAGGGAGTGTGGATAAGGCACTGAAGAAGACAATGCAGGGGCCCCTAAATCTACCCTGTTGCCCTAGACACCGGGGCGGGGGGGGGGGGGACAGCAACAGCGGCAAGCTCAACCAAGCAAGAACTTTCTGAGAAGCATCCAAGCAGGAGGTGGGGGCCGTTTTGCAACCCAAGGGCCACATGGACCCAGAGTCCATCCCTCTTGGGGCCTTATGTCAAGAGTGGTTGTGGCCAAAGTGTACAAATGGGTGGGCAGGAACTGAAGCTCTCAAGGCTACCAGCTACTTCACACCGTTTTAAATTATTTTTATCATCCATCTGCAGGAGTGTCATTCCCTGAGTTGGTGAGGCTCGTTTAACAACAATGAGAAACTGAGCCTTTAGTGTCATTGGCCCAGTCCTGTGGAACGCCCTGCCACTAGAGATTTAGCGGGAACCTTCTGTGCCAACTTTTAAATGCCTGCTGAAAAAATGTCTATTCCACCAGGCCTGTGCCTGGTGGGGGATTCCCTGGTCCTGAATGGGGTAACTGTGCCCCTGAAGGACCAGGTGCGCAGCCTGGGAGTCATTTTGGACTCACAGCTGTCCATGGAGGCGCAGGTTAATTCTGTATCCAGGGCGGCTGTCTACCAGCTCCATCTGGTACGCAGGCTGAGACCCTACCTGCCCGCAGACTGTCTCGTCAGAGTGGTGCATGCTCTAGTTATCTCCCGCTTGGACTACTGCAATGCGCTCTATGTGGGGCTACCTTTGAAGGTGACCCGGAAACTGCAATTAATCCAGACTGCGGCAGCTAGACTGGTGACTGGGAGTGGCCGCCGGGACCACATAACACAGGTCTTGAAAGACCTACATTGGCTCCCAGTAAGTTTCCGAGCACAATTCAAAGTGTTGGCGCTGATGTTTAAATTCCTAAACGGCCTCGGTCCAGTATACCTGAAGGAGCATCTCCACCCCCACCGTTCAGCCCGGACACTGAGATCCAGCGCCGAGGGCCTTCTGGCGGTTCCCTCACTGCGAGAAGCAAAGCTACAGGGAACCAGGCAGAGGGCCTTCTCGGTAGTGGCGCCCGCCCTGTGGAACGCCCTCCCAGCAGAAGTCAAAGAGATAAACAACTATCTGACATTCAGAAAATACTTCAAGGCAGCCCTGTTTAGGGAAGTTTTTAATCTGTGATATTTTAATGTATTTTGATATTTGTTGGAAGCCACCCAGAGTGGCTGGGGTGACCCAGCCAGATGGGCGCGGTACAAATAATAAATTATTATTATTATTATTATTATTATTATTATTATTATGCAGGCAAGTAAGAATACATCATTCCACAATGGTTAATTGATGCTTGCTTTTAACTTTTAAAATATTTTTTAATGGTTTTATTGTATGCTTTTAGGTTGTTGTTGTAAACCACTTTGGTATTTTATGATATAGCGGTATACAAATAAATAAAATATTTTTAAAAATCCATTTTAAAACATGTTTTAAATGCACAAATGGGTGGGTGGGGGGGGCTCTGAGGCAGGCGAAGTTAACAGCTGGGGTGGGCTTAACTCATTCCCCTTCCCCCGCCCCATGCACCGTGGCATCACAATTAGGCTGGTGACCCATGGCTTAAATCCCTAACTGCTTAGCTGCACCATAGCCCTATTGAAACCAGCACACAATACACTATGGACAATATGGAGAGATACAATATATGGATTATGAAATAACATGCAGTTGAAAATGTTGACAATAAGATCCATGAAGGGGATGGTGGGAAGTCTGGAGATTCAGAAAAATCTCTAAATATGGATATGTAATAATAATAATAATAATAATAATAATAATAATAATAATAATAATAATAATAATAATTTATTATTTGTACCCCGCCCATCTGGCCGGGTCTCCCCAGCCACTCTGGGCGGCTTCCAACAAATATAAAGATACATTAAAATATCACAGATTAAAAACCTCCCTGAACAGGGCTGCCTTCAGGTGTTTCCTAAAGGTCATATGGTTGTTTATTGCTTTAACCTCTGCTGGGAGGGCGTTCCACAGGGCGGGTGCCACCACCAAGAAGGCCCTCTGCCTGGTTCCCTGTAGCTTCGCTTCTTACATAGCAATATGTAATTGGTATTGCTATAACTTTATTAGTATTGCTATAATTATTATTATTATTATTATTATTATTATTATTATTATTATTATTATTATTATTATTATTTTAAAAAGAAACCAGCGCACAATAACAGCCTGCTCACCTCCACTGGTGTGAACAATGTACAAGGCGAATTCCTCTGCCGAGTTCTCAATCTGAAAAAAGAAAACACAGAAAAGATAAAACTCTCTCTCTCCCTCTCTCTCTCTCACACACACACAAACACACAGTTTTCAGGTTGAGCAAGATAACCAAGGGTCTGGAAACCAAGCCTTATGAGGAACGGTTGATGGAGCTGGGCCTGTTTAGCCTGGTAAATGGAAGACTGAGAGGAGGTATCATGGCCATATTCAAATACCTGGAGGGCTGTCACAGCAGAGCCAAAGCCAGCCTGTTTTCTGCCGCTCTGAAAGGGAGCACCCAAACCAATGGATTCAAACATCAAGAAAGGAGATTCCGATTAAAGACCAGGAAGAATTTTCTGACGGTACGAGATGTTCAACAGTGGACTGGACTATCTCAAAAGGTGGTGGACTCTCCTTCATGGGAGGTTGGATGGCCATCTGTCAGCGATTCTTTAGCTGTGATTCCTGCATTGCAGCAGGGTTGGGCTAGATGACCCTGGGGAGTCCCTTCCAACTCTAAAATTCTATGATTCTATAAGGGGAGGCAAGATGATGCCCAGGCTGATGTTGCAGGACTCCAGCTCCCGACAGCCCTAGAGTTGGAGTCCAGCAACCTTTTTCAGCCATGGGCCGGTCCACCATCCCTCAGACCATGTGGTGGGCCGGATTATACTTTTTGGGGGGGAAATGAACAAATTCCTATGCCCCACAAATAACCCAGAGATGCATTTTAATTAAAAGCACACATTCTACTCATGTAAAAACACACTGATTCCCAGACCGTCCGTGGGCCAGATTGAGAAGGAGATTGGGGCGCATCCAGCCCCCGGGCCTTAGGTTGCCTACCCCTGACCTAGCTGGTCTAAGCCATGGGTAGGCCGGGGGGCCGGATCTGGCCCAATTGCCTTCTAAATCCAGCCCACGGACGGTCCGGAAATCGGCGTGTTTTTACATCTCAACTCATTTTATTTCGGCTTTAAACCCATAGACATAACAACCAAAAACAGAAACAGCACAGTCTGGTTTACAATTGCTAACAGTAAAATAGATTAAAAGGGATACTCGATTGAATAAAATATGATAAAAATTAAATTAAAATTTCAAGCTGTATATAACAATCCATTGCGTTTCTTAAGTGTCAGAACTGATGTCAGAAATTTTGCCATATGTAGGGTTATAATCGAGTCTGAATCTTGCAACAGAAGAGCAAGGTAAGACTCTTCCAAATACCCCGGTAATTTTTGAGTTAATGGAAGTAATAGAGTCTTTCGGGCGGCAGAATACAAGGGGCAGACAAACACTATGTGATGAAGAGATTCAATTGAACGGTTATCACAGGCACATAAGACCGAGACTTGGCCCCTAGAAAATCTACGAAAAAGGACGTTTGAGGGGAATACATTAAACCGTGCTTTAATAAAAGCGAAACGATGACTAGCAATAGAAAGAGTTGATAGATAGGCTGGTACTTGAAGTGGGGGGGGGGTACAATGCCCAGGGATGCGTGTTTTTACATGAGTAGAATGTGTCCTTTTATTTAAAATGCATCTCTGGGTTATTTGTGGGGCATAGGAATCCATTCATTTCCTGCCCCCCCCAATATAGTCCAGCCCCCCACAAGGTCTGAGGGACAGTGGACTGGCCCCCTGCTGCAAAGGTTTGCTGACCCCTGGACTAAGCACTTCTTCCTGTTTCAGGCTTGGTGGGCCTGAGGGTGCCTGCTAATAGTCAATGCACAGGAGCCAGTCTCTATGGCCTGAGGCTGTTTGTGTTATTTTATTCCACCCCTAGTGAAGCATATTAGCCTCCAGACCTGGGGTAGGCAACCTAAGGCCCATGGGCCACAAGCGGCCCACAGGGGTCATTTAACTGGCCCATGAACCGCCCCCCAACTGAGCTGCCCGCTCGGTGAGTCCCTGCACACTGCATTCAACTGTCCCAGCGCGGTGTGGGGACTTGCTTCCATGGCGCCGGAAATCGTGTCTGCGCATGCGCAGATGCCAAAAATCATGCCTGTGCAGACGCAGACGCCAGAAATCACGGGTGTGCACGCGATCCAGCCCATGGAGAGATCTCCGCTGGAGTGAACCGGCCCAAGCAAGGTAAATGTTGCTGACCCCTGCTCCAGACCCAGTCCAAGAGTAGGCAGCTGTGACAGCAGGCAGCTCACTGGTGCCATCACGAGTGGGGGGCAGAGATATACAACCTACAGCCGCCTTCGCCAACCTGGGGGCTACTCCCATCAGCCCCAGGCAGCACGGCCATTTTGGACTACAACTCCCATCAGTCCCAACCAGCACTGCCGTAGGAAGCCGAGTCGGATGGGAGTTGTAGTCCAAAATAGATGGGAGGTCCCCGAGGCTGGGCAAGGCTGGGGACAGCAATCCTCCTCCGCAAGCCCCACGGAAATGGACCAGAGTTGGATAGGGGCCCAGGAGGAGAGGACACGGCTGGGAGACTTTCCCAGCTCAGACTTCGGCCAGTCCAAAACGCTGCAGCAAAACGTGCCTTGAACTTGTTAAGCAGAAGCTTGAGAACTTGAGGCGTCGTCATGGTGCTGTTGATGCGGACATTCGTGATGGAGCCGTAGGCAGGCGTGAAAACCGATGTCTGCGGAGAGGAGCAGAAAGGCATCAGAAGGACGGAGGACAGGGCAGACAAGCGGAAACACTGGAGGCCCACAGAAGCATAGCTGTCAACCCTCCCTTTTTTGGGCGGGAAACTCCCTTATTCCAATGCCGTTTCCCGCTGCTATCCCGGATTGTTGATATCCCTTAAATTTCCCGGATTTCAAAGGAAGCAGCTCCTCTCCCTCCCTGCCGGCCAGGGAGGCTCCTCAGCTGCGTTGCTCGGCTGCCAATAAGGAGTCTGAGACCGACTGGGGGCGGAGCTTGCATGCCTTGTGCAGCCAGACCCTCACGCCCAACCAGACAGACAGCCTGCCTGCCGTCTATGCGCTCGCTCTTTCGCTCACCCGTTCGCGCGCAGCCTCTGGAGCGCAGGGTGGCGAGGCTACTTGGTTCCATTGCACCGCCCTCGTGGCATCCCTTATTTTCAAATCCGAAAGTTTGAAAAAAATCCCTTACTTTCAAATCCGAAAGTTGACAGCTATGCACAGAAGCACAGAGGAAGGTGTGAGCCATGTATTGGGGGAGGAGGGAGAGCTAACGCCATGCCAGATTAGAAACTATGGAAGATCTTATTGAGCTCATTGTTTTGATTAATCTGTTGCAGTCGTTTGCTTTATTAAAAGGCCACTGTGCTTGATATTATAGGGATTGCCAGTGTTTCTTGATTTTTAATGCTGCCGTGATCCTTGTGAACTGCCCAGAGCTCAACATTTGTTGCTGGAAACGCAGAATGCAAAGGTTAAATCAAATCAAAACCGAATCAAGAAAGAGGAGTTGGGGGACATGGTGGAGGGAAAAGAACGATTGCTGGCAAGAGGACTGACTACAGGCATCAAAGAACTTCAAAAATGAACTGGGAAATGGTCATACATTTCGGAGCAAATATTATGGAGCTTTTGAATTCTCACATTGCCAGCATTTTGTAGTTTTATACATATTGTATTTTTCCATGTATAACACGCCCCCGTGTATATTTTGGGGGACTCAAAATTAAGAAAATGGGGGGAGATTGCCCAGAGTTGATGAGCTTTTTTGGAGGCCAAAATTCACTCACCTGCCAGACCAATGGTGGCTATCGTGCACATCGCCGAACCAACCTATCGTCTGCCCGCTCGCCAACAGCACCCGCCCCAATCGCATGCCCAATTACCGCAGTAGCAGCCTATCGGCAGCAGCCCTTGCCACAGCCACCAATCACGCCCAATCACCGCTGACAAGCTCCTGCTCGCGTCAGCAACCAATCCCCCGTCCCAACAATGCGCTGACCATGTATAAGACAAGCATCAATTCTGGACATTGTTTTAGCAGAAGAAAACCTCATCTTATATACAGAAAAGTATGGTACAGGGGCACCAAACTCTGCTAAGTGAAAACCAGAATGTGGTGTAGGGCTTAGAGCAGGCATCCCCAACCGGCGGCCCTCCAGACGTTTTGGCCTACAACTCCCATGATCCCTAGCTAACAGGACCAGTGGTCAGGGATGATGGGAATTGTAGTCCAAAACATCTGGAGGGCCGAAGGTTGGGGATTCCTGGCTTAGAGCGTCAGACTAGGACCTGGGAGAGATCAGAATTCGAATCCCCACTTGGTACGAAGCTCATTGTGTGACCTTGAGCCAGTCATTGCCTCTCAGCCTAACCTACCTCACAAGGTTGTTGTGGGGATTAAATGGGGGGGGAGAAGAACCATGTATTCCCCCTTGAACTCCTTGGAGCAAAATGCCACAAATACATGATAAAGCAAATAATAAATAGATGCTAGCTTCCATATAAAACAAAACAAAACAAAAGATACCTGGCTTAACAATTCCCTGGTAGGCACCGAGAGCTACGTTCTCCACCTGGATCCATTTCCCCTTACTATGCAAAAATCTCCAAATGAATCCGAACTTCAATGTCTAAAATCCCTGGTAGAGGACAAGGATCCTGAGATCACGTTAAAGGTAAAGGGACCCCTGACCATTAGGTCCAGACGTGACCAACTCTGGGGTTGTGGCGCTCATCTCGCTTTATTGGCCGAGGGAGCCGGCGTACAGCTTCCAGGTCATGTGGCCAGCATGACTAAGCCGCTTCTGGCGAACCAGAGCTAGCACATGGAAACACTGTTTACCTTCCCGCCGGAGCGGTACCTATTTATCTACTTGCACTTTGACGTGCTTTCGAACTGCTAGGTTGGCAGGAGCAGGGACCAAGCAACAGGAGCTCACCCCGTCGCGGGGATTCGAACCGCCAACCTTCTGATCAGCAAGCCCTAGGCTCTATGGTTTAGACCACAGCACCACCCGCTACTGTGGGTTAAACGCTACACGTTAAGAGTAGCCAAATTCTGTGTGATTGCCATAAAACTTAGGGAACAAGCGGTGCTATCATAATGATTAAGGCCTTAAATGATAATTTTAGGTTATATTTTAGTGACTAAGTTTTAATTTATATATATTTTTTCAATTGTTGCTATATCTGTATTGTCCCTGTTATACCTAATTGCAAATTCAAATGTATCCCTATCGTGTTTTATTATTTCCTTGATATTGTATGCGGGCTGGAACTGGTCTGTGACCGTAATAATAAATTCGTTCATTCATTCACCCACCTGGATCCATCCCTAAATCTAGATGCTCCAGCCCCTGAGGGAGAGACCCTCCTTGGGAGACTCACTTTGTGGTTGTAGAAATGCCCGTTGATGGAGAAGCGGTGCCGCCGGATCCTCCGCTGCTCACTGGGGGTGCGCAGAGTCCCCCTGCGGCGCATGCCCACATCGCTCCGCGTCCGCATCAGCTGCGGCGCTTCTTCTTGCTGGGCTTTGAGATCGTTGTCATCTGAAACGGAGGAGAAAGGAAAGGTGCGTCAAAAGAAGCTGACTTCTTCCAAAGAAATCCCAAACACCTGTATCTTAAAAGTTTTCAAAAAGAGAGGCCAGGCCCCATCCTCTGACACAGCCAGCAACACACATACAGGCTACGGGGTCTGAGCTGCAGGTAAAGTATAATTTCTTGCTGATGAAGCTAATTTGGCGAAACAAGGACTATAATCCGGATAACCTTGTCCTCCTTTGGATTGCTTCGTCTCCGTAATAGCTTCGTAAGGATGGGACCATGAAAGCTTTCTTAGCCTCTTTTGAAAGTAATTTACAAGCTATGGGGCATGTGTTTGAACCTTAATGTAGGTTTTCACCTTGGAAGAAGCTAAATCAGGTGTTTTGAGTGGATAATTACCACGTTTTGTTTGGGAGTTTTCTGTTTGAAGTCCTTTTGATTCTCCCCTTAAACTCAACAGCAATTATGCCTTATTTGAATTAGAGTTAACGTATTACCCTCTTTTTTCCTTCTGAGGAAACTGTTAGACTTTCAGTGAAACGAGTTTTATAGCTGGCACCTCGTTAAGGTTGTTTTGCAGTATTTTCATCATTTATTTAGCAAGTTGTTTTGTAGTATATTACATTAATTTAAGTTCAGTTGGAGGGCTCTTGCCATTATTTACATCCTTTAAGCAGTTTACTACGTGTCTGAGTAATTCTGTTCAGGAGCTACTCCAAAAAGTTTTTTTCAAGCAACTTAGGTTGTATTGCAGTATTTTGCAATCATTTGAAGTTTTTTGGAGGGTTCTTTTCATTATTTATAATCTTTTGAATTAGTTACAACGTGTCTGATCATTTCTGTTTGAAAGCAACTTAAAAAAAAATTTTTTTTGAGAGTATTTATCACATTTTTTGAATACACGTTTACCTCGTTTCAGGGGTTTTTCACAGAGTTATTTCCCTTCTTTTTGCAGCAACACACATACAGGCTACGGGGTCTGAGCTGCAGGTAAAGTATAATTTCTTGCTGATGAAGCTAATTTGGCGAAACAAGGACTATAATCCGGATAACCTTGTCCTCCTTTGGATTGCTTCGTCTCTTCGTGGCAATATCATCTTTATCTCTTGGATTGACGAGACCACAGTACCATCGCCAGACTCCACAGTATCTGCTACACTACTCGTGGCAATTACACTCTTACATTGTGGACTGGCAAGACCATACTTACTATCTACATATTTATTATTTTTTCGCTCTTTGGAACCTCCAACAGAATCATGTGGGTTGCAAGGGACTTGTTGAACTTTGACGTCGCAGCTTTTCGGTAGAATGTTCCTATATCCTTGCATATTTGTAATGTGATTTGTTTCTTTATACCATATACTGGTACCATATACCAGTACGTTTCCAAGCAAAATTCAAAGAGTTGGTGCTGACCTTTAAAGCCCTAAACGGCCTCGGTCCTGTATACCTGAAGGAGCGTCTCCACCCCCACCGTTCAGCCCGGACACTGAGGTCCAGCGCCGAGGGCCTTCTGGCGGTTCCCTCACTGCGAGAAGCAAAGCTACAGGGAACCAGGCAGAGGGCCTTCTCGGTAGTGGCGCCCGCCCTGTGGAACGCCCTCCCATCAGAGGTTAAAAGGATCAACAACTACATGACATTTAGAAAACACACTTCAGGGAAGTTTTTAATCTGTGATGTGTTAATGTATTTTAATGTTTGCTGGAAGGCGCCCAGAGTGGCTGGGGAGACCCAGCCAGATGGGCGGGGTACAAATAATAAATTATAATAAATTATAATTAATTATTAATTATAATTAATTATAATTAATTATTAATTATAATTAATTATTAATTATAATTAATTATTATATATCTTATTGTGGTTATGTATATGTTTAGTGTGTTTTACATGTAAATATTACATTATGTTATATTGAGACCAATTTATCAGCCGGTTACGTTTGTTGTGTGGGTGGTATATACCGGTTGTACGTAATCTTGGTTCTTTTGGTGTTAAGACACGGTAAAGGACCAGGAGGCAGCAATGCTCTTGAATACCAGCTGCTGGAAACTGCAGGAGGAGAGAAACCGGCAAGCAGGATTTGAGCGCAACGGGCACCTGGTTGGCCACTGTAAGAACAGGATTAGGTGGGGCATTGGCTCATCTTATGCTCTTACATGGTCTTCTCCCGGTATTCTCTCCTTCCCTCCCTGGCATGATAAGGACTCTGCAGGATCAGACCCAAGCCACATGTGCCCAACCAGGTGCTTCTGGGAAGCCCACAAACAAGATGCTCAGAATCAGGGGACAAATAGCTCAGGCCACCTTGCCTTCTTTTTCCAATAAGAGAGGCCCATTAGCATGGGGCATGCTACCAGCTCACAATTTTTACGGACTCCTCCTACTGTGCAGAGGCGTAGCAAGCCGCTCAGGCACCCAAAGCGGCAAACCCGACGAGCACCCGGGGGTGGGGCATCACCACGTAGCACACATGTGCAGCGTTGCTACGTACGATGCATGCGTCACTACGTAGCGATGCTGTGCATGCGCACTACGTAGCAGGTTGCTGGTGGCGGCGGCAAACCACTGGCAAACCGTGGAGCAAGGCTTTTTACCGGGCGGCAGGGCAACAGCGCCCCCCGCCTCCCAAGCCTACAGCCAGCCTGGGGAAAGCGGGTGAGCTCGTGGGGGGGGGCGTCGAGTGTCACCCCCCTGGGTGGCACCCGGGGCGGCCCACCTCCAACGCACCCCCTTGCTCTGCCCCTGCTACTGTGGGGTACTCAGTTTGCAACAAGCAGAACTTGCATGATGCATACAAAGTAGCCCGGTGTTCTACTCACGTGTAAAGGCAATGCGAAAGCGTGCAGAGCTCCATCCTCCTTGCTGCCTTTCACATAAACCTCCTTTATGTGTCAAGCATCTCTCCACAACAGAGAATTGGGGAATATGAGGAAGTGTGTGCCCTCCAGCTCACAAAGGGTGAAACTCAGCAGGCTTGTCCCTCTTACACACGAGTAGGACTCCCAAAGAGGATATGGGAAGCTGGTGCTTTCCGTGAAGGCAGACACTGGAGACATGGCGCTGTAAGTTTTAAATGAAGGTGTCTGTGAGGGGTTAGGGTTATGGAAGTTCAGCAGCAAGCAGAGAAAACAAAGGAGGGGCGAATACTGAAAATTGTTTCCTGGAAATGCTCCTAGATCCAGCTGCAATTCTGCCAGCACAGCAAATGTTCCTAGTTGCTACAGAAGCCAACAAGTTCCCCTTCATTAGAGGTTTTCAAAGAATCGTAGAGTTGGAAGGGAGCCCTAGTGGTCATCAAGCCCAACCCTCTGCAATGCCTGCCGTGAGTTGGAGTGGTGCCACTATCCGGAGATAAAATCCATAGCCAGTGTTTTCACTGTTAGAAGAAGTCAACAATGTGCTATTCACAGACTCCTTTCTTAATCAGGGTGTCTTCGGCTACATTTGTAACGCGTTCCAACCTTCTAGGCCAAGGTCATTTGGATGCCAGCTCCCTAACAACTGTGATCTAAAGTGCATTGCAATTTGGCTTACTGTCCTGCAAACTCTAGACAGCATCTTAAAAAGCAGAGACATCACCTTGCCGACAAAGGTCCGTATAGGTTTTCCCAGTAGTGATGTATGGAAGTGAGAGCTGGACCATAAAGAAGGCTGATCGCCGAAGAATGGATGCTTTTGAATTATGGTGCTGAAGGAGACTCTTGAGAGTCCCATGGACTGCAGGAAGATCAAACCTATCCATTCTGAAGGAAATCAGCCCGGCCACCTCCAGTACTTTGGCCACCTCCAGTACTTTGGCCACCTCATGAGAAGAGAAGACTCCCTGGAAAAGACCCTGATGTTGGGAAAGATGGAGGGCACAAGGAGAAGGGGACGACAGAGGACGAGATGGTTGGACAGTGTTCTCGAAGCTACCAACATGGGTCTGAGCAAACTGCGGGAGGCAGTGGAAGACAGGAGTGCCTGGCGTGCTCTGGTCCATGGGGTCACGAAGAGTCGGACAAAACTAAACGACTAAACAACAACAACCACCTGAAAACTCTGAACATTAAGAACATAAGAAGAGCCTGGCTGCTGGATCGGGCCTGTGGAGTCCCCTCTGCTCCAGTATCCTGTTCTCACAGTGGCCCACCAGATGACTCGGGGGGGGGGGGACGACCCACAGAGAGGATCCGAGCACAAGGGAAACTCTCCCCTCCTGTGATTTCCAGCAACTGAAGAAGAAGAGTTTGGATTTGATACCCCGCTTTATCACTACCCGAAGGAGTCTCAAAGCGGCTCACATTCTCCTTTCCCTTCCTCCCCTACAACAAACACTCTGTGAGGTGAGTGGGGCTGAGAGACTTCAGAGAAGTGTGACTAGCCCAAGGTCACCCAGCAGCTGCATGTGGAGGAGCGGAGACGCGAACCCGGTTCACCAGATTACGAGTCTACCACTCTTAACCACACTGGCTCATACTGGGATGCAGAAGCACTACTGCCTCCAACTGTAGAGGCAGAGCACAGTTATCATGGCTAATAGGCATTGATAGCCCTCTCCTCCAAAAAAATGCCCCACCCTGTTTTATTAAAGCCATCACTGCCTCCTGCAGGAGAGAGTTACATAGGTTAAGGAAGTTTAAGTTCTGCTGTGGGAAGGACTTTGTTTTGCAGTGGCTATGAAGGAAAATAAGAGGGTCGTTAACCCATGAGCACCCTGTTTTCCATGCCCGTATACAACCATTAAAATTATACAACTAGAAAGAATGTAGTCTTGGAAAACAGGGTGCCCAAGGGGTACGTTCTTTCATATGTGGTGGACCTGTAAAAGGGTAAAAGAGTATTGGGAAATACTTTATAAGGAATTGAAAAAAATGTTTTAAAGCACTTAAAAAAACAACACCAGAGTCCTTTCTGTTGGGGATAATTCAAATGAAAATTCCCAAGTGTCAGAAATGGTTATGTATGCCACTTCTGCGGCCCGTGTTTTGTTAGCCCAAAAATGGAAAACGAGCGAGGTCCCAACTAAAGAAGAAGGGCAATTTAAGCTGATGGAATATGTGCAGCTTGCGGACCTAACATACAAAATAAGAGAACAAGAAGAACATAGGTTTAAAGAAGAATGGAAAATGTTTATTGAATATAACTGTGTATACTTGAAAACGTTGGCAGCATTAAGATAAACTCAACAGTGTAAACAAGTTTTGATGGTTGTAATAATGGAATACTGAATGGTTTTGTTTATATAAAATATGGAGGGATTTATGTTATGCAAAATGAACCATGGAAAGAGAAGAAGGGAAGTTTTTGATATTTTAAGGCTGTTCAAATGAATATTATAAATATAACGACTAGATGTTGGTGCCACCTGGACTTCTCTTGCCTTGCTACAATGGTCTAACTCAGGGGTCGGCAAAGTTTTTTGAGGCCGGTCCGGTCCACTCCCCAGCAAACCTCTCGGTGGGCTGGAGCATGTGCACCCGCGTGTGCACTCAAGCTATTTCCGGCACTCTTCCGTCCCAGAAGTGCGCCGGAAACAGCGTGTATGCATGCGCACTCCTCCGGGTGAGCACATGCTATTTTCGACACTCTTCCGACCTGGAAGTTGGTCCCCGCGGCGAGAAAAAAAATGGTGCCGAGAGAAAAAGAGCACAGAATCCCCACGCCGATCCACGGAACAGCTGTGGGCCGGTTCCAGGAAGCTCATGGGCCGGAAGAAGCCCATGGGCTTAGGTTGCCAACCTCTGGTCTAAGTGGCTGCATTTACCCTTCCCCCTGCTAGAAAAAGGGTGAGAGCTCTAGTTCAAGAGCTTCCTCTGAGCGGCTGCTCCTTGAGATGAGAATGTGATGTGGCAGGGAAAGCAGACCCTTAAGCGTTCCTCTAAGATTCCTGGCGTGGACCCAGAACATAATGAAATCCCTCTTAATCCATTTTAATGGGCTCCTTAAACTCACATTTCAATTTCGGATCACACCATGTCTCAACCCACCCAAGCCTGCTCCTGTTTCAGATCTGCAACAAGCTGGGTGGCATTAAACAACAAGAACAAAAGCCGAAACACATCTTAAACATGCGGCATAAGAAGACCCTGCTGGATCAGGCCAAAGGGGGCCCATATAAGTCCAGGATCCTGTCCTTACAGTGGCCGACCAGATGCCCCAATGGGAAACCTGCAAGCAGGATTTGAGCACAAGAGCTGCACTCCCCTCTCCCAGGGCTTCCAGCAACCGGTATTCAGTTGACCTCTCCTCCATGAGTCTGCCTGTCAGGGATCTGCCCACCCCTGCCAGTCCAGCTCTGAGTACTTACAGGGACGCGCAGCCTGTGTTAACGACAGATTCATCTTCGAGTGAATCTGGCAGCCCCTTTTCGGGGGAGGAGCAGTTAATGGCTGGGAGCCAGGGAGTGCCAGGTGTCCAATGAGTTGCTGAGAGACCTGGCACCACCCAGCAGACTCCCTCAGAGGGGGAGGCGTCAGTTCCGGCGCATATCTCACGTAGGAGGAGAAGGCGGCAATTTAGGATGCCGAGGCTGTGGTGTTGGCGCCAAAAGAGAAGGGAGGCACTTCCAGATTCTGCTAGTGACTGAGCAGACGTGATAAACTGAACTCTGCACTGTAAATAGTTTTGCACTGAAATAAAGAGACTTAAAGACAAGATGGCTTGGTGTTACTATTGAACAACCGATAAGAGAAACTGACACTGCCTATGTGATGACCTGGGAGTCAGACTCAGACGCTGAACCTGAGGGATCCCAGCCTGCACATGATTCACTGCCTCCAGAACCAGCAGAGCCAGGGCTGGGGCCTGAGTCTCAAGGGGACTCACCTGTGCTGGATCCTCAGGTGCAGGCATCGGCTGAGGTTGATCTGGCTTCTAATGGGATGGAGGACTTATTGCCTGCAGGTGCTCCACTCCCCACCCAGTCAGGGGAAGCTGAGGTTGCCTCTGGGTCCGGTAACCCTCCAGCTTCTCCTGAGCTGCAAAGGCTAAGGGCAGAGAGGCGAAGGGAACTAAGTTCCCGCAGGAGGAGTGCTCGCCTCCAAGCCAGGAGAGGCGAGGCACCTGAGGATCGGAGCCGCCCTTTGCCTCGGGGCAGATAAAAGCCAGCCAGTCCCAGACCCAAGTTGCAGGAGCAACATCGGTGCTGCCTAGTTCCTGTTCCTGGTTCCTGCGTTCCTGACCTCAGCTTGGTTACCTCGGCTTCCTGACCTCGGCTTCCTGACCTCGGCTTCCTGACCTCAGCTTTGTTACTTCGGCTTCCTGACCTCGGCTTCCTGACCTCGGCTTCGTGACTTCGGCTTCGTGACTTCTGGCTTGGACTGACCTTGGACTGGACTAGACCTCGCCTATCGGATATCCCTTGGGACCAGCACAGTTTGCTCCTGCCACACCCGCACTCCCCCTTCGTTGGGGTGCGTTCGGGAGGAACCTGTTGTCATGACTGACCAGGCGGCTGCGCTGGTGGCATTGGCCCAGGAGAACCAGGTCTTGACCCACACAGTGCAGCAGCTAAGCAATGCGGTTACGGCGCTTCAGCAGCGT
The DNA here is from genome assembly GCA_034641385.1 of Darevskia mixta. NCBI lineage: Eukaryota > Metazoa > Chordata > Lepidosauria > Squamata > Lacertidae > Darevskia > Darevskia mixta. Next base: position 3,067,478 of record JAWWNH010000025.1, on the reverse strand, counting down.
TTGGACGCCTTACCGGCTCCTGGTGCCGGCGCCCCAGCTCCAGGCAAGTACCCAGTGGCCCTGCCAGAAAAATTCGATGGGTCCCCGGGCAGCTTTCCCATGTTTCTCGCCCAGGCCAAACTGTATATTCAGGGGCGAGCCCGGGATTTCCCCGACGACCGCACCAAGGTGCACTTCCTGATCAGCTTGCTGAAGGACCAGGCGGCCAAGTGGGCGTTGCCGCTGCTCCGGCAAGACTCCCCCTTGCTGACAGACTATACGGGGTTTTGCAACCATTTTGAAACCGCGTTCGCCAACCCTCAGAAGGCGAGTCAAGCCAATCGGGCAATTCGGCGGTTGAAACAGGGCAAGTCCACAGTGGCCGCCTATGCCACGGAATTTCGGCTGTTGGCGCAGGACTTGACCTGGAATGATTCCGCACTTCGGGACCAGTATCTCGAGGGGCTTTCGGACGAGATACTGGACCAGCTGGCCACCTTGGATCGCCCCACCACGCTGGAGGCCCTCATCCAACGGAGTCTACAGATAGACGATCGGTTGGAGGACCGGCGCCAGGCCCGGGCCCGCCAGCACTCTGGGCTCCCGACTCCAGTGCTCCCCAGCAGTTCCACGGCCAGAGCCGAGTCACTGGAGGAGCCGATGCAGCTCGGGGCAGCACGGCCTCGCCTCTCCCCTTCGGAGAAGACACGACGTCGGGAGGGAAACCTGTGTCTCTACTGCGGGGGGAGTGGACACTACGCCCGAACCTGCCCTGAGAAACGCCAGCCGCAGGGAAACCGCCAACCCCAGTAGCCAATGGCCCAGGCTATCTGGGGTCCCAAGCATCACATGATGGGCCCTCACCAGTGGAATTGCAACACCTCATGATCCCGGTGCGTCTATACCCCCCAGGCGGGCCCTGGATTCTCACCCACGCTCTGGTGGATTCAGGGGCAACCCGCTCCTATATGGACTCTGCCTTCGCCGCTCAGCATCGGGTGCCGCTCCAGAACAAGCCAGAACCGGTGCAGGTGGAGGCAATCGACGGACGGCTCTTGCGGTCAGGCGCCGTTACTCGGGAGACCCAGCCCTTGGTCCTGTGCCACCAGCAGCACCGGGAGGTGCGTACCCTGGACATTGCCACCATGCCCCGGTTTCCCCTGGTGCTGGGGATGGACTGGCTGGAGTCTCACAATGTTCAGATCGATTGGGTCAATCGAACTGTACGCTTCCCAGACTCGGGTTCGATTGCTCAGTCCGAGATGCTTTCGGCCGCCTCCATGGGGGAGGCTGCGTCAACGCTCCCCGCCGTGTACCGGGACTACGTAGACGTGTTCGAGGAACAGGGGGCAGACCGGCTGCCTCCTCATCGGTCTTTTGACTGCGGCATAGACCTCCAGCCTGGGGCGCCCCTGCCTGTGAGTCGCCTATACTCTCTTTCGGAGCCAGAGCGTGAAGCCTTACAGGACTTCCTTCACAAGAACCTGGAGCGGGGGTTCATTAGGCCCTCTACCTCTCCCACCGCCGCTCCAGTACTCTTCGTTAAGAAGAAGTGTGGGGAGCTTCGCCTCTGCCATGATTACCGAGCCCTGAATAAGATCACCATCCCAGACCGGTATCCCTTGCCCCTAATTGCAGAGTTGCTGGAGCGGGTGCAAGGGGCGCAGATGTTCACCAAACTGGACCTCCGGGGGGCTTACAACTTGATTCGGATCCGTGCCGGGGATTTCGTGGTAGACCTACCCCCATCCCGTCAGTGTACCTGCCTCCTGGTATTCACAGACCACTTCACTAAAATGGTGCACTGCGCCCCGTGCCCGTCTGTACCCTCAGCCAAGGAGACGGCGCAACTGTACCTACAAAACGTCTTCCGCTTACATGGCCTATCGGAACGTTTGATCTCCGATCGTGGTGCCCAGTTCACCTCCCGGTTCTGGCGCGCTCTACATCAGGCTCTCGGGACGGAGGTCTGCCTATCTTCGGCCTACCATCCACAGACGGATGGACAGACCGAACGGGCAAACGCGGTGTTGGAACAGTACCTCCGGTGCTACTGCAGCTTCCACCAGGACGATTGGGTCGACCACCTGGCGTTGGCCGAGTTCGCATATAACAACGCAGTGCACGCTTCCACCCAACAGACCCCGTTCCAGGCAAACTATGGGTACCACCCGCGGTTGTTTCCAAGCGTACTGCCGGCATCCGCAGTTCCCGCAGTGACAGACTGGCTACAAGAGCTCCAGTCACAGCAGCAGCTTCTGACGGAGCAACTGAGCCAGGCCAAGGACGCGTATAAGGCCCAGGCCGACCGTCACCGTCAGGAGGGGCCGGAACTCCATGTCGGAGACCTGGTATGGCTCTCCACCCGCCACCTGCACCCCTCTCGGCCTTCACGGAAGCTGGATGCCCGCTTCACCGGCCCATTTCCGATCGTGGACCGGGTCTCACCTGTGGCCTTCCGTCTCCGGTTACCCGCGACCCTGAAGGTCCACCCGGTATTCCACCGGTCCCTACTCAGTCCGGTCGCCCCGGCCGACGAGTTCCACCCAGACCATCCACGACCGCAGCCAGTTTTGGTTCAGGGGGAGCCCGAGTATGAGGTGGAGCACATTCTTGACTCCCGATACCGCAGGGGGAAGCTCCAATACCTCATCGACTGGAAGGGGTATGGGCCCGAGGATCGGTCGTGGGAACCAGCGGAGAACGTCCACGCGCCTGTCTGCCTCCGTGATTTCCATGCGACTTACCCCAGCAAGCCTGGTCCGGCCCCTCGGTTGAGGGGGGGGCCTGGGAGGGGGGATGGTGTGATGACCTGGGAGTCAGACTCAGACGCTGAACCTGAGGGATCCCAGCCTGCACATGATTCACTGCCTCCAGAACCAGCAGAGCCAGGGCTGGGGCCTGAGTCTCAAGGGGACTCACCTGTGCTGGATCCTCAGGTGCAGGCATCGGCTGAGGTTGATCTGGCTTCTAATGGGATGGAGGACTTATTGCCTGCAGGTGCTCCACTCCCCACCCAGTCAGGGGAAGCTGAGGTTGCCTCTGGGTCCGGTAACCCTCCAGCTTCTCCTGAGCTGCAAAGGCTAAGGGCAGAGAGGCGAAGGGAACTAAGTTCCCGCAGGAGGAGTGCTCGCCTCCAAGCCAGGAGAGGCGAGGCACCTGAGGATCGGAGCCGCCCTTTGCCTCGGGGCAGATAAAAGCCAGCCAGTCCCAGACCCAAGTTGCAGGAGCAACATCGGTGCTGCCTAGTTCCTGTTCCTGGTTCCTGCGTTCCTGACCTCAGCTTGGTTACCTCGGCTTCCTGACCTCGGCTTCCTGACCTCGGCTTCCTGACCTCAGCTTTGTTACTTCGGCTTCCTGACCTCGGCTTCCTGACCTCGGCTTCGTGACTTCGGCTTCGTGACTTCTGGCTTGGACTGACCTTGGACTGGACTAGACCTCGCCTATCGGATATCCCTTGGGACCAGCACAGCCTAATCCTCTTTTAAAGCCATTTAGGTGGGTGACCTCACAGCCTAAAGTGGGAGTGAGTTCCACAGTTTAACAGTCCTCATGCAAGGGCTTCTCAGCGGATATGCCAACATGTGCAGGGTGTGGCCTGCAACCAATAGACTGGCTCCTCCTCTCCTCACTTTAGGACACTGCTCAGATAGGAGAGAATGGTCAAGAGTACTACTGCCAGTCCTTCAAGGCATCAGAGTGCCAACTATGGACATTATGAAATGAGTCCTGGATGGATCTATGTGGGTGTGGTTGTGTGTCTCTTTCCCCATCAGCTCCAGGACCCCAGGGCTGACAGCCCCCACCCCATTGCCAGCAAGGAAGCACAAAGAGGCAGAGAATTGCTCTGCAACTCCCCGGCATGCCCATGTGTGCCTCTGATGTGCTCAACCCCTTGGATGCCACACTTAACTTCCTGCCACAGCCTTAGCTGTGTTCTCTGGGAGGGGTGAGAGCAACACTCCTTTCATCTGGGCATCCCTTCTAAGCTGTTGCACAGAGGTTTCAACTTTCTCAAACTTGAGCATCGGAAGGCCACACTTAAAAAAATAAAATAATGGCCTGCTGATCTTTGACTGATAAAACTGAATAAAAAAATTCCTTCCAGTAGCACCTTAGGTAAAGGTAAAGGGACCCCTGACCATTAGGTCCAGTCGTGTCCGACTCTGGGGTTGCGGCGCTCATCTCGCTTTATTGGCCGAGGGAGCCGGCGTACAGCTTCCAGGTCATGTGGCCAGCATGACTAAGCCGCTTCTGGCAAACCAGAGCAGCGCACGGAAACGCCGTTTACCTTCCCGCCAGAGCGGTTCCTATTTATCTACTTGCACTTTGATGTGCTTTTGAACTGCTAGGTGGGCAGGAGCTGGGACCGAGTAACGGGAGCTCACCCCGTCGCAGGGATTCAAACTGCCGACCTTCTTATCAGCAAGTCCTAGGTTTAACCCACAGTGCCACCTGGGTCCCTGTAAAGTAGCACCTTAGAGACCAACTAAGTTTGTTCTTGGTATGAGCTTTCGTGTGCATGCACACTTCAGATAAACTGAGACAGAAGTCACCAGACCCTTATACATAGTGAGAGGGTGGGGAGGGGTATTACTCAGAAGGGTGGTGGGAATGGGTGGTTGGCTGATAGGTGAGGTAAACCTGTTGACGACTGTTAACGACTGCAATTAGTCTTACAGGAAAAAGCAAGGGGTGAGAAGGTTAAAAATAGCTTTGTCATGTATAATGAGATAAGAATCCAATGTCTCTATTCAGACCAGGTCTCTCCATGGTTTTAAGTTTGGTAATAAGTTGCAATTCAGCAACTTCTCTTTCCAGTCTATTTCTGAAATTCCTTTGCAATAGGACAGCTACTTTGAGATCTTGTATAGAATGTCCTGGGAGATTGAAGTGTTTTCCTACTGGTTTCTCTGTCTTGTGATTCCTGATGTCAGATTTATGTCCATTTATCCTTTGGCGTAGGGTTTGGCTTGTTTGTCCAATATAGAGAGCTGAAGGGCACTGTTGGCATTTGATGGCATACACAATGTTAGACGATGAGCAATTAAATAGTCCTGAGATGGTATGTTTGATGTTGTTGGGGCCAGTAATGGTGTTGTCCGGGTGTATGTGGCAGCAAAGTTGGCATCTGGGTTTATTGCAGGCTCTGGTGCCAGTGTCCATGTTAAAACTAAGTTTGGACTGGTGCTGGTTTCCATCTCCCAATTATGGATTGCTAGGCTGCACATCAGTTAATCGTGGTGGTATTAACTCTGAATGGGTTCCTGAAAACTTGGCAGGGTGTGTGTGGATTTTGCAGCAGAGAAAACTGATAAGCCCGACAATGCCCTGCTCTTGGCTATGGGGATGGCAAAAACAGGCAGGCAGGGGGCACAATCGCCCACAAGCATCCTCTGAGAGCCAGTGTGGTGTAGTGGTTAAGAGCGGTGGACTCGTAATCTGGTGAACCAGGTTCGTGTCTCCTCTCCTCCACATGCAGCTGCTGGGTGACCTTGGGCTAGTCACACTTCTTTGAAGTCTCTCAGCCCCACTCACCTCCCAGAGTGTTTGTTGTGGGGGAGGAAGGGAAAGGAGAATGTTAGCCGCTTTGGGACTCCTTCGGGTAGTGATAAAGCGGGATATCAAATCCAAACTCTTCTTCTTCTTCTTCCTCTTCCTCTCTTGCATCATGGAGCCCAAGAGGCTCACTCGTACTCTGGAGTGCTGATGGCAACTGCTTGTGGAGGGCAGCTAGCCAGATAGACCAGAGGGGTACCCTGGCAGCTTCCAACTGGCCCAGGTCTTCCAAACTGACACAGCAAAACATATTCAACCACTGACTGTTGCACATGGAAGAAGAGGGAGACCTCAGCTAGGTAGGGTGGTTTTGTTTTCTGCTTTGCACAAGAATTTCTGAGCAGCAATTTCCACCAGCTATTTTACCTTAAACCCAATAGTCTTCCAAGCAGCGAGTGGGATTAAAATCCTTACTGTAGAAATGTCTAACAGTAGCCCTGTGGCTACAGCAACATGGGGCATTGCCCCTCCCACATTTCCTTCCTGAAGACCCGGACTACTGAAGCGTCCTGTGTGACTCAAAAGCTTGCACCTGGCGTTTCAAACACCGGCGACTCCCAATAAATTGGTTGCTTTGCGCTTCTTGTCCTGGGGCAACCAATGCAGATGCTGAGACTTTGATCTCTCTAAGCAGGGGTTGCCTGGCTTGCTTTGGTTTTTTTAAGGGAAGGGAAAGGAAGAGGAGAGAGGAGAGGCGAGAACAACACAGCTCAGATTGCACAAAGCCCGTAAATGCCAAAACCTACGTGGTGGTTTTCTGTTTTGTTAAACGGGAAGGCCGATCTCTGATCAGAGAGCGATGGGTGGTGGGGTGAGCGGGAGAGAGCGCTTCTCCTGTAAATGTTTATTTCTCCATGGCAACTCTGCTTAACAATGACTCCTGTTATTCCCTTTCGAAAGAGAGGAGGGCTGTGTTGCCATGGAAAAGGGGAACAAAGCTCATTCTTCCACACCACTCAGTGTGTGTGTGTGGCCAGCATCCTCCTGCCTTCCACAGGGGCCAACCAGATGCCTCTGGCAAAGGTCACAAGCAGGACTTGAGTGCAGCCTCTCTCTGCCTCTGGCCATGGAGGAAGGTAAAAGGTAAAGAGTAAAGGAACCCTAGCAGTTCAAAAGCACGTCAAAGCGCAAGTAGATCAATAGGTACCGCTCCAGTGGGAAGGTAAACGGCATTTCCGTGCGCTGCTCTGGTTTCGCCAGAAGCGGCTTAGTCATGCTGGCCACATGACCCGGAAAAACTGTCTGCGGACAAACGTCGGCTCCCTCAGCCAGTAAAGCGAGATGAGCACCGCAACCCCAGAGTCGTCCGCGGCTGGGTCCTTTACCTTTACCTTTAGCACAGGGTAAGCTCCCCAAAATAGGGACCCAGGTGGCGCTGTGGGTTAAACCACAGAGCCTAGGGCTTGCTGATCAGAAGGTTGGCAGTTCGAATCCCTGCGACGGGGTGAGCTCCCGTTGCTCGGTCCCTGCTCCTGCCCACCTAGCAGTTCGAAAGCATGTCAAAGTGCAAGTAGATAAATAGGAACCGCTCCGGCGGGAAGGTAAACGGCGTTTCCGTGCGCTGCTCTGGTTCGCCAAAAGTGGCTTTGTCATGCTGGCCACATGACCTGGAAGCTGGATGCCGGCTCTCGGCCAATAAAGCGAGATGAGCGCCACAACCCCAGAGTTGGACACGACTGGACCTAATGGTCAGGGGTCCCTTTACCTTTACCTTTAAGCTCCCAAAAACACAGCTGCACCTTTCAGAAATCGATTCACTACACTTCACAGTGAGTTATTGTCAGAGATAAGGATTATACTCCATTATTGCATTATTTTCAGAAGATGGAGGCCCCCCACTCAGGTGGAGACCCCCAACTCCTTAGCACCAGTAAGAACCCCCAGCATCCTTCACTTCCCCTGCCTTACCAATTCCCCCGTCATTTCCGTCCCCATCTGACGAGGGCTCGGCTTCCGTGACCTGAATGTCTGGTAAGGTTGACGGCTTTATGACTGACCTAAGCAGGGAAGAGACAATGGAAGAATTTTAGAAATTATTTAAAGAAGTATTATAATATCTAAAAATTAGGAATATATTGGAAGTGCTAAATAAGCTCAGAATAGAAAGAGATGTTCAGTAGAATAGAAATTTTTATAATTAAGTGGTATATAAGAACTATGTTGAATGACTTTATTGTAAGGAGGTATATTTTGTGAGTGGAATGAAGGATACAGGGTTTAAAATAGAGGAGGATGTTTATTAAAATATGAAATTGGAAACTGCTAAAGAGGAATAGTATTGAACTTTAGATAGGGAGGTTCCGAGGAGGTCAATTGGATGTAATAAGCAGATAGGTTCATAGAAATTTAAGTTTATTGGATATTGTTTGTTCTGTATTGTTTTGTATTTGTTTATTTTTGTTTCTTATTTTTAAGTGTTGTCCAAAAAAAAGTTTGGAAAACCAATAATTTTTTAAAATAATAATAATAAAAAAAGCAGGGAAGAGACAAAAGAAGAGAATTCAGGACTTAGAAAATACCTTGCAAGATTTTCCCAAGTGTTCTAAAAACACAGATTGATGCAAGCAATTATTGTTCGTCTACTCATGTGAACAGTAAACACAGCACAAAACCATAGTGGCAACTTATGTGAGCATGATGATTCTGTTGTTGTTGCAAGATGCATTCATTAGCTGTGATTCCTGCACTGTAGGGGGGTTTGACTACTGTAATTCGCTCTACGCGGGGCTGCCCTTGAAGCTGTCCCAGAAACTCCAGCGGGTGCAGAATGCTGCAGCGAGGCTCCTCACGAGGTCCCTGCCATGGGAGCATATTCACCCAGTGCTTTTCCAGCTGCACTGGCTCCCGGTGGAGTACAGGGTCAGATTTAAGGTGCTGGTTTTGACCTTTAAAGCTCTTCGCGGCCTAGGACCCTCGTACCTACGGGACCGCCTCTTCTGGAATGCCCCACGGAGGACCTTAAGGTCCATAAATAGCAACACTCTAGAGGTCCCCAAGGAAGTTAGATTAGCCTCAACCAGAGCCAGGGCCTTCTCAACACTGGCTCCAACCTGGTGGAACGCCCTGTTTCATGAGACCAGGGCCCTGCAGGATCTGATTTCTTTCCGCAGGGCCTGTAAGACAGAGCTGTTCCGCCTGGCCTTGGAATCAACTTGATCCCCTCCCCCTCTTTCCTTTTTCCTCCTGTGATGGAACTCCTATTTGGGGAATTCCCTGGCATTTTTCTGGCCCATGTAGGACCAGTCTGGATAGTCGGCCTTGGTGAAGATTTGACGGTTTCTTCCCCAAATAGTTTTTGATTGGAGTTTCTACTGAAATGAGGCTGCACTTTAATGTTGTATTTTAATCTTGTTTTTAAGTTGTATTTTAATCAATTGTTTTTATACTTGGCGTTAGCCGCCCTGAGCCCGGTCTTGGCTGGGGAGGGCGGGGTATAAATAAAATTTATTATTATTATTATTATTATTTATTATTATTATTATTATTATTATTTTTTATTATTATTATTATTATTATTATTATTATTATTATTATTATATGACACCTGGGGTCCCTTCCAACTCAACAATTCTATGATTCACCACAGAAGTAGCCAGCATGATCCTCTGCACCCCACTTCAGACACTAATAGACACCACAGAGGTAAACACTTTCAAAACATGGTGTCAGAATTGCCTTGAGTTGGACATTAGGCAGGAAGCAGGGATAAAATTATGTGTGAGGCTTAAATATTTTTGAACGCTTTGCTTAGTAAAACAGCTCCTCCCTGCATGCAGCAAAACAAGAAGAGGACATTGCTAAATCTTTTGACCAAGGTGTGCTTATTTTTTACATGCAGGGAAAATTCAAAACTGCAGCTGTCCCTGGAGTCTGAATCCTACCACCTCCTTCTGTGTAATGTGTAGAATGGATCTGTGCCATGTTAGCGACAGACTCCGGTTACAGCAGAAATTACTGAGCATTTCCCAAAGCAATGAAAACAAAAACAGCAACCAAGAGGCTCCGTTGCCATCCGGCCTATAATTTCTACTTACAAAAGCTCTTTCTTTATCTGCAACTTGTGATCATGTAGATTACGGTGTTCCACAAGCAGAAATAATCAAGGTCATGGTGCCACTTGGATAGTCTGGGCTGCATATTGTGCAGTTCCCAAGTTGGTTTGTTCATGGGGATCCCAGATGCAGACAGACCAGCCTTGTACTTGGCCATATCTTATCTTCTACCCAAGGAGAACGGGCAGAGAGCAGAGTGAGCCCAGCAGGGGTAGGACTTGAACTCACTCCCCTAAAGCCCGTCTACTTCTCCAGTGTTCAGGAAAATCAATGATATTTTTTCACATTAAAAAAAAGAAGTTTATGATCTCCTCAGTTTGTTTCTGGCCCCAATCCACTCCCACCCTTGTTTCTACACATCAAGGTGCCGCTTTCCTTACCGATATGACACGAGTTCAAACCCTCCCTTAAGTCCCTGATCACAGAAAAAGTTAAACCAAAATGGTCACATTGATAGAATCATAGAGTTGGAAGGGTCATCTAATCCCACCCCCTGAAGGGCAGGCACCACAGCTAAAGCATTCCTGGCACACGGCCACCCATCTCTGCCAAACACCTCTTACCACCAGAAAGTTCTTCCTAATGTTTAGTCAGAATCTCCTTCTTTGTCATTTGAATACATTGGTTCGGGTCTTTCCCTCTGGAGCAGCAGAAAACAAGCTTTCTCCATCTTCTATGTGACAGCCCTTCAGATATTTGAGGAAGGCCATAATATCTCCTCTCATTCTCCTCTTCTCCAGGTTAAACATACCCAGCTCCTTCAACCGTTCCTCATCAGGCTTGGTTTCCAGACCCTTGATCATCTTGCTCGTTCTAGCTCATGGGTAGGCAAACTAAGGCCCGGGGGCCAGATCCGGCCAAATCGCCTTCTCAATCCAGCCCCCGGATGGTCCAGGAATCAGCGTGTTTTTACATGAGTAGAATGTGTCCTTTTATTTAAAATGCATCTCTGGGTTATTTTCCCTTCAAAATATAGTCTGGCCCCCCACAAGTTCTGAGGGACAGTGGACCGGCCCCCTGCTGAAAAAGTTTGCTGACCCCTGTTCTAGCTTGTCAACCTCCTTCTTATATTGTTGTGTCCAGAACTGGACAAAGGACTCCAGGCGGGGTCTGACCAAGGCAGAAGAGAGCGGGGCTATGACAGGCATCTCCAAACTGTGGCCCTCCAGATGTTTTGGCCTACAACTCCCATGATCCCTAGCTAACAGGACCAGTGGTCAGGGATGATGGGAAATGTAGTCCAAAACATCTGGAGGACAGAAGTTTGGGGGTGCCTGGGCTATGACTTCCCTCGATGGGCAAAACAAAATAAAAAATAAAAAAATTCCTTCCAGTAGCACCTTAGAGACCAACTAGGTTTGTTCTTGGTATGAGCTTTCGTGTGCATGCACACTTCTTCAGATACTTCAGATAAACTGTTTTGACTATGGCAGACCAACACGGCTACCTACCTGTTCCCTTGATGGGGACACTCGACTTCTGTTGATGCAGCCTCAAATGTCATCAGCTTTCTTTTTGCTGCTGCATCACACTTGACTCATGTTAAGATTGTGGTCTGCTAAGACCCCTAGATATCCTATATAATAATCTTGCTCTGTCCGTACGTACCACTTTCCGTGTGTCACAGGAATTCGGCACTGCGCGTGCGTTCCTGTGACACACGGATTGGACGACGGGAGAGGGGGGCGTGTCCGAGAGGTAGCGGCGGCGCACGCGCGTTCTCAGTTGCGCCAGCGCCGCTGCCTCGCACGGACATGGCGAGGCTGCCGAGGCCCACTCCCACCGCCGCCTTTACTGCTGGCCAAAGCGCGGGGGAAGCCGGCCGCAGCTGCTGCTGCTTCAGCGACAGCCGCCAAAAGAGAAAAGCCGCGCTTGCCAAGATCCACCCTCGCCCGCCGGGTCGGTAGATGGGCAACGGTTTGGCGGCGTCTAGCGCCCAGCCTCGGAAGGAGAGTTTGATCATTGTCTCCCCCTCACAATAACACCCCGGGGCCGGGCTGGGGGGGGAGTGTGTGTGAGGGGGGACCACCTCACTATGGCCTCGCCGCCGCCGCCTCCCAGCCGCTCCCGGACCGGCTCCCGGCTGCAACCTGCTGTCCGTGCCCAGCTCGCACGCTTTACTGCGGCGGCAGCAGCAGCAGCTCTTCACCGGCCGCTCCAAACTCTGTGCCTGCGCGGCGGCAAGCGCTAGCTCCGGCTCCGGCTCCGACCTCCTCCCTCTTCCCGCCTCACCACAAACAAAAACGCACGCAGACGCGCGCTCTGGCCCTCCTCGCCGGCCGGCCGGTCGCGCCACCCGCCTCCGCCGTCTCAAGCGCGCAGCACAGGCCGCCACGCACGGATGTCTCCCTCGCTGGGAGGGCGCGGGGCCGCCGCCTCCAGCACTGCGCTCCGCCGCTCTCCCGTGCGCAACTGACCGTGGGCGTCTCTCCCGCTCCGCCTCCCCGGCCAGCGCGCAAGGAGGAGGTGGGGCTGGGGGTCGTGGGGTCGGGAGGGGCAGCAAGGCCGGCAGGCAGGCAGGCGGCGCGGTGCGGCAGCGAGCGCCGCCTCGCCTCTCGCTCCGCAAGGCGTGCGCTTTCCGCGGCGCGCGCTTTGCTTTTTTAAGGCGCCAGTCCCCAGGGCGGCTCTTCCGCACGGGAGTGAGCTCCACCGCCGCCGCGACCTGGCCGAAGGGGCTGCGAAGCTTCCCTCGGAAGAGGGAGTCGCTGCAAAGGATCGGAGCACGGTGGGTTGCTTCCTCGCCCTGCTTGCTGCCCCTCGGCCGGGCGGCCCCGCGGTGCCCACAGCCCGCCTTCTCGGGCGCGGGGTGGTCATCCCGAAACGGAAACAGCAGCGCCAGCGAAGCGCATGTGCTTCGCGAGCCTCCCAAGCTCTTTGCTGCTGGCTGCCGTTTGCTGCTGTTGCCCTCGGTCAGTGCACGGGGAGGCGGGGGGCGCCCCTCTCGCCGGAGGAGTTGGGGGGCACCTCGCCCCCCCAAGAGTGATGCGGCGGGGGAGAGAGGGACTGAGAAGGATATGAAGGGGGAAGGGTCGGAGGGGAGGGGGAACCGAAGGACACGAGGGAGGGAGCAGGGCAGCCCTTCTCCGCCCCGCACCCTATTTATCTAGCGCCCGTAATCTTTACGGGCTTAATTTACTAGTTTTTAATAATAATAATAATAATAATAAATTTTTATTTATACTCCGCCCTTCCCAGCCAAGACCGGGCTCAGAGCGGCTAACACCAATAAAATCACAACAAAACATACAAAACAATCAATTAAAATGCAGGTTAAAATACGATTTAAAGTTTAAAATGCAGCCTCATTTTTAAGTAGCCCACCAATCAAACCATAAAGGAAGGAAACATCAGGGTTAAACTGAAACCAACCCAAAGGCCAGGCGGAACAGCTCCGTCTTGCAGGCCCTGCGGAAAGATGCCAAATCCCGCAGGGCCCTGGTCTCTTGTGACAGACCGTTCCACCAAGTAGGGGCCAGTACTGAGAAGGCCCTGGCCCTAGTTGAGGCCAACCTAGCATCCTTGTGGCTCCAAAATGTTATTATTTGAGGACCTTAAGGTCCTACACGGGGCATACCAGGAGAGGCGGTCCCTTAGGTACGAGGGTCCTAGGCCGCACCCACTCTCACACACATGCCCTGGATTGTGTACTGACCCGTGCGCTCCCAGGTTGCAGCCGGAATGCCAGGAGGACGAAGAAGGCGGGGGCCGGATGCGCTGGTTGTCGTCCTGCATCTGCAAGCGGATGGGCCTGCGCAGCCCCCAGGAGATGTTCAGCAAGCCCTCCACGATGAACTCCCCTTCTTCCTAGAGGGCACATGAGAGAAGTGACTGAGGGACGGTCCAGAAGGTGGCTTGCTCCAAGGATGCTGCAGAAAACTTCCCCAAGCCCCAAGGATGCTGGTTCTACCTCCAGAGCTGGACCACAGCTCTAATGGAAATGTTAACAAAATATACTCAAACCCCGCGCTATCTGAAAATGAAGAACAGCTGTTCAAAAGTTTGGCACCCATTTACTGAATACATTAAGGCAGTGTTCCCCAACCTTGGGCCTCCAGCTGTTTTCGGACTACAATTCCCATCATCCCTGACCACTGGTCTTGCTAGCGAGGGATGATGGGAGTTGTAGTCCAAAAACAGCTGGATGCCCAAGGTTGGGGAACACTGCATTAAGGTAAAGGAACATGGCTGCCAGACACCCTCTTCTCATGGGTTCCGAAGGATAAACATTATTGGATAATGTACTCTTGAAACTGTGCGAGTTAAACGCGCATAAGATGCAATCATACTGTATTCCTCTGGAAGGATCATTCTAGTTTTTAAAAGCAGGTTTCCAGCCCTCATGAATGCATCATTAAAAGTGCATGGGCAGCACACGCTGAATTCTCAGAAGCTGGGAAAAGGGGGAGGCCAAAGGAAAATCACAAAATCTGGGGGTGTCAGAGTTTCCGGGCCTTGCACAGCCCCAAAAATATTAAAACTGGAATTAAAACTGGTGTAAACTCTGCACTGCAATAATTTAAAAAGCATCCACATATGAGCCTTTATATAATAATAATAATAATAATAATAATAATAATAATAAATAAATAAATAAATAAATAAATAAATAAATAAATAAATTATTATTTATTATTTATACCCCGCCCATCTGGCTGGGCTTCCCCAGCCAATCTGGGTGGCTTCCAACAGAATATTAAAATACAATAATGTATTAAACATTAAAAGCTTCCCTAAACAGGGCTGTCTTCAGAGGTCTTTTTGCAGGCATTACACCGTTTGCAGGACCCAGCTCCTTTAGGCGCAGAGTTCTGGTGACTTGGGCGCAGGGTTTCATTTTTGGAATCATGCCCAGGTCACACACCCCTGGTCACAACACTCTCCCCTAGCTTGTCTCTGCGTAGAAGGTCCTCTCACCTCTCGATGCCGCAGCTGCAAGTTCTGGCCTTCGTAGTAGAGGTTGTAGGTCTTCAAGTGCAACAGCAGCTCATTTCTGGAAGATGTAAAGTGGAACAAGAGCTGTTAGAAGAGTTCACTTTGCCACATGTGGTGGCTTTGTCCAAAAGTTGCTGCTTTTTGCTATAAAATATTCAAGGAAATGGGAGCTGATCCCTGACCCCAAACTTGATCTACTTTCAGGGCTCTCCTGAGAAGCTTCCAAGGAAAGCCAAGGTTCCACAGAACATGCTTCTCCAGCCACACATTTCATTGTCCAATCAGAAAATTGCATGCACTTTCTGAGAGTCCTTTCAGAGTCCTTTCTGTTGGGGATAATTCAGAATGAAATCCCCAAGCGTCAGAAAAGGTTATTTATGTATGCAACAACTGTGGCCCATGTTTTGCTAGCCCCGAAATGGAAAACGAGCGAGGTCCCAAACAAAGAATATGCACAACTTGCAGACTTAACATATAGAATAAGAGAACAAGAAGAACATATGTTTAAAGAAGATTGGAAAACGTTGATTGAATATATGGAATATAATTGTGTACAGCTGAAAATGCTGGCAGCATTACGATAAATTCAACAATGTAAATATGTTTCGATGAATGCAATAATGGTATACTGATTGGTATAGTTTTTGTAAAATACAGGTGAAACTCAAAAATTAAAATATCGTGGGAAAGTCCATTTATGTAAGCAATTGTTTTCATTAGCTACTGGAGTTTAATATATGAGATAGACTCATGACATGCAAAGCGAGATATGCCAAGCCTTTATCCTATATAATAAAGTTGCTGTGTCCCTGCGTCCAACTTTCCGTGTGTCACGGAAGTGCGGTACTGCGCATGTCACTCACGGACGCAGGGATTGGAGTGTAGAGACCAAAGAAGACCAATAGGCGATGGTAGTTACGCCTCTTCCTCCCCACCCCCGCAGCTCCGAGCCCCCGCCCCCGCCTTTACTGCTTGCAAAGCACGGGGGAAGCAGCGCAAAGCGCCGCTCCCGCCGGCGGCGGCGGTGACCGAGGGAGGCGCGGCCGGTGGAGGGGGGCGCGGCGGGCTGAGCCAGGCCGCCTGCCTTGGCGGGAGGCTGGGCACCCTCTCAGCCCTCGCGTGGGTATCTAGCGCTCGTTTTTAACGGGCTAAATTCACTAGTTTGTTATAATTGTGATGATTATGGCGTACAGCTGATGAAAACCCCAAAGTTGAAATTGTTGATTTGGGGTTGTCATCAGCTGTACGCCATAATCATCACAATTATAACAAATAAAGGCTTAACATATCTCGCATGTCATGTCATGAGTCTATCTCATATATTCATTTCACCTTTTAAGTTGAATTACTGAAAGAAATTAACCTTTCCACGATATTCTAATTTTTCGAGTTTCACCTGTATGCAGGGATTTAAGATATGTAAAATGAACCACAGAAAGAGAAGAAGGGAAGTCATTGATATCTCAAGGATGTAAAATAAGTATTTGAAAATGTAAAACAGTGTGTGTGTGTGTGTGTGTGTGTGTGTGTGTATAATGCACTCAATGTCCATCTTCCTGTAGGGAGTTCTCTAGACTAGAAATGAATGGTTGGTTGTAACTGCCCTCATTTCACCTGTGCCCACAGCTTCATGGCATACAGGCAGGGTGGATTTGATTTAAATCAAACTGATTTAAATCAAACTGATTTATATCAAACTGATTTAAATCATGATTTAAATCACTAGCAGGGTGGATAAAAATCAACGATTTAAAAAATAAAATAAAAAAATCCAATTAAAATAAAAAGAAATCCGATTTAAATCAAAAAAATCTGGTTTTTTTGTTTTTTTGTTTTTTAAAAAAACTGTTGATTTTTATCCACCCTGCTAGTGATTTAAATCGTGATTTAAATCAGTTTGATTTAAATCAAATCCACCCTGCATACAGGCACCTCACAGCTTATGCAGCAGTTCAGTTCTGGCTGTCAGTGTTTAAACACAAAGTCACGTGAAGCCAGGAGCCCCTGGAACTGCCCCCAACCCACAAGGGGGAGGACTCTTTATCTTGCTCTGGGGAGGTTGCAGGAGGGCCCAGGGAGCCCACTCAGTGAGGCAACGCCTTCCTTTCCGGTCCCACAGCCCTCGTGCCTCTTTCCTAGAGGCCGGTGAAGAAGGCAGCCCCTTGCTTACTGGGATTTGGGAAGGCGGTGCAAGGGCTCTCAGAGCATCCTTGAGTCCTCATGCCTCCTTCCCAAAGCCCGGAAAGCGAGGGAGACCCTCTGGGTGTGCGGAGAACATAAATAAATGGAGAGCAAGGATTGGTGGGTTTCCCGCACTCTCCCATTTATTCACCCTGCCACTCCAATTCATATGTCAACCCTTCCTTTTTTTGGCGGGCAACTCCCTTATTCCAATGCCGTTTCCCGCTGCTATCCCGGATTGTTGATATCCCTTAAATTCCCCGGATTTCAAAGGAAGCAGCTCCTCTCCCTCCCTGCCGGCCAGGGAGGCTCCTCAGCTGCGTTGCTCAGCTGCTAATAAGGAGTCTGAGACCGACTGGGGGCGGAGCTTGCGTGCCTTGTGCAGCCAGACCCTCACACCCAACCAGACACACAGCCTGCCTGCCGTCTATGCGCTCGCTCTTTCGCTCACCCGTTCGCGCGCAGCCTCTGGAGCGCAGGGTGGCGAGGCTACTTGGTGCCATTGCACCGCCCTTGCGGCATCCCTTATTTTCAAATCCGAATAGTTGGGTAAAATCCCTTATTTTCAAATCCGAAAGTTGACAGCTATGCTCCAATTGTGTAAATATGATTAGTGTAAGATGCAATTTGCCGGTACTCAGGTCTCTCCTCCCTTCCTTGCATGTGCATGCAGTTATACACAGACCCCAGGGATTGGGGCCAGCTGCAAAGAACAAAGGTCTGCCCAGGACATGCAGCCAGCCTCTGACTTACTTCGAAATGTACTTGTCGTGCCCACAAGGGACCGGGTAGTTCTCGCTTATGTAGTCCATCCTTGGAAAGAGTCTTTCATCAGGAACAGAGGCCTGTGGTGAAAGGGGAGGCAGGGAACTGCTTTAAATAAAGCACACAACGATTTACTTTCTGAGATAAATGAAAAGAACACCCTAATCGTTCATTCAATTCAATGGCGATTTTGCAGACCTCTAATGGGTTTCAGGTCCATGGATTGTAGTTGGGGGGGTGTCCAAAAGGCGCAGAAAGGTGATGGCCCTGCTTGTTTTCCTGGAAGGCCACTCTGAGAAACAGGAGGTGGGGTGGACTGGCCAGCACCTCAGGTCTTATTGCAATTACTATGTTTATTTCTATCCCGTTTTTTGCCCGGACGGAGACTCGAGGTGGGTTACACGAATAAAAACAACACAAAGCACACACACACAAACACACACACACACCAATTAAAAATAATTAAACTAAAAATATTAAAAATTCATCTATTGAAATAGAACAGCATCCTCCCCTCCGTGGTTTCCAGAAACTGCCATTCAGGAGCCATCCTATAATAATAATAATAATAATAATAATAATAATAATAATAATAATAATTTATAGCCCGCCCATCCGGCTGGGTTTCCCAAGCCACTCTGGGCGGCTTCCAACAGAACATTAAAATGCAGTAATCTATTAAACATTAAAAGCCTTCCTAAACAGGGCTGCCTTCAGATGTCTTCTAAAGGTCTGGTAGTTGTCTTTCTCTTTGACATCTGGTGGGAGGGCGTTCCACAGGGCGGGCGCCACTACCGAGAAGGCCCTCTGCCTGGTTCCCTGTAGCTTTGCTTCTCACAATGAGGGAACCGCCAGAAGGCCCTCGGCGCTGGATCTCAGTGTCCGGGCTGAACGGTGGGGGTGGAGACGCTCCTTCAGGTATACTGGACCGAGGCCGTTTAGGACTTTAAACATCAGCGCCAACACTTTGAATTGTGCTCGGAAACGTACTGGGAGCCAATGTAGGTCTTTCAGGACTGGTGTTATGTGGTCCTGGCGGCCACTCCCAGTCACCAGTATAGCTGCCGCATTCTGGATTAATTGCAGTTTCCGGGTCACCATCAAAGGTAGCCCCACGTAGAGCAGTAGTCCAAGCGGGAGATAACCAGAGCATGCACCACTCTGGCGAGACAGTCGGCGGGCAGGTAGGGTCTCAGCCTGCATACCAGATGGAGCTGGTAGACAGCCGCCCTGGACACAGAATTCACCTGCGCCTCCATGGACAGCTGTTAGTCCAAAATGACTCCCAGGCTGCGCACCTGGTCCTTCAGGGGCACAGTTACCCCATTCAGGACCAGAGAGTGCTCTACACCTGCCCGCCTCCTGTCCCCCCAAAACAGCACTTCTGTCTTGTCAGGATTCAACCTCAATCTGTTAGCCGCCATCCATCCTCTAACCGCCTCCAGGCACTCACACAGGACCTTCACAGCCTTCAATGGTTCTGATTTGAAAGAGAGGTAGAGCTGGGTATCATCCGCATACAGAAGCCCTCTCCTCCATGAACCAGTGTTACCTTTTCTTTTGCACAATGTATTCTGCCCACTTATACTATGCTATGCAATTTGGACTGAATCTGTACATCGCTAAGAGACACAAAGGGTTTTGTAGAGCACTGAAGCCCTCCAGCTGACCACACATTAGGCCGCCCCATCCAACTTTTGAAATGTTCACAGGCATCACACATACCGGTATCTCTGAAGCCATAAGGACTAGATACTTAACAGGGAAAGACAAAGCTCTCCTCCAGTGCTGAATCTGATTCCTGTGCCAAATGCCACCCTGAACCCCTTCTTCTTTCCCAGGGATCAGCAAACTTTTTCAGCAGGGGGGCCGGTCCACTGTCCCTCAGACCTTGTGGGGGGCCGGATTATATTTTGAAATAAAAAATTAACGAATTCCTATGCCCCACAAATAACCCAGAGATGCATTGTGAATAAAAGCACACATTCTACTCATGTCAAAACACCAGGCAGGCCCCACAAATAACCCAGAGATGCGGTTTAAATATAAGGGCATATTCTACTCATGTAAAAACAAACTGATTCCTGGCCCGTCCGTGGGCCAGATTTAGAAGGCGATTGGGCTGGATCCGGCCCCCCAGGCCTTAGTTTGCCTACTCATGTTCTTTCCCCTTGCTCTCTGGGATTGCATCTTAGGCATAGTCTCTTGTTTTGGCTGCTGTAGCCTAACAGGTGTCCACAAATCTTGCTTTGTATCTGCTTGAAGGCGCAAAGCAGGAAGCCCAGAAGTCTTAACACCGCTGCTGCATCCGCCAAGCATTGTTCTTGGGTTGGGGGGGAGCAAAACAGAAGCACTAAGAATATCACCACCTCCCAGCAGAGCGGCTGACGAAATTCTGAATTTCCTGCCTCCCCTGAGCTGCTTTCCTAACCACCCTGACAGCTGTCTGTTTCAGGGCCTTTCCTTCTACAACAGCTTCTGGGGCTGTTCAGCAAGGGAAGCTCAAGACTTGCACAAAGCAAAGGAGAAATTGATATCTCCACCCCCCCGCCCTATTTCCAAACTACTGTGCCGTTGTCTCTTTAAGACTGGCAGTGGTGGCTGGGAGTGCCTTTCTTCAGCTCTGGCTGGTTTGCTGGACTGGATCACTGCAGCATGCTCTTTGTGGGGCTGCCCTTGAAGACGACTCGGAAATTTTGGCCGGTCCAAAACACAGGAGATGTCTGGCTGGCTGGGGTTCCACTTAGATCTCATATAACCCATTTTGAAACAGCTGCACTGATTGCCAGTGTGTTTCTGGACCCAATGAAGGTGCTCACATTGGTTCAGCTCCAGGGACCACACATTCGCTCCATAAGATGCACAGACGTTTCCACTTACTTTTTAGGAGGAAAAAAGTGCGTCTTATGGAGCGAAAAATACGGTATGTGTTGTGTGAATAAGTCCTTTCTTTCATCTGTCCTGAATCTCCCAATGTTCAGCTTCATTGGATGTCCAAAAGCTCCAGTGTTATGAGAGAGGGAGTAAAAGCTTATCTCTATCCACTTTCTGCATGCCAGGCATCATCAATTCCTGTCATGTCTTACTCGCCTTTTCTCTACACTAGAAAGTCACAAATGCTGCATCTTAGATCTCCCACATCCTGCCTGGTTTGGCCCCAAGCTTAGAAACAGGTGGGGTTTCCTGTGTGCATTTGGGGTGGGTGGGGGCAGAGGACAAACAGCTCAGCTGGACTGAAAAGCAGAGAGTTTACTAGGAATCCAAAGACTCCCACCAAACGCTTCAGCTTAAGTCTTAGTTAAAGGTCCCGCCCATGACCTAATGAGAAAAAATAAAAACTGGGTACTGGAACAAAAGCACTCGGTACTGAAACAAAAACCCCAGTTTGTCAGTGGCCCATAAAAGTATGCTTTCCGCAGAGGTAAATGCAACAGAAAAACTTAACTTGGCTAAAGCAAGCACCAGGAGTGAAAAAGAACTTTACTAAACTGGAGTTTAATTTCAAACGCAAAGTAAGAACTCCCTGCTAATTTTTAGTCCTTTGCAGAGACTCTGTTCAATTAATACTAAATACATTTTATCAAAAGATTCTCATTCCTATACTCCCAGCCACAAACACACCAACTCCAAAAGTTAGGAGCAATAAACGTTTTGCAGCAGAGACTTAAATACACCCAGTGCCGCCCACGCTTCGGCCAATTAATGACAAAACACAAACACCTGTAATACTTAAAGAGACAGCACCAGTTTTAGACATCAGACCGGCCTAGGCAGGGTGGATAAAAATCAATGGTTTTTTTAAAAAAATCAAAAAAATCGGATTTTTTTGATTTAAATCGGTTTTTTTTATTTAAATTGGATTTTTAAAATAAAATGCTTTTGGAGGAAAAATCTTTCTAAATATAGTCTTCTATTTAAGTTACATTGTAGTCCAAAGGCTATTCATCAGGAAATAAGGATTTGTTTTAAGTTTATCAAGTGTGCTAAAACTCAGTCTAAGTTTTATTTTTAAAAAAATGTTTAAGCACATCAGTTAACAAACATGGATACATATGCTATCATGTTATTGTTTTAGTTAAATAAATTGTTTAAATGGTTATTGAGGAAATGATTATTTTTCTCCTTCCAATAAAGTACAGCAGAAAAGTTGTCCAAATATAAACAGTTAAGTTACTAAACCTCACCATAATTTCATAATTATCTGTCTATGTATTTATAGTAGTATAACCAAATCAGTAATTTTTGATATAACTGTAAAAATTACTCTGAAAATTTATTATTCCAAAAATGAAACCTTCATATGGTTGTAAATATTAAGATTAAACCAGCAAGAATCAGTCTTTCTGTAAAAAAAACTATTTAAATCAAGTCTTACTGACTAGTGATTTAAATCAAGCCTTACTGACTAGTGATTTAAATCGTGATTTAAATCAATTTGATTTAAATCAAATCCACCCTGGGCCTAGGTATACTTTTCAAAACCCAACACATTTGGGGGGGGGTGGGGGCAGGGGGCAGAGGACAAGCAGCTCAGCTGGACTGAAAAGCAGAGAGTTTACTAGGAATCCAAAGACTCCCACCAAACGCACTGCAGGATTTATTCTTCTCCATCCTTGACACCCGGGACCAGAGTGGGGCTTCCGCAGACCGCTGTCAAGTCATTCACCAAGTCAGGAAACCCCAGCCCTCCATTCTGCGTCCTGGAGAACAAGGAGAGGTCCAGCGCTGGCAAAAGCAGCATTGAGGTCCTTGGGAAAGAACCTCCGCTCCCCCACAACCCTTAAAAGTACAGCTCACACGTCCTGCTCAAAAGGACCCCTTGAAGATAAGGCTTCAAGGCTTCTGTGATTCTCAGACACACTTTCCAGCAGAAGCAGCAGAGTTCCTGCCTCTTTCCAGATGTTCTGGTGTGGGAGCTTAATTCTATTTGGCAACCCAAACTCTGAGCATCCACTGCACCGGTTAGGAGGAAGGAGCAGAGCCTTGGCAGATGAAAATGATGGACTATATGGAACTCGCCGAACTGAGAGGGAGACTCCACGACCAGAGGGAGGAGGCGGTGGAAAAAGACTGGAAGAAGTTTAAAGTATATATCAAGGACTATTGTAAGATTCAAAGTTAGGAAAAAGCTGGAAGAAGTGATAGCTTACAGAGTAGACTAAGGATTGAATAGGTAAATGTATGATGTATGGTTAAGACATTTTAAGTTAACAATAAGAGTAAGGTAATAAAATAATTAAGTAATATAGGACAATAATTTTAGTAATGTAATAATTAAAAATGAGAGGAAATTACTACAGATGAAAGACAGTGAAACGCAGCAGGAGGGATTGGAGGAAGTCACTTCAAGATGATTTGGGAAAAAGAAGGGGGAAATATGATGTTGTTTTTTTTATTGTTGCAATTTGTATGTGTATTTGTATGTGATGCATGTTATGTTAAGTTTATGTTTATAAGTTTGGAAAAACCCAATAAAAATTATTTTTTAAAAAAAAAAGGAGGAAGGAGCAGAGCCAGCTGTGCAAGGAAGCATCTCTCCCTCGAGAGAGGAGATTTTGGAAGCAGATGCATTAAAGAGAAGCAAGCAGGGGCAGAAGAAGGCGCTAGGGCCCAAACCACGGGCCCATTTCCAGTAGGAAAAGAGGAGAGAGTGGTCCCAAATGGGTGGAGGAGGAGGGCTGGAGCTACAAGGCAAACAGAACTTTTTTCCCCTGGTATGTGTGTGGAAACAAGAAGAGCCTGCAGGATCAGGCCGGTGGGGGCCTATCTAGTATAGCAGAGCCCTCTCCCCTCCTGCAGCTTCCAGCAACTGGCATTCAGAAACCTCGCTACCTCCAACTGCAGAGGCAGAGCACAGCTGTCATGGCTAGTAGCCATCGACAGGCCTCTCCTCCATGAATTTGTCCATCTTCTTTTAAAGCCACCCAAGCTGAAGGCCATGACTGCGTCCTGTGGGAGGGAGTTCCACGGTTTAACTACACACCGCGTGAAGCAAGACTTCTTTTTATCTGTGCGTGTCGGTTTCCTGCTATTGCAAGGCCTTCATTTCTAGTCCACTAGTTTATGTTTTTATTACTGCTTTCATTCTTGTGAGCTGCTCTGGCTTTTTGGGGAGCATCGACGAAATCAAAATGCCTGCAAGAGATGTTTTAAATTTTGAATTCTTGAGGGCCAAACTCGACGAGCTGGTTAAACTTAGACTGAAAGAATTTTGTGAAGAATCTAGAGTTGATAAGAAGAGTTATATAAAAATTAATTTAGGGAGAAGATAAAAAACAAAAAGAACATGAATAGCAGACTAGAAAAATAGGTTGAAATGAAGTACTGCATTGCAGGTAGAAGTCAAAAGGAGGTACAGATTTTTGAAGCGGTAGCAAGGTGAAGAATTCGGGAAAAACAAATAAGATTAACAAGGTAGATAATGTATAGAATGAACCAAAACCTGTGTTCTTTGCATTGCTTGATGTTATATTTGTATATATAAGTAAATGTATTTCCCCCCTCTTTTTTCTTTTTCTGTCCCCTCATGTCTTCCCCTCTCCTCTTGTTTCTTTTTCTCTTCATCTTCTTTTCTTTTTTTTGCTTTCTCTCCTCTTTTCTTTTCTTTCTCTTCCTTTCCCCTCTTCTTCTTTTCTCTTTTCCTGGGATCGTGAAATATTTGTGTAGAGTGTATGCGTGACATAATTTTGTTTTTGATTCTTGGATTGTTTTGTTTTACATATGCGGATTGTTTTTGTATTTTCTGGTCTAGGTTAATGTTTGTTTGTTTGTTTGTTTGTCTTTTGGAATGTTTTTACTGTGATATTGTTTTGTATCAATAAACTTTATTTAAAAAAAAAATAATAATTTTTGAATTCTTGGCACTGCCTGCCCACCTTGAAATGACTCAGCCATGAAGCTGGGTGTCACCCAGCATTGCAAGCCCAGTGCCAGCACCTGGAACAGTTGGGCAAAACCCAGTGCCCACTGTTTACTCACCAGGGCTGATTCTGCATTTGCTTTGTGTGTGCATGCATTTTTAAAAAAAAAATTGGAGGCCCCCCCCCACCAAGTTATGGGGATAAAATGCTGCTGGGGAGACAACATATGCTGCCTCCTGCCTAAGCTTCTTTGAGGAAGCTTTAAAAAACCCCACACAATTAATGTTGGGGCCTTTGTGCGCACTGCAAACACTGGCGTGTTGTGAGGATGCAAAGCTTTGCAATAATCCAACCTAGAGTGACATTGGCCTTTGGACCAGCTGTTACGCCTGCCGTCCATTCTTCCTGGAGCAGGGCCACTGGGCCTCCCCTCCCTCCCTCCCTGCCACCCTCCTCCATCTCGAAGGCAGTCTGCTCTCCAAGGCAGCCCTTCCCATCTGGCCTTGGTCGCTCCATTTGTTAAGGGAGACACAGAACCATCCATCTGCCTGATGGCAGCAGCGCTCCCAACTGCCCAGGGATGAGCGATGGAGGAAGGAGAAGGGAGGAAAGAGGCCAACCACACCAGGTGTGGAACAACTAAACCTGCAGCATGCAGAAGCACAAAAATATACTCCACAGCACACTGCGCTACCCTGCTTAAAAGAGGTTATTCTGCACACACCATCACCCTGTTCCGGCACCCATTTAAAGGTGGTACCCATTTAAAGGTAAAGGTAAAGGGACCCCTGACAGTTACCGTATTTTTCACTCTATAAGGCGCACCTGACCATAGGACACACCTAGTTTTTAGAGGGGGAAAGCCCCATTTTTTTGAGGATCAGCTCAAATTTCTGCAGCTTCTTTTGCAAAGGATAAAAGCCCCATTTTTTGAGGATCAGCTCAAATTTCTGCAGCTTCTTTTGCAAAGGATAAAAGCCCCATTTTTTGAGGATCAGCTCAAATTTCTGCAGCTTCTTTTGCAAAGGAGAAAAGCCCCATTTTTTGAGGATCAGCTCAAAGTTGTTGAGCTTACTTTGCAAAGGGGAAAAACCCGAAAAATATGGTAAGTGCAGTCGCGAAAGACTCTGGGGTTGTGGTGCTCATCTCACTTTACAGGCCGAGGGAGCCGGCGTTTGTCCGCTCTGCAGACAGTTTTTCCGGGTCATGTGGCCAGCATGACTAAGCAGCTTCTGGCGCAAAGGAACACCGAAACCAGAGCAGCGCACGGAAATGCCGTTTACCTTCCTGGCGGAGCGGTACCTATTTATCTACTTGCACTTTTTAGTGTGTTTTCGAACTGCTAGGTTGGCAGGAGCTGGGACCGAGCAACGGGAGCTCACCCCGTCGCGGGGCTTCGAACTGCCGACCTTTTGATCGGCAAGCCCAAGGCTCAGTGGTTTAGACCACAGCGCCACCCGCTTCCCTTCTGGTACCCCTTTACTTCTTGCATTTTTTCAAGGTGGCGTACATGGTTTCCCCACTTGTCATGTAATCCCAACAACCCTGTGAGGTACATTAGGCTGAGAGAAGACAGTGACTGGTTCAAGGTCACCCAGTGAGCTTCATGGCCGAGTAGGGAATCAAACTCTCGTCTCCCAGGTCCCTGGCTTCCATGGCCAGTGAGGGCTACCCATGGACTCTGAATGCACAGAGGTCCTCAAGAACACACAGTGGAAACCGCTACTTTCAGTGCCGGCCATGGCTCAGTCTGAAGCAGGGTGTGTTTGCTTCCAACACGGGGACAGGAACCCTGAGAGATGGAGGTTCCTTCTGTTGGAAATGGAAAAGGAGACCACTCTGTCAGACTAACACCGGGTGCTTGGTGTGGGGCTGTCGACGGGAGGGGGCTGACCCCACACTTTCCTGAGAGCTATTTCACATGATGGGAACCAGACTGCTGAACAGGGCCTCAGACAGTCCCATGGCTGAACTGAGGAAACCAGACCCACCAGCATTTCATAAATGAATCCAGGGGTGCCCTGGTCACCTCCCTCTTCCCACCCCAAGGCTCAGCGCCTTCCTCCCACCCTGACCCACTGCCAAAGGCACAACTCAACACTGGGCAGTTGTGTAATGATGCGCACCAACTGGAACTTTTCCAGTGGTTTATTACCATAGATCATGGCATCAGTACAGCTGGCATAAACTTGATTTAAAATATACCCCTCAATGGACTTTCTTGACCCTGATAAGAGTCCTTATCCTGAAGATGTCCTGGAAAGCTTCCTGATCTCTCAAGACTTTATGTAAATATCAGCACAGTAATCTGTTGTTAGCAAAATTTGATTCACATCTCCTCTAAAAAGAATGGGCTCCGCATAGAAGACAGGAAACAAACAAAGATAAACCACTTAGTCATTTCTCACTAGGATTATATTCTTTCAACTACAAACTAAGTCAGGTAAGCAGAATAACTAGCAGACAGGAACTTGTCAGAAATGAATAATGAAACCGAGGAATCAAGGTGTTCTTACCAAATTACTCATCTAAAAGACCCCTTCCCTTCTCCATAACCTAACATTGGCCTCAAACACTTTAGATCAGGGGTCAGCAAACTTTTACAGCCAGGGGCCGGTCCACTGTCCCTCAGACCTTGTGGGGGGCCGGACTATATTTTGGAAAAAAAAATGAGCGAATTCCTATGCCCCACAAATAACTCAGAGATGCATTTTAAATAAAAGCGCACATTCTACTCATGTAAAAACACGCTGATTCCCAGACCGTGTGCGAGCCGGATTGAGAAGGTGATTGGGTCGCATCCGGCCCCCGGGCCTTAGTTTGCCTACCCATGCTTTAGATTTTCAATGGTTGGTCAGCTTTAACAGCTCCAACGTGGACCTCTTTCCACTCTGTGCTCTGAAGGACCAGCCTGACAGCTGTGCTTCAGGTATCCCCTCCCCTCTCCCCTTCTGGCTGTACTTTTAGTGTGAGTCTGTGTCAAACGCCACACATTCTCTCTTTAGGCTTTTGACAAGGATCCTCCTTGTCCTCTTTAGATCAAGCTGTGTCTGTAGGGTGCGAGTTGCTGCCTGCTTCTACTGTAGTTTTGCTCTCTGAAGCAGCATGTACAGGGTGAGTCCTTTAAAAGAGGCCCCGTGGATCAGAGGCGTAGGAAGGTCAGGTGGTACCCGGTACAGAAAATTTCTTGTCACCCCCCCCCCCCAACACACATTGATTTTTTATTTATTTATTTTGGCCTGCAAAAATGGTTTTACGTTATTTCATATTTTCTTACAAAGGAATAATAATAAGTAAAAATAAACTTTTATTTATATCCCACCCTCCCCGGCGAAGTCGGGCTCAGGGCGGCTAACATCAGATACATAACATTGGTATAAAATCAAACAATAATTAAATTGCCTCCTAAAAACATGTCAAAATCAAATTAAAGTCTAATTAGATGGCTTTCCACAGGGTTAGGGTTGGGAACAGTAAGTGCTCCACTGAATTGAAATTTCAGCCTTCACGACATAGGAAAACAGCCAAGTAAACAGCTATTTTCGTGGAGGAGGGTCAAGATATTAACTGATATGCATGCAATTTCATATATAGCTATATAATCCCTAGTGTAGTAAGATAAGACCTTTGGAGCAGGCATTTTCAAAAAAGAAAAAGTTTTTAATGAACCACCCTAATAGAGCAGTGATTGTTCCTTGATAATTTGTCACCCCCCTCCATGATGGAGCCCCTGCCGTGGATAGAGTACACATGTTCCACGGGGCCTCTTTTAAAAGACTCACCCTGTATATACACCATCAATTTCATGACAAATAATAAGCCAACCTTTTGGACAAGGGAGTGAGTGCCGGACATGCAGACACACACTTTTGTAACAGTCGCTTCTGCTCAACTCCTTTAGAAGCCAAGAGGTCATTTGATCCTTAGGTTAAAGATATACTACCAACATCTATTCATCCTGCAATAGGTTACTAGCTGCCCAAGAGGCATAGCTGTCAACTTTTGGATTTGAAAATAAGGGATGCCGCGAGGGCGGTGCAATGGCACTAAGTAGCCTCGCCACCCTGCGCTCCAGAGGCTGCGCGCGAACGGGTGAGCGAAAGAGCGAGCGCGTAGACGGCAGGCAGGCTGTCTGTCTGTTTGGGCGTGAGGGTCTGGCTGCACAAGGCATGCAAGCTCCGCCCCCAGTCGGTCTCAGACTCCTTATTGGCAGCCGAGCAACGCAGCTGAGGAGCCTCCCTCGCCGGCAGGGAGGGAGAGGAGCTGCTTCCTTTGAAATCCGGGGAATTTAAGGGATATCAACAATCCGGGATAGCAGCGGGAAACGGCATTGGAATAAGGGAGTTTCCCGCAAAAAAAGGGAGGGTTGACATATGAATTGGAGTGGCAGGGTGAATAAATGGGAGAGTGCGGGAAGCCCACCAATCCTTGCTCTGAGGGTTGACAGCTATGCTGCAGTTGTGAAGTTACAGTTCCCAGCAATCCTTAACAAACTCCAGTGCCCAGAATTCTTTGATGGGGGAAATGTGCTTTGAATGTGCTTCAAAGGTACAGCATGTCTGCAACCCCAGCTTGAAACATCTGGTGGGCACCTGGCTGTAGGAAGCTGCAAGCCAGAGAAGTGTATCAGAGATGCATTTGCTGGCCAACTCGGAGCTCCAGCAGGGAGACGCCTGAAAACCGACACACAGCACCAAATCTAGCAGCATTTGTGTGTGTGTGTGTGTTTTGTTTTGTTGCTAAGAGTAAAAACAAAAACAAAACCAGGACAGTGATCTAGCAGAGATCAGAAAACAGGGACAGCTGGAGATGTTGCATGACTCCTGGCCTTAGGGAGAGACTTTGATTCCCAGAGCGTTACCTTTGGCTACAGCAAAAAATGCCAAGGGCAGACACAGCAAGGCATGCCATGCGGTGGCACCTTGGACCACATGAAGAGAAGTCTCCTGGGAGGGCTAGGCTGCCTCCCCTAGGGAGCCTGTAGGCCCATCCTCTGAAGTGACAGCTCTCATTTTAGAAAAGGAGTCCCCAGCCTGCTTTCTCACAAGACAAACAGGCTTCTTTTGGTATCACTTTCCCAACTTATAGAATCATAGAACCTAAATGGCAGGATCTGATCAGCCACAATACATTTTGCTTCCATTTCACATACATAAACACTCTTGGGGGCCAAACTGACACCCCCCACAAAAGCCATAATCCAAACTAAAAATAACTTTATTTTCTTGATCCCAGCAAGGCCATCTGCTCTGCAAACCAGCAGCTGCTACCCAGGTGAAACAGCAGCGAAATTGCCCCCTAATCAGGGTGGATTTGATTTAAATCAAACTGATTTAAATCACAATTTAAATCACTAGTCAGTAAGGCTCAGGGTGGATAAAAATCAACGATTTAAACAAATAACAATAATAAAAAATCAGATTTTTTTTATTTAAATCGGATTATTTTTTTATCCACCCTGAGGCTTACTGACTAGTGATTTAAATCGTGATTTAAATCATGATTTAAATCAGTTTGATTTAAATCAAATCCACCCTGCCCCTAATCCAAAGTCTGGCTGCCAGACCCTTCGCGAGAGTAGTGGTGCTCAGCTCCCCTGGGCAGCACCAGGGCAAAGGATCAAGAGGTAGGCGAAATGGCACTAAGCATCTGTTTGCTGAGACTAACTTTCAATCATTTAATCCTGTACTTTCAACGGTTTTACCATCTTGGCTTCCACACACACAACACGCTCTCTCTCTTCCTATATAAGATTTCTTATTTCTTAAACTGAAAGCACACCTTTCTTTCCTCCAAGGAGCCCAAGGTGGCACACATAGTTCTCCCCTTCCCCCATTTTATTCTCCAACAACCCTGGCTCAAGATCACCCAGCAAACTTCCTGGCAGATTAGGAATTTGAACCCTGGTTTCACAAGTCCTAAGGGGCCCAGGTGGCGCTGTGGGTTAAACCACAGAGCCTAGGGCTTGCTGATCAGAAGGTCGGCGGTTCGAATCCCTGTGACGGGGTGGGCTCCCGTTGCTCGGTCCCAGCTCCTGCCAACCTAGCAGTTCGAAAGCACGTCTAAGTGCAAGTAGATAAATAGGTACCGCTCCGGTGGGAAGGTAAACAGCATTTCTATGCGCTGCTCTGGTTCGCCAGAAGCGGCATAGTCATGCTGGCCACATGACCCGGAAGCTGTACGCCGGCTCCCTCGGCCAGTAACACGAGATGAGCGCCGCAACCCCAGAGTCGGACACGACTGGACCTAATGGTCAGGGGTGCCTTTACCTTTCTTTCCCACAAGTCCTAATCTGAGAGCCAGTGTGGTGTAGTGGTTAAGAGTGGTGCACTCGTAATCTGGGGAACTGGGTTCGCGTCTCCGCTCCTCCACATGCAGCTGCTGGGTGACCTTGGGCTAGTCACACTTCTCTGAAGTCTCTCAGCCCCACTCACCTCACAGAGTGTTTGTTGTGGGGGAGGAAGGGAAAGGAGAATGTTAGCCGCTTTGAGACTCCTTCGGGTAGTGATAAAGCGAGATATCAAATCCAAACTCTTCTGACACTCTAACACTACATGTCAGAAGATCCCTACATTGCACCCAATCAATCCTGAGCAGAGGTGTGAATTGCACCCTATTCTCCATCCTGCATATGCTTCACACAAGGATACGGTTTCCTGACACCTGAAGGTAGCAGCTGAATGTGACAGAAGTTCTATCTGCTGCTACATCCGATCACAGAAAGGTTGATCTGCACTGGTATCCATCATCTTTGCTGGCCTGAGAGCTGCAGCTTCTTTCAGATAAGCGAAGCCTTGAGATGAGCCCACCCCCACATGCCTCCCCCAACGTTTTGCTGCTTCTGACTGGGAGGTCTGTGGCAATCTGCAGCAGCAAGGGCTTAAATCCAGCCCAGATGCAACTCAGCAAGCCAGTCTCTCTAACACACTGTTAATGAAGCAACAGCATGTCAGTGCTGGAAGACCCCAGCAGCAGATCTTGCCTAAAATTCAAGGGTTCCTTGTGAAAGAGCAAGCAAGAGCATAAGAACAGTCCTTCTGCTGGATCAGGCCAATGGTCCATCTAGTCCAGCATCCCCTTCTCACAGTGGCCAACCGGATGCCCATGGGAAACCAGCAAGCAGGATCTGAGCACAGGAGCCCTCTCTCCACCTGTGGCCTTCCAGCAACTGCCTCCATCTCAGCTGGAGAAGACTTTTTGCAGCTTGGGCAAATTATGCAGATCAGTCATGCACACATTTCCCCCTATTTGGCATGGCGATTTTTATTTAATTGTTTTAATTAAATCCAGTGGATTCCAGGGCAGTGTACAATAATAAAAATACGATGTAATTTTACGAAACCCCAATACAGTAATATTCTTCAAACAGGGATAGGAAACTTCCGATTCAACAATGCAGCACTTGGGCATGCCACTGACTTGGCTTAAAATTAATGGGAACTGAATATACTTCGACTTGGCCAGATCCCATGGTTCTTAAAAGTTGTTTTTAGCCAAATTTAAGCACACAGCAACACACTGCAACCCTCCAAGGAAGGTGTCAGGTTCTCTTATCGGTTGTTCAATAGAAATGCCAAGCCATCTTGTCTTTAAGTCTTTTTATTAAGTGCCAAGCTATTTACAGTGCAGAGCTCAGCCTTATCATGTCTGCTCAGTCACTAGCAGAATCCGGAAGTGCCTCCCTCCTGTTTTGGCGCCAACACCAAAGCTTCGGCATCCTAAATTGCCGCCTTCTCCTCCTACGTGAGATATGTGCCGGAACTGACGCCTCCCCCTCCGAGCGAGTCTGCTGGGTGGTGCCAGGTCTCTCAGCAACTCCCTGGACACCTGGCACTCCCTGGCTCCCAGCCACTAACTGCTCCTCCCCCGAAACGGGACTGCCAGATTCACTCGAAGATGAATCTGTCGTTAACACAGGTTGCGGCTCTCTGTAAGGACTTAGAGCTGGACTGGCAGGGGTGGGCAGATCCCTGACAGAAGGATACAGCTTCTGCCCTGGTGGCTTAATCTCCCCCAGGGCTCTTTGCTTAAAGGCAGAAGTTCTGCAGCCTCACAATTCTGGAAATAGCCCCCTTTGGCTCTGCCTCTGGACTTTCCTCCGCAAGCAATGCCTTCCCTCTTGCCAGCTGCAGTTCCCTGCACCCTTCTGCCAAGAATCCCAAATCCTTGGCTTAGAAACCCACCCTGCACTCTCCCACTGATTTTTCTTCCTTCTGTTTCAATTAACCCATCCATTAGGTCTCTATGGCTGCATGCACCAAGATCCACTTGGACCCCCTCTCCTGCTTCCTCTTGCTCTCCGTAGTTCTATAGCTCTCCACAACCTTAAAAAGCGAATCCAGACATTTGGCTGCATCAGGGCCGGCCGGCCCAGATTGAAGTGGCTACCTCAGGCTGCAGAATCCCACAGGGTGGCACCCCCATTGCCACTGCTGGGGTCATGCGACTGCTGCTTCCGCTGGGAGCTCACAAGCTTTCACCGGAAGCCACTGCACCATCCAGGTGCACCTATGCAAATAAATTCCACCTGCCCAAGTGGAATTCATAGCCAACAAAACTTATTATTAGTCTGCCTGCTCAAATATACATATATTGTAATTTCTGGGCACTTTGATAGCATGGGAGGCAAAGGCAAACCTTTTCTAATTTATAAACAAATAGTTTCCTTGCCTGGTTGCCTGAATCTAGTTTTCACTTGTGCTAGGCAAATCTACTACTCGGAACCCTCTGGCACACTAATAAAGAAATTAATCAGCTTGAGCATTTGGTTTTTGCATCTCCCCTTCCAAAAAGTTAGGAAACGAGCCCAGCTTGGAACAAAAAATGCTTCTCTCTGCTTAACGCAGCATGTTCACTTAAGCCTCATTAAGGTTTTCCAGACACTGTTTAACTCTTCTGAAATCTTTTTTCCTAGATTTTCAGCATTTAGCAATAATTCATTTTATAGCACAATTTAGTTTAGCATCAATTCCTTGCTTATTTCATTACATTACTTTCCATGGAATTCAAGAGCAGCAAAGCCATGAAAGGGTACGAAGCGGGGCCCCAGATGTGGATCAGAGTACACTGAACCCAAGTGTGTTTCCAGGGTTCATGAGTCCTCCTCTGGGGGTGGGGGGCTTGTTAAACAAAGCAGGGCTCTCTGGTCTGTTTAGGTTTGGCCTACTGGAGCTGCTGGGGACTGAACCTGGGACCTTTTGCATGCAAAGTTTGTGTTCTACCACTGAATGCCATCTTCTCTGACCCAACTGCTTAGTGACAAGATGAGAGGGCCTGAGTCTTAATGGCAGAGCTATCAAGCTACCTGCCCACAGACTGTCTCGCCAGAGTGGTGCATGCTCTAGTTATCTCCCGCTTGGACTACTGCCATGCGCTCTGTGTGGGGCTACCTTTGAAGGTGACCCGGAAACTGCAATTAATCCAGAATGCGGCAGCTAGACTGGTGACTGGGAGTGGCCGCCGGGACCACATAACACCGGTCCTGAGAGATCTACATTGGCTCCCAGTACGTTTCCGAGCACAATTCAAAGTGTTGGTGCTGACCTTTAAAGCCCTAAACGGCCTCGGCCCAGTATACCTGAAGGAGCGTCTCCACCCCCACCGTTCAGCCCGGACACTGAGGTCCAGTGCCGAGGGCCTTCTGGCGGTTCCCTCACTACGAGAAGCCAAGTTACAGGGAACCAGGCAGAGGGCCTTCTCGGTAGTGGCGCCCGCCCTGTGGAACACCCTCCCATCAGAGGTCAAAGGGATCAACAACTACATGACATTTAGAAAACACCTGAAGGCAGCCCTGTTTAAGGAAGTTTTTAATCTGTGATGTGCTAATGTATTTTAATGTTTGCTGGAAGCCGCCCAGAGTGGCTGGGGAGACCCGGCCAGATGGGCAGGGTACAAATAGTAAATTATTATTATTATTATTATTATTATTATTATTATTATTATCCTTTTAGAACACAAAACAAGCTGAAGCTAGGAATGCATATGTTTAGTAGTCCTAAAACAACCTGATCACTAGAAAAAGTCAGAAAATTAAATGTTGTTCATGCTGCTCACCAAAACTGAGCACAGAAGAACTGTTGGAGCAGAAAGTGCGGTTTGCAGAGTCAGTTAAGAACCGAGAACAAACACATATGAACTATCAGGGAAGAATGTAGTGCTCCGTCCCTCTTTCACACAATCCTGGTACCGGAGGAAGAAATGAAGAAGGGGCAGCCAGCAACTGATTCTTCTGCACTTGGAAGCCAGAGATTCCAGAGCTGGATATTAATAATTTTGAATGTTACCCACCCTCAGCCTTCAGGAACAGAGTAGATTAAGAAATATGCAGATGTGACTTGCTAGAGCTGGACAAAATGGGAGGAAGAGGATGGGAGAGTCTCAAAGGCCGGCAGAAGAGAAGCAAAGGAAAAGTTTGCAGGCAGAAACTAAGTCCATTGCAAGAGAAGAATCTTTTGGCACAAACGAAAAATTTGGTGGTTTATTGAGACTTCATCAGATGCAATGGGGGGGGGGGGAGCCTGAACACACCCAAATTCACAATCCTGTGCATTTGGGAGACATGTCTGGGGTACAACCTACAAGAGTAACATACAAGCTCTCTTTCCACCTGGGTAAAGTCCACCCCCCCTAAAAAAGCTAATGGTTAACAGGAATAGAGAGACTCACCCTATGCGTAGTGCAGCACTTTGCAAAACTCGCAAGCCCCACTTTCTTCCTCTTTCAGCCGCCCCTCCCCCTCCCCCACCCCACCCACTTCCTCATCCTCTGCGGAGCACAGAATCTGAGTCCCAGTGGCAGATAACAAATTACCGGGGTGGGGTGGGGGGAGGGGGCAGAGATGGTACAGCCAGCCACAAAGGCAGCGACAGTCCATCACGGGGAGGGATGAACAGAGAGACACAAAGCGATGGGGAGGGAGGGAGGAATCCCCTCCCCAAATTCCCAGTCCCTGGGGTGGCCTTCCTTAATTAATATCCTCTTCCTTCACTCCACGGCCTCAAGAGAACCCAGGAGTCCTGGCCTGTCCCACCCCGCGCCAGTCAAAGCAGCACAAACTGTTTCCTCTTAGCCACTACACTCTCCTCCCAGAGAGTGTCAGAAAGTCGTCCTGGGCCCAATCCTGCCCGCACAAGCACCCACTGCGATGAATGGGAGCCACAAAGGGCCCGCTCCTCCCCTCAATTCCCATTCATTCATTCATCCGTCTGAACAGCTGCTTGCGCAGGAGACCCTCCTCTTCTCCCGAGCCCCACTCCGGGAAGGATGGGCTCCAGGTCACTTGGTCGCTTCTCCGTCTTCCCCAGACGGGTTTACTCGGAAGCAAGGCGGTTGGGGCTGAGCGGATAGGTCAGGGATAAGCGATGGGGAGGGGGGTTCCTGGGGGTTCCGCCGGGGATCCACCTCCCCCCCCCGCCAGTCCCGCCCAACTCCAAGAAGGGCGCAGAGAGAGCAGCCGCCTTCCCCGAGTTGGGCACCCACGAATCTAAAGGGGCTTCTTC
This sequence comes from Darevskia mixta, assembly GCA_034641385.1. Lineage (NCBI taxonomy): Eukaryota > Metazoa > Chordata > Lepidosauria > Squamata > Lacertidae > Darevskia > Darevskia mixta. The sequence goes on along the minus strand of JAWWNH010000025.1, from coordinate 3,031,652 downwards.
CGGGGTGGGGGGTCCCTTACAAACAGGGCCGATTCTCCCCAGGCAGCAGCCCCGCCCCGCCCGCCCCATCCATCTCGTGGGTCTGTTCTCCTCCTGTCCGGCCGTCGAAAGATGCGGGACCGGCAAAGCGGAGAGTCTTTCGGCCCCCCGGGGTTGTGTGCGTGTGTCTTTGTTGCGCCCCCTCCCTCCACCACCCCGCAGGCGAGGTCCGGCTGCAACTTACCGGGAGCGCCCTTCCCCGGGCCCCGATCCCGCGGCTGGGCGTCCTCGCAGGCAGCAGACGACGCCGGCCGCCGCCCGGATCCCCTCCTCGCAGCTGCCGGGGGAGGAGCCCCCCCGCCCCCGCCGGCCGGCCTCTCTCTCGGGCGCCCCCTCCCCGCCGGCGCCCAGCCAATCGCCGCGCCGCCACCGCCCCCCACCGCGCGCTCATTGGAGGCTCCTCCCGCTGCTGGGGGGGGGGAATGAGCCCGGCCGGCCGGCCAGACAATGCTAAAAGCTGCTTCTGCCGAGCGGAGCCCTGCCCGCCCCTCGCAGGACTGGAGGGGTGCTGGGGGTCCCGTCCTCGCGCCCCCGCCCCTCCAGGGTTGGCAGGGTTTTGCTAGCCTCGGACCTCCAAACCCTGCTGCCCCTTTTGGAGCAAGAGAAGCCAGGGCAGCCAAATGGAGCGTAGCGTTGGTTAGGGACCCCCAAAGGTCATCTAGTCCACCCCTCCCTGGAATGCAGCTCCAGAATCCCCGAGCAATGACCATCTGCTTTGAAAACTCCCAACGGAGGAGAGTCCGCCACATGGATGACCTTTGGGGTCCCTTCCAAACTCTACGATTCGGAGACAGACCATTCCACTGTTCAACAGAAAGTTTTGCCTAATGTTGAGTCCATAGCTGTCAACTTTCGGATTTGAAAATAAGGGATTTTTTCAAACTTTCAGATTTGAAAATAAGGGATGCCGCGAGGGCCGTGCAATGGCACCAAGTAGCCTCGCCACCCTTCGCTTCAGAGGCTGCGCGCGAACGGGTGAGCGAAAGAGTGAGCGCATAGACAGCAGGCAGGCTGACTGTCTGGTTGGGCGTGAGGGTCTGGCTGCACAAGGCATGCAAGCTCCGCCCCCAGTCGGTCTCAGACTCCTTATTGGCAGCCGAGCAACGCAGCTGAGGAGCCTCCCTGGCCGGCAGGAAGGGAGAGGAGCTGCTTCCTTTGAAATCTGGGAAATTTAAGGGATATCAACAATCCCGGATAGCAGCGAGAAACGGCATTGGAATAAGGGAGTTTCCCGCAAAAAAAGGGAGGGTTGACAGCTATGAAGTGAGGGCTGGCTGAGTTTGGTGGGGCAGGGCCCCCCTTGCTCTCATGGAGCAGCCGCTGCTCTTCTTCAAACCACCTCCGCCTTCGGCAGGGTTCCTGCCCTCACCTGGAATTCCTTGAGGATCGTGTCCAGGCCTTGGATGTTCCCTTTGTCCATCCTGGTGACATAGCAGGCTTGTCCGGGCCAGGGTTTGTAGCCAATCAGCAACTGGGAGCAAACAGAGGAGGTGCCGCAAACAAAGGAAGGGTTGACAGCTATGGTTGAGTCACAATCTCCTTTCTTGCCGTTGGAATCCAATGGCCATTTGTCGTTTGAGAAGATTGAGAGGACCCGAACCAATGGATTCAAATGACAAGGAAGGAGATAGGTTGGGGAAAAACTTTCTGACACTAAGAGCCGTTCAACAGTGGAGGAGACTCCCTCAGAAGGTGGAGGACTCTCCTTTGCTGGAGGTTTTTAAACAGAGGTTGGATTCTTTAGCTGGAATCACAATGGTCCTTCCAACGCTACAATTCTGATTGCCTCCTTTGTTACCTGCCCTCCTGTGCCCAGGTGGCTGTGGAGGAGTGCAGTCGCTCCATGGATGAACCATGGATTCATAACTTTAATTAAAAGGGGAGCTGGTTAACAAAACATCAGCCAGATCTATGAACCTGGGGAAATCCATGCATCTTAATCTGATGCTGAACACAGACAGTGCAGGGGACAACTGGGGCTCTATTGTGCTGGTGGGGAGAGAGGAGTTCCACACCTGGGAAGCCACAAGGAAAATGCTGCTTCTCATAATCACAGCAGGAGCTCCAGATGTTGGCAGAGCCTCTCCCACTAATGGGCTTAAACATGCAAAACATCCTCTCCTATTGTTCTCTAGTGAACCTTTTTAAAATCACTGCTAGTCTTCCACAGAATGAACTTCAGGAAACTCAAGTTAGAAAAACAAGGTTTCCCACCTATAAAAGAGGTGCATCGACATTAATTCTGCACACATTTGAAGCTCCTGCATGGTGCCTCTCAGCTGAAATAATTCACGGTATTCACAATCATTCATGTGTGTGCTGATTGCCCTCCGTATCAAGTATCTAATTGCGAGGAAGTAAAACCCTCCGTTTATTTTCCTCCACAAAGGGCTGTTTTCTTATTGCCATTAGTTTGGCCTTCTTTTCTACAGCGTCACATTAAACATTCATTAGAACTCAATTTGGGCAAGTCTCATCCAGTATTGTTGCCCAAAATATTAACAAAAGAGCCAACTATTTCCTCTGGGAATAGCTAAATTGTTGTGGCTCTTGAAAACGGATCCTAAGCTTTCTCTCTCTCTCTCTCTCTCTCTCTCTCTCACACACACACACACACAGAGAGAGAGAGAGAGAGCGCTAATTATTGCATAAGTTGGGGCCTTAGTGGCAAAGAGTGAAGTGAAACTACTAACTGGAATGCGTGAGAAACTGTTAAGTCAGCTGTCTTTATAAATTGTGAACTATTTCTAGAAAGCCAGCTCACTCAGGAGACAGCCCTGAGAGGGAAGCTGGTAATATTTCACACACGGCATGTGCCTGGACTAACAACAGGGTTTTTTGTGTGTGGGGAGTGGGGCTAACTCCCACTTGGAATGAGAAAGCCAAATGGAAGAGAGCGTTATCAGACAGGCTTTGTTTTGGAAAAAGCTATTCGAGGCCTGTTTCAGCATCCTGCAAACACATCACTCTTAAAATATCAGTTTTTACTCCATCTTTATTGTCCTTTGAAATACAACCAGGGCTGACACAACTCATTAGGCACTGCAGGAAACTACTTGGGACAGAGATGTGGGGGCTGTGCCCCCCTAGATATTTTCAGACTGCACCTTTCATCATCCCTGGTATGACAGGTGGAGGGGGAAGAGGAGGGGAAAAACAGGCTGCGGCTATGGGAATCAGGCAACAATTCACCCATCCCTTAATATGACTGGATCAGCAACCCCGGGATTTTTGGGGGGGGGGAAGCAAGAGGTAGCAAGTTACTCTGGAAAACCCTTAATCCAGGGGTCATCTAATCCAACTCCCTGCAGCTAAAGAATCCCTGGCAGTCACAACCTCATCAGGGCAGGGACCTGCCCTCTTGAACCCTGTAAAACATCACACACACTGGTGGTGCTATATAAAGAATAGCATTTGCCATTGTATATAACTATTCAAAAACAGTGGTACAAGACCAAGGTGAGCTACTGTTTTACTCTGCAAGGCATTCAATATAGGATGAAGAAGCTGGTTCAATTTCTGGATTAATTTTTTTTCTGGAGGCTTGCAGGGATGACAACCTCTGACTTTGTGTTTCATTATTTTGCTACACATTTTGTTCAGCACTTAATAACCTTAAGGCTAATGGAATCTTCATTCTGTAGGGGCCCCTGGTTGAAGTCCTAAGTGCATGGACTCCAAGAATCAATTGCATTAATCAAATTGATATGCACCATGCTGGGGAAAAATGGATGTTAAAAAGCTCCAGGTTATTTACTCAAAAGAGGACCGAAGGGTTAAAGAGAGGCAAATCCAGTTTCCGGCTTTCCCTGATGTAGCTGTCCAAGGTACTGCACTCTACAGTACCTGAAAAGAGGAAAACCTGTTGAGTTTGCTAGTGTAGCGCAGAGACAGAAAGAGCTCTCTGTCTCTGGACTCTAACATCAACTATGTCTTATTAAATAAGCATTTGGAGTAAGCTGGCCATCTGTTCATCTTAATGTTGGTTCTTCTGTCTCAGAAGAATGACCACGACAGTCCAGTTGCAAAGTTGCATCTAGGTCAACTTTTATTTATACTGAACAGCTTTTAAAAATACAGAATAAAATAGCATTTATCTACTATTATTCACAACATCTGGTCCAAATATTACATATTTCTTAAATATTTCAACGTTTAATAAAGCAATGTTAGAAAAAAAATATCCCAACAAAACACAACAAAATTCATAAAAATCTCAATAAAAGAATTACACATCTCAGAGAAAAAACCCAACTTGGTTTGTAACATGAGACTGTGCAGTCAAAAGTCATTCACACAAAAAAAAACCCCTCATGGGAAAAAAATATTATTATTTATCCCCACTGTCTAAAAAACAGTCAAAGAGTTTGTTACATCAAAAGTTGTTATTATGAACAGACCAAAGAGGAGAAAAAGAAGATGCACTAGAGTTTGGATTGACAGCAAGATGGTTCACTTGGAAAGATGTCAGGCAATGCACAAGGGAATTCTCTGCTATCAAATATGTACTGATGACTAATCACAGCCACAAGCAAATTATAACCAGACAGGAATGTTTTTGATGCCACTCAAGGTGAATTCTCAATACTTAAAGCAGCCCAGCACTATAACGGTTATAGAGACTAATGGGCAGAAGCTAAATACTGGTGAGCACGTGGCCACCTCACAGCACAGATGAGAAAGGATCTACCACTACAAAATGGGAAGCCCCAGCAGTCTGCTCTCCTCTGTCCAGGCAGGTTAAGAAACTGTTTGAGTGAGAAACTCTAGATACGCACCATGCACCATGCAAAAGAAAACAATACAAAATACAAATGGTGAGTGTATCTTGCTCCCAACGCCGCCTTCTTCTGGTGGTGAATGGTTGGTTATTTTTGGTTCAAGAAGGCCACTGGAGAAGAAAAGGGGGAGAAAGGCCATTTTGTGCTGGTCTGTCATGCATATTGAGATATGAGTTGTGTTCGTCACTTTGGAATGCAGGCACACATCCGATGGCACAGGGCTGCTTCTCCAATTTATGGTGTAAAGAGAAAGGAGGCTGCTTCTGGGCACTGAGCAAAGGGGGAAAGTGGGATGCAGGCCTCCCCAAGAGATGGGAGTCACTTCTGAGGCTCTGCCCCTTGCATCTAACAAAAGGGAACAGAGGTCGAGAACCAGACGGCCCATTTTGAATTTGGGCCTATCGAAACCCCATGTGTGTGCAAGCAGCCTTGTCATATGCCTTCCCACAAGCACCTTCACTAGGCTGGGTGATTCTTCTTCCAGGGAGGCAAAAGCAGCCAAATAGAGAGGAGGGGTCTTCAGCAGCTGCATCCTTGGAGCACCTTGATATATGTGGAAAACATACTTCAGCCAGTGAAGTACGCTCAGGCTAGCCAATGGCTTTAAACCATCAGCTCCTGGCCATTAGGCTCTCCCCAATTCCTCCCATCGACTCCTACAGGAATCTTTTGGGAACCCTACCTGCAGAGTTCATGGCTGGGATTGGGCTGAAAGCAAGGAGGCACCAAGGTGGAAAAACAGAGAGGGTGGGGGGCTCTAAGGATGCCCCTTGTCCTTAACCATAACATGGGAAGAAGCCTGAAGTTATGCATGCCATCAGAATTTGGCACTTCATAGATGATAGAAGCCTAGAGCCTAATTGTGCCATCAGTGAGAGGTTGACATGTTTTGGTCTGATTGCTTAATCTTTGCATCTGCTTAGCATCTCTTTGTAATTCTCGGCCAGAGACATTTTGGTGTTTGAGGCAGAAAATCCAAAAGGCGTTCTCGACTCCCGACGCAGCGAGGTTCTCCTTCACAAGCCTCATGGAAATGAACATCCCTGTGGATTGCCCCCCCCCCCGGGGGGCAGGGTGTGGATGCCTCCCACAGTGCCACATCCTAAACAGTAGTCAGAATCAAAAACTACTCTGTGAGATGGCTATGCATCTTGTCTGAAGGTTGGACCTGCTCTGGGCTCAACATGTTCCATTGCTAGTACACAAGCAATGCTGTTACCAGTACCAATGTTTTCGAGAGAGAGGTGATCAATAACTTCTCTCTGCTTTTACTTAAAGGACATAAGCATGGGTAAATAAAGTATAAACAATCGCTAGCAATTCGTCAATGAAGAAATTCTATCACATGACATTGTCATGACAATTATATCACTCCCGCCCAGGAAACCTGTGACAATTATTATCCTGGGTGGAAATGTTACTTGTTGGGTGTGGTTTTTTTTTTTTTTTTTTTTTTAAGTCTATGGAAATAGAATACTGAAATATTCATGTACAAAGTTGCCATATTGAAAGTTAGTATTAAAGGATGTTAAGACAAATCGACTGTGTAAATTTAAAAACTCCTTCCCTGATGCATCTTATTCTGATTAATACTTTTTTTTCCAATCACAGATAAAATTAACCATTAAATATAAATTCAAGAGGCATAATTTTATAAGACACATTCATAAATCTTAGCCAGAGTACTTAATTTAAAAAAAATTAACATAGGTTTTCATTTTAAATACAAAAGCTCAGAAATTGTTTTGCTTTCAATATACGTTTATAGATCTTTGACATGACAGTGATGGTTTAGTCATGAATATTTATTTCTTTTAACTGAAATTTGTCAGTGATTTCCCCCAACCTCTCTCGTAAGGTGATCTGTCTGGGCAGCATTGTTTAATAGCAGAAAGGCAGGAGACTACAATAAACACACAATTCAAAGCATCACAACCTTGTTCTGACTTCCTTCCAGCTAGGGTACATGTAAGGAGCTTAACCGTTCGGGATCAACTCCAAACACAGCATATATATACTGTTGAAGTCCAATGTCTGGTAGCTGAAGTTCATACACCACTTTGAAAAGTTAACAAGAGGTACATCAAATACCTTCCCTTAATTGAAATTCACAGGCCTTGAGAGATTATCCAGAAAAATGAGTTTTCTGAATTCTCTCTTATGAATACAGTCCTAAGCCATTTTGGTCCCAGAGGTGGACAAGGCGCAGATGACGGTTCTTCTCACTAATTAACACGGGGTGACATCTACCAGAAATTCATGGGTCCAACATCACTGAAATTAATGGAAATTAATGAAATTATTTTGCTTTAAATGGTGGTTGACTCCCATCTCCTACTCTTAATGATACCAAAGACCTGCTATCTCGCTACACTTTCCTATCTTGGACTCCCAAAATTCTCTCCAAAGTTAAAAGCATGCTTTCTTCTCAAGACAACAAAAGTATTCTTGCCACAACTGCAAAAGCACCTGGCCTTCCGGATGCTCTGCATCCAGGCTGTTAAAAATCTTTTCTAAAAGCAGCAGCAATAATTGCAATGCCCTCTTGTGGTTGCTTCTGCAAGAGAAAACCCGTCAGGGCCTTCGCTTCAACCACTTTGCCTTTCAAAGTGAACCTGTCTCGTCTCTCTCAGAATATATATATGGGGTGGGGGCAGAGTAAAGCAGACTGCACTTGTAAACACTGCAAGACTCTGGAAACGTTTCATTCCATAGCTCTACATCCCAGGCGGGCAGTAGAACTCCATTTTAAAAACTCAGTCATTTGCACCTCAGAAGTGAGACTAGAAGGGTGCGTCACTTGGACGTCTCTTTTCCTGACTCCTGTGTGATGTATGGACTAGCTCTTAGCTGCATGGCCCTCGAAGAGAAGTTTAGCAACAAACATACCGTAGTCGAGCAGCTACTGAAGAAGTTGGGTGCTTACCTTGCTGCAGTTGTTAGCAGAATATGAAAGCTACTCAAGATAGCTGTAGCCACGCAGCTGGTGGCAGGGCACATGTAACAGCCCATATTTCTTATTTACTGCGCTGGGCCCAATCTATTGGAGATCTACTCCTTTACTGAAGCAAGTGGGGAAGTTGTGGAAGAGTGTTATTACAGTAGTGCATCACGTTCAGTGACATCTTCAGTTCTGCTATAAACAAACAACTGGCACCTTAGCAAACAAAAATGACCCAAACAAGGATATACTAAATTCTGACAATGTTATGAATACACACAACATTTGCCTCTCTAATGCAGCCTTCGACAACCTGGTGTCCTCTAGATTTTGGACTACAATTCCCATATGGCCAGGCTGGCTGGGGTGGAACGGGATTGTAGCACAAAATATCTGGAGGGCGCCAAGGTGGCGACAGGTGCTCTAATGTGTGCGGAAAATCTTGGCTTTGGCATTTTGCATTATTATAAGCCACCTATAGGGACGGTTCCTTTCCACCCACCTTTTCTTTGGTTGCTCATAAAATAAAGGTGGAAAGCAAACATGCTGCCCCTGTGCTTTTACTCAGAAGTAAGTCCCACTGTGCACAATGGAGCTTAATCCTAGGTGAGTATGCACAGGATTGTGGCCTTAGTTTCTGAAGCTCATGCAACAGCCCCGATTTAACCTTTTTTAAAAATTCAAAAGCAACTACTTTTTGGGCTGGTTTTCATGATACCTGGTTTGAATCCAAGACAGCAAACTGCTGCAAGGTCTCTGAAGAAAGGTCAGAGAGGGGAAATAACCCTGATATGAAAAGCTATACAATGAAAATGTCACTGAAATGGTAGGAAACACCATCTGCTGATTCCCTTCCCTTCCCCACCATTCAATACTGATACATCAAGGCTCCTTAATCAACAAGACTGGTTTTATGCCTCTCATACTTGAGAAAATGACAACAAATGTACAGTACCTGCTTTGGGAACTAAAAAAGAAAAGAGAGATACAAAACAGGAGCACCTTGGAGTACAGGCTTTAAGAGAAGACTTACCCTAATGCCTCTCTAACAAATCTTTCCACAGCTTCAAAAATGCCTTTTGGGCCACATCGGGGGGTAGGGGGACGACAATAAGAAAGGAACAAAATGCTGATGTCTAAAAACTAATCTGCAACAGTAAGAACATTACACAGGAATAATTTTTTTTTTTACAATTATAAATGCATGATGAGCATTAACAGCTATGTAATGTCAGAGCCAAGACCAGTAGAAGAGAAAATCAAGAGTCTGAATGGCACCCACAGTGGGCCCCTGATACCCGTTAAACCACCCAGTGGACAGTGATGCACACACGGTCTCTCTTGTTTTAAAAGCAGGTCCCATGTTAAGTTCAGAAAGGGAGGAAAACAAGAAGGCAACATTAACTGAAGGATGCTTCTGGGACAGGCAGAACTGCATGAAGCAGGTCAGTACAAATCCAGAGACAACCGGATAGTTCTGTTCTCCATTGAGAAGTAGTGAATTTGGGTGCTTAATAAATATCACTTTTAAAAGACTGGCCTGCAGGGATGCAAGACAGTGAGCTGCTTAGGCAATCTGTCAGGTTCAGGGATGTGCAATTTGACGACAGCCAGCGGCAAAGCCCCAGTCAACCCTGTCCACAAAAAGGTGCTCAGCTAGGACTCGTTGAGCACCCCAGAGCCATTTCACTTTCTTAGGAACAGAAACTCGTGCAAAGGCACCCCTTGTCGGTACATCCAATACACAATGCTGGGAAGCTTTGAAAGCACTGTCCAGTATGGAACACTTTGGTATAATTTGCCAGAATAATGCCAACAAATGACTGGGGGCTTATGAGAGTTAAATAAAAAATGGAATGTATCAGCTATAAAATGGGAAAGACACAGCCTGCTTAAGCGCTGTGTTTACAATATTTACCAATTTTGGATCTGGATTAAACGTTCAACAGAACGGTGTCAGGAAAAGCAATTCTAACAGTACTTCTTAAAAACAAAACAAAAAGCACAATGTAATTATAGAGAGACGTTATAGATAGATATCACTGTCCACAATAGGAAAGCTATTTTTTATAATCTGTTTCGGCTCTGGTTCCAGAATTCAAAACGCAGGAATACAAAAAACATAAAACAAAACAAGGTCAGCAAGGAACTGCAGAGGTGTCTGTCACTACAGCTAGACGACAGGGGCTGCAGCAGCAGGGGCTATACAGTAGCCTCAGAATCCTCCTCCTCTGTGCTCTGGCAGCCACTGCTTTGCCTGAAGCCTTTCCATGTGTAGCCCATGAAGGTGGGGCTGATGGGTAAAAAGCGGAAGCATTTGTACTTCCTCACAAATTCCATGCCAAAAGGCAAGTCATAAGTTTCCATGCCATCAATGGATTTGCCTTTGCACAATCCTTTCTTCCATTTCTGGATTCCTCTTTCCTCGGGGCTTCCTGGGTATCAAAAGGATAGGGAGAGAGATGCATCAAGAGCTGAACATTAGAGACATAAGCCTCTCTCGTAACACTAGGATTCGTGGACACCCAATGAAGCTGAATGCTGCAAGATTCAGGACAGAGCAAAGAAAGTCCTCCTTCATGCAACACAGAGTTTAACTATGGAACTTGTTCCTGCAGGAAAAGGTAAAGGTAAAGGACCCCTGGACACTTAAGTCCAGTCAAAGGCGACTATGGGGTTGCGGCGCTCATCTCGCTTTCAGGCCGAGGGAGCCGGTGTTTGTCCACAGACAGCTTTCCAGGTCATGTGGCCAGCATGACTAAACCGCTTCTGGCGCAACAGGACACCGTGACGGAAGCCAGAGCGCAGGGAAACGCTGTTTACCTTCCCACCACAGCGGTAACTATTTATCTACTTGCACGGGTGTGCTTTCGAACTGCTGGGTTGGCAGAAGTTGGGACAGAGCAACGGGAGCTCACTACCGTTGTGCGGATTCGAACCACCGACCTTCCGATCGGCAAGCCCAAGAGGCTCAGTGCGTCTCTCCTGCAGGAGACAGAGATGGCCACCAACCTAGATGGCTTTAAAAGATGGAGGAGAGGGTTGTCGGTGGCTGCTAGCCATGATGGCTGTGCTCTACCTCCACAGTTGGAGGCACCAATACTTCCCTGTTGCTGGAAACCAAAGGAGAGAAGGGTGCTTTTGTGCTCAGATCCTGCTTGTGGGCTTCCTATTAGGGCATCTGGTTGGCCACTGTGAGAACAGGATGCTAGCCTAGATTGGCCATTGGCCTGTTCCAGCAGGCTCTTCTTATGTGCTTCTAAGCCCCTTTCACGGGAAAGCTGGCCCCACTCCCTCAGCCTGAGCACTGAGCGGGATACCTGGAAAGTGATACTCGTGCAATTGTGCACAGGGGCTCCAGTTGCCTCAGGGCAGCAGAAGGGGACCTACAAACCCATGAGCCACACAGAAATGATTGAGGACTCCCCAAGAGCACACAATCTGCACTGTTGGATTGTGCTCTGTGTCAACCCGTGGCTGTGCTGCATATTTTCAGCCTCAAGCGTCACACGTGTCTTTAACAGGAAGGCAGGGGAGGAAAACAGTGGGGAAAGGCAGCCTGTTGCACTACTCACCTGGAATGGTGTTGTCTAAAATAAATGCTACACAACCCCCAACGAACATGGCTGTAGTGAGAAGAACATTTAACACTTGATCAATGCTGGCTATTCCTACAAGAATAGAAAGGGGAGGGAGAGACTTAGAGCAGAATCTGAAGAGCTGCCATATTCATACGCACAATTTCAGGAGCCAAAGTCACACTGTCCACACAGCACAAACACCTGGTGATGTGGATTGCTTAGCAATGCTCATATACTGTATTCATCATCATCATCATCATCATCATCATCATCATCATCATCATCATACTGGGGACTCAAGGAAACTTGCACAAATTAAAATGACTCAGATAAAATAACAAAAAGCTAAAAACATATAAAAGACAATCATTAAAAAGTAATTAAGCAATAATAGAATTAAAACTATATATATTGCTATTCCATCCACCCCATCCCTCACATGGACACAATGTACAGCCCTACTCAAAAGTTAGTTGGAAGGCTGGGGTAGGGGGGCAGCCCTTAGGCAATTTCCTTCCTACTAGGAAAAGGCTAGTTCAGGCCTTGGATGCAGACAGTTCTAGGTCCAGTATCTCATTCAGAAAAACAGGTAGCAAGTAGCAGTAGGGTCTCTGCCTGATGGAACGCCCTCCCATCAGAGGTTAAAGGGGTCAACAACTACATGACATTTAGAAAATACCTGAAGGCAGCCCTGTTTAGGGAAGTTTTTAATCTGTGATGTGTTAATGTATTTTAATGTTTGCTGGAAGCCGCCCAGAGTGGCTGGGGAGACCCAGCCAGATGGGCGGGGTACAAATAATAAATTATTATTATTATTATCTTGGAAAACTGCTGCCAGTTAAGAGTAGGCAGTACTGAGCTGGATGGACTCAGTGTAAGTTGGGTTCATGGAACCATGGAACTGCAAGGGACCTCAAAAAGAAATTTAGTTCCTATTTAGTTACAATTGCAGTAAATTTAGTACTACAGCCTCTGCTTGAAAACCTCTAAGGGAGGGATCACCGCCTCTTACACTGTCAAAGAAGCATGCATCATCAGTAGTTCTTCCAAGTCTAAATAATCTTTCTTTTGATTTGAATCTTTTGTTTCAATCCTTTGGAACAAGAGAAAAAGAATTTGCTCCTTTTCCTATATGATAGTCTCTTCTCCTGGCTAAACATACCTAACAGACTCCCAGCTCTTAACTTGTTCTTCAACTATTTAGCACTTGCCATCAGTGGTGGTCTCCAGTTTATGGAACACCCTCCCTAGTGAGGTGCTTCTGCTTCCACTATGAACTTTCAGGAATAATTTGAAAACATTCCTGTTTACCCAGGCATTTCACGGCTGAGGGATACTGTTCCTGGCTTCCCTGGCATCACTGGGTGGAATAATGTTTAACCGTAACCGCTTTCAGGTGTTATTAACTGTCATTGTTTTTATAATGTTTAAACTGCTCTAGAATGTCGTGTGTCCCCCCCCCCCCAATTGTGAATCTGGGCTCCTTCAGAAGGAAGGGTGGGATATAAATCCAACAAATAATAATAAGCAGAAAAAAGCATTGTGCATCCATCAACAGTATGTTCCCCATTAATCTGCGGAAAGATCTATATTGTAAAAGGGCCTAAAAATGCAGGTGGGTCCTTGCACCCAGAACTGGGCTTGTACAAACAGGCAATAGTGCTGGTCAACCCATTTTTTATTCAGTTAACAGGATCTTACAACCAGTTGGCTAATTAACTAATTACAGTTTTTTTTTTTGTTTCTTTTTAAATAAAATAAAATAAATGTGTATTTATCAAGATCCTGGGCATTTCACTTGAGTGCAAAGTAATTTACAGTAGATACCATAAAGCTCTCTTACCAGATTCAAAAAGCTTGAAAAAGCCTCTTAGGATTGTGGAGGATCCATGTTTAAGAGATAGCTTTATTAACCATGGGGAAAGGGACCAAAGTCTCCTTCAGGGCTGCCCTATGAGGCCTTCTAGAACACAGAGTATGGCTGGCGAACCAAATCTTAGTCTGCAATTAAAGCTTTAAGTAATTATACTAGCTGACTGATTAACAATTGCAGCCACAGCTGACAGTACAGGTTGAAATGTTTACAAAATCCATTTCTGCATGGGTGGTGCAAATGCATTTTTGTTCAGAACAAGATGTTTCAGCATAAGCTTATTTTAATACATGTAGTAGAATAAGAAAAAGGGAAATTTTGTACCTGTGACAAGTGGATTTTGTCGGAGGTAACTTGGAAGGACCAGTCCAAAGAACATAGAAAATCCAAGCACAAAAAGGTTCCGAGAAGAGTTTAAATCTATGAACTGCAGGTTAGACAGACCGACTGCAGTAATCATCCCTGAACAAGAACAAACAGGACAGCCTTTTAGCCTCTACAGTATGCAATGTGAAATACTACACAGACCACCAGTATTTCCCTTCCATTAAAAAGCAAAAACAACTTCCATCTTTGTAGAAGGTAAGAGACGTATGTTCACTTAATACATTGATTGAAGACTTACGTTGGGCTGGGGTATTGTTTAGGGGAAATTGATGGAGGGAGTTGTTGTTGTCGCTGTTAGTTTTTTATCTTTATGGTTTATGTGGAAATTGTTGTGCATTTGGTTGTGGATTTGGTTGTGCATTTTTGATGTTTTGTTTATTGTTTATGACTACTTTTGTTATGTTAGTAGTTGTGTAAAGATGGTTTTAAATTTGGAAAGGTGGCATACAAAAAAAGGGGACTGATTTATTATGTTGTATGCCTGGCCTTATTGGGACGCGGGTGGCGCTGTGAGTTAAACCACAGAGCCTAGGGCTTGCCGATCAGAAGGTCGGCGGTACGAATCCCCGCAACGGGGTGAGCTCCTGTTGCTTGGTCCCTGCTCCTGCCAACCTAGCAGTTCGAAAGCACGTCAAAGTGCAATAGATAAAATAGGTACCGCTGCAGCGGGAAGGTAAATGGCGTTTCCATGCGCTGCTCTGGTTCGCCAGAAGCGGCTTTGTCATGCTGGCCACATGACCTGGAAGCTGTACGCCGCCTCCCTTGGCCAATAATGCGAGATGAGCACCACAACCCCAGAGTCGGTCACGACTTGACCTAATGGTCAGGGGTCCCTTTACCTTTACCTTTATGCCTGGCCTTGGGAGTCTGCAGTTATGTGTACCAAGCCAATACATAAATAACATTACATTTTAAGAATATAAGAAGAGCCTGCTCAATGGCCTTTCTAATCCAGCATCCTGTTCTCACAGTGGCCAACCAGCTGCCTGTGGGAAACCCAGAAACAGGACCTGGGCACAAGAGCCGTCCTCTACCTTCCTGCGGTTTCCAGCAACTGGTATTCAGAAGCACTGCTGCCTGCAACTGTGGAAGGAGACCACAGCCATCAGATCTTTCGGTAAAACTGCACAGCATTCCTCAGCAGCCTAACAAACAATGGGGGGGGGATGTGTGCCACTCTACTAAGGTTTTGACCCTTTCAGCTCATGCAAACAGATGAGTTGTACCCTGAAGCAGCATCACCAGACATCAAAGTGAGCATTTGGAAGGCACTTCCCCCAAGCAAGTCCGTGAGAAGAAGAAAAAGGAGAAGAAGAAGCTTGGATTTGATATCCCGCTTTATCACTACCTGAAGGAGTCTCAAAGCAGCTCACATTCTCCTTTCCCTTCCTCCCCCACAACAAACCCTCTGTGAGGTGACTGGGGCTGAGAGACTTCAAAGAAGTGTGACTAGCCCAAGGTCACCCAGCAGCTGCATATGGAGGAGCAGAGACGCGAACCCGGTTCACCAGATTACGAGTCTACCGCTCTTAACCACTACACCACACTGGCACTGACAGGAGACTCCCCTAACAGCTGGAGAAGTGGCAACTGACATGGCGGCGCATAGAGCTCATCGCTAACAGGCAAAAATATAAGGAGGGAAATTCAAATACCAAAGAGAGTGCAGAAGAGAGCGCCAAGCACTGGGTCAGGGAGGGATGCAAAGAGGGCGCTGAACTTGCCAACCATTCCAAGCAGCAACATGAACGCTGCCCCGTACTGAATCACTCGCCGACTTCCAACCTATGAATCACACAACAAAAAGGGAGATAAATTACAACATTTCTGGCAGTTGCTATTAGAATCATGGAATCGTAGAGTTGGAAGGGACCCAAGAGTCATCTAGACCAACCCCCTGTAATGCAGGAATCTCAGCTAAAGCATCCATGACAGATGGCTTAAAAACTTCCAAGGAAGGAGAGTCCACAGCCTCCCGAGGGAGACTGTTCCCCTGCCTTGTTCAATGATGACAACTTGAGATTTCATCACAAAGCTGTACAGCTGACATGGGAAACATTTCGCCCTCCAGATGCTGGTGAACTACAACACTCATCAGTCAGTGGCTGTGCTTGCTAGGGCTGACGGTGCTGTAGTTCAGCAACTCTGGAAAAAAAATATAATCTTCAGCTGATATTCCATGCAATATTCCCTTTCCACACTTGATGGCTCACTTGCTCATGATGGCTCTCTGCTGAAGAACAAGTAGGATCCTCCTCAATGGGGAGGGTGCTTGGTGAGATCTGTGTATCAATATGCAGGTGGGTCTTTTTTAATTACTGGAGCACTGCACTGCCAGCCACAGGACAATCTCTCTGAGTCAACTCGGTGACTGCAGCGAAGGGGAAGGACTAGAGGTAGCTGCAACAACAGCTGCAGAGGAAACAGATTAGGGACTCAGTGGCACAGAGAATTAAAAGCCTCTGTTATTAGAAGGGTATCCCAACTAAACCTCACCATCTCCTGCTTGTTTGGTGAAAACTGCCTGACCTCGGCTTTTTCCTTGCTCCACAACCCCAGCAAGTTTAAAACTTTTTATTTTTCAAACACTCTAGGCCGATTCCCTAAGGCCACAGTTATCATGTGATCACTTGACAGGATGATACTGCAGGCCAGCCGTCACAGACAATGTTATGTTATCATGTGTTCCCAGTATTCATCAATGGAAGCAAACTGATAAAGCCACTTGATACATTCCACATCAGCTGAATGTGAGACTGGCAATACAGATTCGTGCTTTGGGGCATTTTAGTTCAAAAATATTATTTTTGTAGAGTTACATAACACACAGCCATTTCCATTGCTTGGGGCGACACTCTTTGAAGAGCACAACTGAACAAAGCGATGCTTTGCACGAAACAAAGCTTCTCAGGAGAAGCACAAATCAATTCCTTGCAAAGCTTTTGCGCTGACAGTTTAACACACAGGCAGCAGAGTCCATGTGACAATCAACATTCACTTGAGTTGAGTCACACTGTGTGTGGACAAAGGTCTCTTCCACCACACTTTCCCATTGCTTTATTTAGTGCTATCTATACAATGAAAAGGGTTACGAACAAAGGCAAGCTGCACTGGCAGAACATGCCTCTTTGAAAACATTTCCCAAGCTATTTTCCTTAAACAGCCTTTATTTCTACTACCGGTACAATCCCATAAACAGACATTTTGCCCTAAGGGGATGTATAAAGTAGCAGCACCTACACTTTGGAATTCCCTGCCTATTGATATCAAGCAGGTGCCTTCACTGTATTCTTTTCTGTGTCTGCTAAAAATGCTATTGTTTAGACAAGCCCAGATGCTCAGAAAGTTGATGTGAATTCACATCAGCTTTAGTATTTTAACTTTTTGTATGTTTTAACTGTAAACCACTTTAAGGGTGGGTTTATTTTTAACAATCAAGCAGTGTATGCATTTTATGAAGTAAACATGTAATACATAAAGTGCCTTTATAACATCTGCTTGTACCATGTTCAGAAATTATTTAATCCATGACTGGAAATTACGAGATCAAGGTAAAACAGATGTGACAGGTCCCTAGATAACTGCACACTATTCGGCTATGGAAATGGGGCCAACCCACTACTGCACTTCCATGTATTTTTGTAAGAAACCTCCCCCTCCCCACCTAAAAAAATTTGCATCCAGTAGATGGCGATGTTCCTATTCAGACTTTCACAAGCAAATCACCGAAGAAGAAAAAATGATTTAAGGGCCAAGCTACACAGGACTCTAGAAATCTTGTGTCTTTAAACATCTGTCTGTCCCCATCATGTATAAAACTTACAGCACAAAATGTGGGGTGGAGGGGGGAGATGCTGAAACCACCTCCCCTCCTTTCTATGCAATTCATTCCTCAAGCTGTCCAGGGCAGCTGTCTACCAACTCCATCTGGTACGCAGGCTGAGACCCTACCTGCCCGCAGACTGTCTCGTCAGAGTGGTGCATGCTCTAGTTATCTCCCGCTTGGACTACTGCAATGCGCTCTACGTGGGGCTACCTTTGAAGGTGACCCGGAAACTGCAATTGATCCAGAATGCGGCAGCTAGACTGGTGACTGGGAGTGGCCGCCATGACCACATAACACCGGTCCTGAGAGATCTACATTGGCTCCCAGTACGTTTCCGAGCACAATTCAAAGTGTTGGTGCTGGCCTTTAAAGCCCTAAACGGCCTCGGTCCTGTATATCTGAAGGAGCGTCTCCACCCCCACCGTTCAGCCCGGACACTGAGATCCAGCGCCGAGGGCCTTCTGGTGGTTCCCTCACTGCGAGAAGCAAAGCTACAGGGAACCAGGCAGAGGGCCTTCTCGGAAGTGGCGCCCGCCCTGTGGAACGCCCTCCCTTCAGAGGTCAAAACGATCAACAACTACATGACCTTTAGAAAACACCTGAAGGCAGCCCTGTTTAGGGAAGTTTTTAATCTGTAATATTTTAATGTATTTTAGTGTTTGTTGGAGGCCGCCCAGAGTGGCTGGGGGGACCCGGTCAGATGGGCGGGGTACAAATAATAAATTATTATTATTATTATTATTATTTAACGGTACATTAAACTCGAAATAAATCAAAAAATTGTCCAGTAGCACCTTAGAGGCTGGGACCCAGGTGGCGCTGTGGGTTAAACCACAGAGCCTAGGACTTGCTCGCTGAACCGCCGAAGGTCAGCGGTTCGAATCCCTGCGACGGGGTGAGCTCCCGTTGCTCGGTCCCTGCTCCTGCCCACCTAGCAGTTCGAAAGCATGCCAAAGTGCAAGTAGATAAATAGGAACCGCTCCAGCGGGAAGGTAAACAGCGTTTCCGTGCGCTGCTCTGGTTCGCCAGAAGCGGCTTTATCATGCTGGCCACATGACCCGGAAACTGTACGCCGGCTCTCGGCCAATAAAGCGAGATGAGCGCTGCAACCCCAGAGTTGGACACGACTGGACCTAATGGCCAGGGGTCCCTTTACCTTTACCTTACCTTAGAGGCCAACTAAATTTGTTCTGGGTATAAGCTTTGCATGCACACGAAAGCTTATACCCAGAACAAACTTAGTTGGTCTCTAAGGTGCTACTGGATAATATTTTTATTTTTTCATTTATTTCAACTGAGTCAGACCAACACGGCTACCTACCTGTATATTAAACTGTATATACACGGCTTATTTATTTTATTTATAAAAATATTTATGTACCACCTACTACAGTGAGTTTCAAGGCAATGTTTAACAAGACTATTAAAACAAAACTCTTAAAACAATAACGTCTTCATACAAATCAAACTAAAGTGCAGTGTAATTTAACAATCTTACTGGAACTAAACATCAGAAACTATTTAGATTACAATAGATTTATTGAATTTATGTATTGCTTCACACAGAAAAAGAGTGTGATTTGTAATATACAAAAATGCAATATACCATAAAAAAAATACAATTTTAACAAGTGTCACAATTTCATCAGTGTTGGCACTTGTTAGATCCCAAAGGCGTTTTGCATGTGACTTTTATAGCGTTTTAACTCACCACACCCCAGCATTCCACTTAATTAAGTGGGAACAACCATTCCATTTCATATTTGCAAATGATAATGGAGAGTTGAGTCCAGCTTTTTCATGCAGTGACAAGTGAAACATCTCATGTTCACTGATCTTTAAGTACTCTGACTGAAAGTACAAGGGGTAACTAACCAACACTAAAAGGATCTTAAGTATGCAAGCCAGAGACTAATCACACCCCATCAAGACTTACAGAAAAGAGGGTGCATTTTAAAATAATAATAACAACACAGCAATCAGACTATGTTTTCTATGTACAAATTTAACTGAACTCTGCTCTTGAGCAAGTCCCTCTCTCTTCGCTAAGCATGTGCAGGGGAAGTTCCCACCATGATAAATCTGAAGCTTGTTTGAACAGATATGTACCTTCGTAATCCCCAAGACTCCGATGTTGGGGCTAGAGGAAGTAGATCCATTCCCAGTGCCAAACACTCCATCTAATACACAGGAAAGGCCTTCTATGAAAATGCCCCTGCAAATTGGAAGAAAAATGTTGAGATTACGCTATATAGAATGTTAGAAAATCATGAAAACCAGTCGAGGCCAGGCAAACACAAGTAGTTATTTTCTGAGTCTCAAGCAGGACTGGCAGCCGCTGTAGTTAAGGGCTGGGTATTTGACGGTTAAATATGTCATCAACTGGTCAAATATTCTTATGCATTGTAACACAGAATACAGTGGAACCTCAGAAGCCGAACACCTTTGAACTCGAACGTTTTGGCTCCCAAATGATCGAAACCCAGAAGTGATTGTTTCGGTTTTGGAATGATTTTCGGAAGCCGAACGTCTGGCGTGGCTTCCGATTAGCTGCAGGATGCTCCTGCAGCCAATCAAAAGCTGCGCTTTGGAAGTTGAACGGACTTCTGAAACGGATTCCATTCGACTTCCAAGGTACGGCTGTACTACAAATAAAACAAAGTGATTCTCTCTCTCCCCCCCCCCCCCCGCACCTCATACAAGCAAAAGGAAAAAGCCACACTATCTCCTGGCCTGCAGTAGAAAGATCCAAGAAAACTCAAGCCCCTTAGAGACATCCTCTTCTAATCTTACCTGTTATGTTTTATCATTGTATGGTTTTAATCAGTGTGTATAGTTTTAATCAGTGTTTTTGTAGTTGTTTTGTTTTTGCGTGGAGTGCCCTATCTGGGTGGATGGAGCAGCCAAGTAATTTCATTGTTCCCGAAGGGGACAATGACAATAAAATATATTCTATCTCTGCCCCTTCTGGAGTTCTTGTCAACTCTCACTTTCTGGATTCCTCGTGTCCTTTCCAGCTGCCTAACATGTTTTAAGGAAACTCACACTAACTTTTGTCTTTACATATGAAGCTTCTGCTATTGTCTTTCACTACTGCACAGGGGTCACAAACTGATGTCAAGCTTCTCAGTATGATTCTTTTTCATTATAGCATCTACTGAATGGTCTGTTTTTTATGTAAGCACTATTATATTATATATTATTGTTCTGTATGAATTTGTCACTGCACTGATGTTGCATTTCTTACACATTGTTGCATATTATTTTTGTTATGGAATTGTTATCAGGATTGTTGGTCTTTGCTATGCATTGTGCTCCCACTGCTATTGTACAGTGCTCTGAGCATATTTTTTTTATGGAAAGGCATCATATCAATAAACATGTTGATTCTATAT
Organism: Darevskia mixta; assembly: GCA_034641385.1. NCBI lineage: Eukaryota > Metazoa > Chordata > Lepidosauria > Squamata > Lacertidae > Darevskia > Darevskia mixta. The sequence continues at coordinate 3,010,829 of JAWWNH010000025.1, read as the reverse complement.
TTTAAAAGTATTTAGACACCCTGAACTTTACAGTCATGATGGGGAGAGGGAAAGAGGCAGTCAACTGGCCGGTCAGCTGATCACCCTGCCAATTCAAATATTTTGAAGCCAAGCCAAACTGGCAGGGCAATGCAGTACCAGAATCAGGTGGAACATGATTGAGAAGGATAATAATAATAATAATAATAATAATAATAATAATAATAATAATTTATTATTTGTACCCTGCCCATCTGGCCGGGTCTCCCCAGCCACTCTGGGCGGCCTCCAACAAATATAAAAATACATTAAAATATCACAGATTAAAAACTTCCCTAAACAGGGCTGCCTTCAGGTGTTTTCTAAAGATCATGTGGTTGTTTATGACTTTGACCTCTGATGGGAGAGCGTTCCACAGGGTGGGCGCCACTACCGAGAAGGCCCTCTGCCTGGTTCCCTGCATCCCCTGGATGCAGTCGAGTAATTTTCTCTCTGCGGCTGCTCAGTGCAAACACGACCATAGAACCATTTCTTGATTAATCAACACTTTCTGACTTGCGGATGAATGTGTAATTGTCCCTAGTGAAAACTGGTTTGAAGTAAGGCAATGTGATATGAAATCTGCCTGTGGGATTTGACTGATTAAGGTAGTTTGATCATCGACATCACTAATTGATGCTGCAATATCGAGTTATGAGTATACACATGCAAACTAATCCTCATACATGCTACAGTTCTGAATTTTTTTGTTCCCACAAGTCTATAATATTGCAAAACCTGAAACAAATTAGGACATTGAGGCCAGGGAAATGGGGCACAGCAAAGGGTGAGAAGGAAGCAAAGTCTTTTCCAGGAGGCTCACCTGTTTATTGCATGGATTGGTGGTGGAGGAGCACAAGATAACCTCGCGCAGGCATAATAATCGCCAATTGATTCAATGATGCTAGCAACCACGGCACTGAGCATTCCAATCACACCTGCAGCTGATATTGTAGGTAATCCCCACTGAACTGTGAAGACAAAAAAACAAACCCCATAATCTTTCTTACTGTATTTAAAGCAAAGTGGCTTTTAAGGTGTAAAATGTTCTCTCGGCTCATAGGACAGCCAATTTCTGGGTTTTAGGGGTGGGCAATAGCATGTCTTCTCAAAACAGTGGTCATGCCACACAAACTGATACTTCATATGTAGCCAGCCAGCATAATAAATTGGTACCATCTACTCAGGAAGAAGAAGAAGAAGAGTTTGGATTTGATATCCCGCTTTTATCACTACCCGAAGCAGTCTCAAAGCGGCTCACATTCTCCTTTCCCTTCCTCCCCCACAACAAACACTCTGTGAGGTGAGTGGGGCTGAGAGACTTCAAAGAACTGTGACTAGCCCAAGGTCACCCAGCAGCTGCATGTGGAGGAGAGGAGACGCGAACCCCGTTCACCAGATTACAAGTCTACCGCTCTTAACTACACCACACTGGCGTGTGGAGGGCTTCCCACACGCATTTACATAGAATCAGAATTGTAGATTTGGATGGGACCCCATGGGTCATGAGGTCCAACTCCCTGAAATGCAGGAATCTCGACACACAGTCCCCCACCCAATTTGAAACCATACCGTACCCTGCTTAGCTTTTGCAATGTGCTAGCAGTTTTGTTAGCATCACATACAGATAGGTTTACCTGCACACCACATTTTAAAAATCTAAAAATGAGAATAAAAGTGATGTGGAATATTTATCTAATGCAACCTGTCTATTTTCCTCATGAGTGGAAGCATGGACAGACTTTACCAGAGGCCATTGGACCAGATTGCCTTGAGAATTGCATCTGCCAGTTGCCCACTCCCATCTTAAGATTATATAGATTGTTCTTTTTAAAAAAATAACACACTAAAGCTGAATCTGACTTCAGAACTGACCTACCAAACATGGTGTGGCCAAAGAGAAAGCGGTTTATTTAGCTGACATAGCACCAAGAGAACCATCAGCTTAATTCAAACCACAGTTAAACCAAGAGGCATGAAACTGCCTTAGACCACCAGCCCAGCTATGTCAGTATTGTCTCTAGTCTCACTGGCAGCAGATCTCCAAGACAGAGATCTTTCACAGCCTTCCTCCCTTTTCACTGGAGATCTTGGGCGGCTGAACCACAGACCTGGCAGCAACTTGGGAGCCGAATCATAAACTCTCGTTTCTGCAAGCACATGCCAGTGATCAGGTAACTTCTTCTGTACTCATGCAAGGTGCAGAAAGAAATAAACTAATGTAAGTCTGGAGTAACTGTATCAAAGAGCAAAGCTTTGTGGGAAACTCTCCCTTAAGTGCTTGCTAAATACACTTACATGGATAAGGAACCTTGAACCATGGAGCTACCAAAAGCACTCCTTGCCTAGCATCAGTGCGTGCATAGAATCCGTACTTTGTACTATCAGGTGGAAACACATCTGTCACAGTGAAGATGAAGCACAGCAACCAGGATACCAGAATGGCTAGAATGATCTGCAGTGGGAACAGAAAGGGGCTTAAAGGACACCAGCAAGGAAACAGTAATTGCCCACACAGGATCTCCTTACCAACTCTGCATAATAATATTCAGACTGGTGGTGGGGAGTTGTTGCATCAAGGATTTTGTGAACACATTCCCTTTACAATTTTTAAAAGACCCTTCTAGTTCAAAATGGATCCTTCCATACAATTTCTCCAAACTGGGAATGTCTCCAAATAAGCACTTAAAGGAGCGCCATTAATCCTTTTAAGATAAAACTAAGCATTGTGCACGCTGATAAACTCACAACAATTTACAAAAATAAAATCAGTGGATCCCAGGGGGCTAACTGAATAATAAATAAATTGATTTGGGGTGGGGTGGGGGTGTTGTAGCACACTCTGTAGAGCTCTTTAGGAACTGGATTTAGCATTATCTGAAACTGCAGCCAAACTCACCAGCAGGGTGTCAAGGTGATGGCCACCCCCTGCTCATTCTCAGCATCTGATTATCAGAGATACACTGCTGATGGACATGGAGGCTCCGTTCAGCTAAACTGCCATCAACAGACCCGATAGCTAAATCTGCTTAATTCTTTTAAAAACCATTTAAGTGGGTAACTTGAAGTGAAACTGACAATAATGTTCACTGACTGAGCCTGAATTTCCATGCTTTGGAGAGTGAATGGTTTCGCTACCACTCTCTCCACATCCTTCATTGCAGTCCTCTGACTAAAGAGCCTGAATCCCCTTCACTTGAGGCTCAGGTGGCTTGGGTGGCCTGGAGTGCCTTCCATCAGCTTTGGTTAGTGGCCCACCTGCACCCCTATCTGGACAAGGATAGCCTAGCATCTGTTGTCTATGCTCTGGTAACCTCTAGGTTAGATTAAAGGTAAAGGTAAAGGGACCCCTGACCATTAGGTCCAGTCATGTCCGACTCTGGGGTTGCGGCGCTCATCTCGCATTATTGGCCGAGGGAACCGGCGTACAGCTTCCGGGTCATGTGGCCAGCATGACAAAGCCGCTTCTGGCGAACCAGAGCAACACACAGAAATGCTGTTTACCTTCCCGCCAGAGCGGTACCTATTTATCTACTTGCACTTTGACGTGCTTTCGAACTGCTAGGTTGGCAGGAGCAGGGACTGAGCAACGGGAGCTCACCCCGTCGCGGGGATTCGAACCGCTGACCTTCTGATCAGCAAGCCCTAGGCTCTGTGGTTTAACCCACAGCGCCACCTGGGTCCCATCTAGGTTAGATTACTGCAACACATTATACCTGGGGCTGCCTCTGAAGATGGTTCAGAAACTTCAGCTGGTACAGAATTCAGTGTCCAGGTTGCTCACTAGGGCAAGATGGTTCCAGCACATAACATCAATCTGGCCTAACTCCCCTGGTGGCCAATTAGTGTCCAGGCCCAGAACAAAGTGCTGATGTTGACCTATAAACAACTCACGACCGCAATACCAAGGACAGTGGAATTTGCTGCCAAGGAGTGCGGTGGAGTCTCCTTCTTTGGAGGTCTTTAAGCAGAGGCTTGATAGCCACCTGTCAGGAATGCTTTGATGGTGTTTCCTGCTTGGCAGGGGGTTGGACTGGATGGCCCTTGTGGTCTCTTCCAACTCTATGATTCTATGATTCTATGACCACTACTCTCCATATGAACTAAACCAGACCCTGTGATCATCATCTGAGGCCCTTCTTTGTGTGCCTCCTCTGTGCAAGGTCCAGAGGGTGGCAACATGAGAACAGGGCCTTTTCTGCAGTGGCTCCCCATTTGTGGAATGCTCTCCCCAGGAAGGCTCATCTGGTGCCTTCATTACAAATCTACAGGCACTATGCAAAAACATTCCTCTTCTCCCAGGCCTTTCACTAAGTAAAGAGTTTATGGTCTTTTAAATAGCTACTTGAAGATGCTGGGAGTGGTCATGAGGAGACTTGGGGCAAGGTGCCATCAACATGCCAATGAAATTTATCTCTTTTTCTCCATAAGACCTGAATCAGGAGAGGCCCCGTGGGCTCTGAACCAGTTCCTGGCTGCAGTGATGGGATAGATGAGGGGAACTAAACTGAGCTTGAAACCCAGCAAGCCGGGACACTGTGGGTGATTGTCTCCCATTTCTGAGAAATCGGCCAATTGCCTGCCCTGGGTGGGGTTGCACTTGCCCTAAAAAGGCAGGTATGTGGTCTGTGGGGGGGGGCAGGGGATGCTTCTGGATCCAGCTTTGTCGCTGGAAGCAGAGGTAACACCAGTTGCTTGAAGTCCCTTTTACTAGCTCCAACTCGTATGACAGCTGCAGCAATCCCTGGACCTGGTTAGCTGAATCACAACAGTTGCGACGTTGGTGACACTGAAGGTTGGATTACTGCAATGCGCTCTATATGGGGTTTTTCTTGAGCTTGGTCCAGAAACTGCAGTTAGCAACCACTCTACTGCATTTAATGCTTACAGGCGTGGGATTTTGTCAGCATCTAACACCCGTAATCAGAGTTCTACACTGCCTGCCAGTTGGTTACTAGCCCAAGTCCAAGATGTTACTATTAGAATATAAAGCCATTATCATATTGGGACCAGTTTACTTGAAGGTACCCACTCAGCCACTTTTACCAGTGCCACATAATGTTCCAATCTTTTAGCATCACAGTTTCTACACTTTGGAACTTCCTTTTTATTCCTGCCCTGTTTATGCAAGTCTGCTGAGACATATAAAGTTGGTGTGTACTTTAACCTGTAGATTTAGTTTACAATGAATATTTTTATCTGTTGGTTTTCTTCTTTCTGCTTTTTAAAAACTAGATTTTACTGTTGACTTTTATTGACATTTTAAATGCAAACTTTTTATTCTTTGCAAACTGCTTGGAGATTTTATGCACCGTTAAGCAGTATACAAATTTTGAAAAATAAATAAAATTACACTAATATAAACACCAGTAGACAGAACAATAAAACACAGTGAAAGCTGAAGAGAGAACTTACAGGAAACATCTTAAAAAGCTGTAACCGGTATGCAGTCCATCCTTTTTTTGATTTATAGATGGGTAATGGGAGTTTGACATTTCTTGCATACTGAGAAAACAATAGCACTAGGAAAATAGTCCTAGAGAAGGGAGAGGAATGAGAAAAGTTAATGAATCAATTAACTCTTCACTGAGGTAATAGCCAACAGAAGCAACATAAAAACAACACAATAAGCATAAAAACAGACATCAATTAATTAAAATACATCTTAAAATTAATTCAGACATTAAAATCTGGGCAGGTGGCAATTATCAGGGTGGAATTGAGAGTGGTTAATAATTGCCAGAGCCAACTGTTTCCACAAGGACCTGTGAGCGGGTTGGTGGCCTCCTTCGGGCTTGTTTTATACAAAGGAAAGTAAGTCAAACTGCATCCTGCCCAAAGGCGGAACAGCTCCATCTTGCAGGCCCTGTGGAAAGATGTCAAATCCCGCAGGGCCTTGGTCTCTTGTGGGAGAGCGTTCCACCAGGCCAGGGCCACGGCCGAAAAGGCCCTGGCTCTAGTCGAGGTCAGTCTAATTTCCCTGGGGCCCGGGATCTTCAAGGTGTTGTTGTTAGCAGACCGTAAGGTCCTCCGTGGGGCATACCAGAGGAGGTGGTCCCTTAGGTACGAGGGTCCTAGGCCGTATAGGGCTTTGAAGGTTAAAACCAGCACCTTAAACCTGATCCTGTACTCCGCCGGGAGCTAGTGCAGCTGGCATAGCACTGGGTGAATGTGATCCCACGGCGGAGACCCTGTAAGGTGTCTCGCCGCGGCATTCTGCACCTGCTGGAGTTTCTGGGTCAGTTTCAAAGGCAGCCCCATGTAGAGAACTAAAGAATCCCTGACAAGTGGCCACCCAAACATTGCTTAAAATCCTCCAAGGAGTCCACCACCTTTTGAGAGAGTCTGATCCACTGTTGAACAGCTCTTACTGTCATAAATTTCTTCCTCGTGCTTAGTCAGAATCTCCTTCCTTGCCAGAATCTCCTTCCTTTAGACTAAACGACTCAACAACAACAACAACTACTGCAGAAATATAATTGCATCATGGCAAAAGTTTTTATTTTTAGTCAGAGAAAGTAAGGAATTAGCTCTTTAAAATGAAAAAGTTACTTAATGTTGCCATTTCTTTATTTCTTTTTTAATGTGCTTTATAAGCATAAGCTTAATTTAATTTGTTCCGCTCACAAGCTTTAAGAACTGAAATCCCACAGTGAATTTGCCTTTCAGCCTGCAAAACTTATGCCCTCTAGAACAGATGAAGTTTTGTCTGGGAGAGAAGTAAAATTACTACTGTGGGAGGCCGGCTTAGGCTTTGGCATGTTTTGAAGTCTTGCCGAAATCCATATTTTAGGAAGTGAAGCAAGATCAACAACAACAACAACCCTGCCCAGTGCTAAGAAAGAAATCTAATCTTTGGTCGACACAAAGTTATGGGCATGCAAAGTGTCAATAGGGCAGTTGGGAGATGAATGTTGTTTGCTTTTAAGGTTAGGCAGCCAGGTTCTCTTTTTAAGTTCAGGGTCAAGATCTTCACTGTGTGGGGACCTGGAATTTCCCCTTATTTTCATATTACCATCTTTCCCCCTTTTTAAGACACCGTCTTATAATTTTTTCCCCTCAAAAAAACACAGGGTGGTTTATTTTCGAGGGATGTCTTATTTTTATTACGTCAGTATGGTACGGTACAGCCTCCCCCTGCACGCTGAGCAGGCGGGGCAGAACTCCGCAAGAGGCGCGTTTCCCCCCGCGCCTCTCGCTGGCTCCCTGCGCACGGGGAACAGGCGGGGCAGGAAGAGGTTCTCCCCCGCCTCTCCCTGCGCGCTAAGCAGGCGGGGCAGAACTCCGCAAGAGGCGCGTCCCCCCCCCCCGTGCCTCTCACTGGTTCGCTGGCTCCCTGCGCACGCAGAAGGGGCTGAGGAGGCGACGGGAACAATGGTGGCACCATGGCTTACTTTTGGGGTACGTCTTACTTCTCACAAAGGTAAAAAAAACCCTGCCATGGCTTACTTTATGACTACGTATTAAAAAAGGGGAAACAGGGTAGGTATTTATATATTGCTTATCTCATCTTCTGTGCTTGTTTCTATAATGTGTTTTAAGCTGCGTTAACACTGCCTGTAAGCTGCCTTGAGCTCAAGAAAGGCTCAATAAATCAATTAAATAAATGATGGCTCAGGGGCCAATTAAATAAATGATGGCTCAGGGGCCATGCTTCCTCACTTGGCTGCCACAGGATGTGAAACAATGGCCAAAGTAAGCAAACTTAAGGTCTAAATTGTTATCCTCTGAAATAAGCAGGCTTCCAATTACATAACCAAATCCTCAGAATGCACCTATCAACAAAATGTGTGTGCCATTATACATGTTCAGACTTTCTATGCTGGAAGAAGGCTGTCTTTATGTTAAGTGCCAAACACAGCTTCGAGAAATGCTAATCCACTGAGAACACAGCTACAAATTCCTGAACAAACTTCCCTGAAATTCTAGGAGGGCAGGTTACATCCCCGTATATAAAAGAGTGAGGCCGAAATCACCTTTCACTCAAAAGGAAACAGACAAAGACCTTTGTTCTTCTCCTTCAGGCACAAAGATCTGAACTCTGTAGTGGCATCATTTGATACCATGACTTTCTGTTAAGCATGAATGAGTAAAAAAAGGAAAGCTTTCTTGTGTTGTTTTTTCAAACGTGAAAGCCTTAATGGTAGTTTTAAAATATGGCTTCTTTATGGAACAGCATTTGATCTAGTGCTGTCAAATTATTTATACAAAATTGCTGGGGTGTGGCTTTTTTTGGGGGGGGTGCAGGTTTGTGTGAAGAGGGTTCACCAACATCCTAAGACCAGCTTCTACTCTTTCATACACTTTTTTACACCTGTTCACAACTAACTATTCCTTCAATCTGCTGCTGATTCTGTGAATTAAAAAACCCACTTAACTAGAAATGACTTCTTTATTACATGGTCCTAGCCAAGGACGCGGGTGGCGCTATGGTCTAAACCACAGAGCCTAGGGCTTGCCGATCAGAAGGTCGGTGGTTCGAATCCCCACGACGGGGTGAGCTCCCGTTGCTCAGTCCCTGCTCCTGCCAACCTAGCCGTTCGAAAGCACGTCAAAGTGCAAGTAGATAAATAGGTACCGCTCCAGCGGGAAGGTAAACGGCGTTTCTGTGCGCTGCTCTGGTTTCGCCAGAAGCAGCTTAGTCATGCTGGCCACAGACAAGCTGTCTGCAGACAAACACCGGCTCCCTCAGCCTATAGAGCGAGATGGGCGCTGCAACCCCAGAGTCGTCCGCAACTGGATGGCTAGGTAAAGGTCAGGGGTACCTTTACCTTTACCTAGCCATCTGAATGATGTAAGTAAATGTACTGAAACTGCAGGTCCGTTTTGCCACTGATGATTATGGCAAACAATGCCCTCATACTGTCCTCACGCTGAGAGGCGGGGGCTGGGATCCTTGTTGCCAGAGCAACCAGGCTGCACCCCCTCAGGCATCATCCCAATCCACACCTGCTATTAAGTGGGTCAGAGTCAGACTGCAGAGACAGGGTGAATTCAGGGCTGCCTTGCTTCCTATAACAACATCGTTGAATTAAGAGGTCGGCCTGTGCCCCAAGAGTCAATAATCCATTTAACTTGAACCTGGCCCTTGAGCCAAGGCTTTAAAGGTAGGGATGCTTTCAGTCGCTGATAATCTTCCCCACACCCCAGTCCCTGGTGATTGATGTCCCGATTTGATTGCTAAAAACAAACATTGGAATTCCAACAGTTTTGTATGTTTTTAAACTTGATTTTAAGTTGCCTAGAGACTGCCTAGTGATCAGGTGATAACATACATACACAAAAACATTATCAACAATTATGGCAATATTTTGAGTGATCAACTTGGAATGAAGCCAGTTTTCCTAATAGTCACATTTATTCTGATTTCTTGGAATTTAGTGGTAGTATTTTAGACATGGCCACCGAACCTAGAACTTACAGGAGGGGTAGAATATGCATGAAGATTGCAAGAGGACTTAAGAATGACGTTCTACTTCTGAACATATGAATATGCCACAGAAGTGCTAACACCAGGCCTCATAATCATTTTTTCTGTAATAGTAGCGGGATGCTGAATTGGAAATGTACTGGGATCCGGTCTTAAAGGATCTACATTGGCTCCCAGTATGTTTCTGAGCACAATTCCAAGTGTTGGTGCTGACCTTTAAAGCCCTAAATGGCTTTGGTCCTGTATACCTGAAGGAGTGTCTCCACCGCCATCATTCACTGAGATCCAGCTCCGAGGGCCTTCTGGCGGTTCCCTCATTGCGAGAAGTGAGGTTACAGAAAACGAGGCAGAGGGCCTTCTTGGTAGTTGTGCCCGCCCTGGCCAAGCTTCATGGCCAAGTGGGGATTTGAACCCTGGTCTCCCAGTTCCCAGTCTGACACTACTACATTGTTAGCTGCTTTAGGCATCTGGAAAGCCAGCACACCATTGCTTAAGAAATACTTTAGAATATAACTTAGAAGAATTCTCATTTCATAGATTCATCTTCATTTTAATGGCCCTTAGTACCCCCTAGGAGAGGCAATGATCAATAGTGACAGACATTGGCTGTTTTATACTGACTGACTGCACTTCATCAACTGTGGAGGGACAAAGGATACTCACAGCATGGCTATGCCCCAGTGTTTGCCTGCTCTTTCTCCAGCAGCCTGGAAGCCAGAAAGCCCAATGAGAGCCACAGTTGGTGTAATCGTCAGAGGCCCGATGTATCTCAGGAGCGCTCCTGGCAGGCCCAGGAACCCAATCACCACTTCTATCAAAGATGACATAATAATAGCGCCTTGGATCTGAACACAGAGAAAAATAATAGTAATTTAGATTTTTACAGAAATTCTATGTTTCTGAGGGGTTTTCTTTTTAATGGGTGGATGAACTGCAAGTCAAATAATTCAGTGACTAGGCAGAACTGGGCAATGGCATGTGTTATTCAACTAAGTGATTAAGCATACGTTTTCTGGGCTAAAGAATATCTGAAGGTCAGAGGTATGTTCTGTGGTACCAACAGAAGTCGGTTCAATAGCAAAGACCCCAACTTCATCCACTTCCTCTTACCGCTTAAGCACACTGCTTGCTTTCAATGCACAACGGGGTCATTAGACCAGCCTGGCCGTTGTGTCCATAGCACATCACACTGTCATACAGGAAGACCTGGGTTCCAAGCTAACCTTTAAAGCTCTCAGATCGAACCGGCAAGGGCTGGTGGCGCCACGGAGGTGATGCTCTTAGCTCCTAGGGGCAGAGTGTATGATGCATTTGGTCACACGTGCTCTTTAGAAGCTGGCATAGAGCAGCGCTGTGGTCTCAGGAGACTGCCAGCCCCCCC